>VZTZ01050520.1:50585-159520 GCA_013400955.1 Drymodes brunneopygia | reverse complement strand
TTTTTTTTTTTTTTTTTTTTTTTTTTTTTTTTTTTAGGTCATTGAGTTTCTGTAGTGGGAAAATTTGCTATCGTATGACTTTGCCAGTAAATCAGGCCAAATGATTTTATAAAGCCAAATGCCTGGAAACATGGTCAGCTGATTAAGGCATTGGGCTGTGACTCAGAGGATCTGGATTCAGTTCCTGGCACTCACTGCATCACCTTGGGCAAATCACTTTACGGCTTTTATCCTTGCAATTCCAAATGTTGAAGAACCTCGGCAACATTTCTTTTGCCCTCCCCCTGCCTCCCCCCACCACGGGCCACCAGTGCATCCTACAAGCTGTACACAGCTGAGAGACTGGGGATTGTGCTCAGTACGAAGCTCCCTGTCACCAGCTGAAATTAAATACATATATGTAAGAAATTGTTTTGCTGCCTGAAAGCCAGTCTGAGTTGGCTCCATGAATAAATAAATTGTGAAGAAAAAGCCCAAAGCTTTCCTTCAGAAAGCCAGCTCCATGCCCTCCCTTATTTCCATCGTTGTCTCTGTGGCAATGAAAGCAAGTCTTGCATTGTTAGCAGTGGCAGGAGAGTAGCTGCTGCTTCTGTTTCTGCTGATAAATATTTCTACTGCCAAAGCAGCACCTGCAGTGCCAGCAGTCAGGGGGTGCCTGCAGACACCCACCCAGCGTGGCTTCCCTGCTCTCAGGGAGCTCTGCTTTGGACTGGGCTCCAGAGCAGCAGCATTTCCTTCTGGAGGCTGTGCATGCCTCAACAGCCATTCCTGGGGATGATCCTTTCCAAGCTGTCAGCAGAGAGAAGCAAAGGAGTCACTTCTAAACCTCTGATCTCCCAAGTATCCTTAATGGGCATGCATCCAGACGTTTTCATTAATGTAAGTAGCAGCGAACTAAACTGGCTAATAAGTTGTCTCTGTTTCTCACTCATTTTCAATCAACATAACTAATCAACATGCCAGAGAATGCAAAATACTGCACAAGCCCTTGAGAGGAGAAGCATTTTTAATCATTATGATTGTTCATCTGTTGATAAAAAAAGTGTCCTAAAATTAATAAAATGATAGCTTGTGATGCTGAATCTTTAATAGCATATGGAAAGCACATTCAATACAGAGTGGAAAAGGGCACTGTGGGATATGCTCTGAATCACAAATGTACTGATGTGAAAATTCAGAGGGCTCAAGGCAGTGATGGACAGTTAAATATCTAATGTAGTTAGAAAGGAAATATGACCTGGGGGTGAAAATTTAAACTGAGTTGAAAATACACATAAGTAGGTGACAGTAATAAAGAGGAATAACACAGCTAATAGTGCTTGGCATTTGTATCCTTTTGCGTTTAGCAAGCACTTTATAAATCTGAATGAATAAAGACAAACTAGGCCATAATAAGATTAATATTATAATTCACAATTTATGTATGTAACAGCTGACACACAGAAATTAAAACCAATATTACCTAAAGACACCTGTTTTCATTCTGATGCTCAAAAGCCTGTCTATCGTCCACTGAAAAGTCAAGGTTCCCAGACTTTGAGAAAGCCTATTAATTTTAGGTGCCTTAATTCTTAAAAAATATAATTGCCCATATGTATACAGCAAGCCTTTGCAAAATTGCTAATGGAAACCATAATGATTACACCATATTAAGCTTCTTGGGCTCAATTTGTCTAAGTCAGTCAGCATGGACATCCTTTACAGCTAAGGAATTTTCATTAGTACTGCCAATGGAGTCTAAGGTATGATTCATCACATCCTAAAGTGACTGCTTTAAACAAGCCAGATGAATTACACCTTAAAAATGCATGTTTCTCTGCATTTATCATAAAGAGAACATGCCTTGAGCAGAGCATCTGTGAAAGCTGCAGTCCCAGTTCTGGGGCTCTGAAAACACTCAGTGTTAATGTGCTGCTTTTTATGACATTCTGCCCTGGATACAAAGCCAGTAGCAGGTAAATCTTAGCACACAGTGATGTTTCTGTTCTCTAAAACCTATTCTGATAATAAATTCCTTATACCTGTTGGATAGTATAGCAAGTATCTGATAAAATTTCTAGAAAGATATACATGCTTCCATGAAATATGCATATTTATATAACTGTTCAGCACAGCCATTTACTGCTGGCATTCTCAAAATTATGCAGCTGAAAACCTGACCCATATTTTGTTTATTTGGTAAAATTTCTTTTTTAGCAAGAGAAAAAAAGAGTGTGTCATTTTCAATGTTTTTGTTCAGTGGAGGCATTTTCTCTCACAAGTGTTGAAAACCCTGCTGTATATGCAAAGGCCATCTAGAAATTAATTTCACTACTCTATTTCAGAGCGAGCGTCACTAACCCAGGTTATCTTTTTAATTATGATTAATTATCCTGTCAGCTGAGATGAAAGACATTAATAAAAACACAATTTTGGAAGTGGCCACAGAGAAGTTCATCTGTTGTTTCAAATTTTTTCTTCTGGAAGTATTTGCTCCTGGTAAAGGGATGAACTGCTTTTTGCCTAGGGCACTTATTGTCCCCCCAAGATTCTTTGAAAAACTGAGAGTCTCTAAAGATCAGTAAAAATGTTCCTGTAAAGCAAGTAAATGGCTGAGAAGTGGTTTTGAAGACTCAAACCTGCGTGTCTCTGTAATTGGGCTGCTTCCAGAAAATCACGTTTTCCAGCTCAAGACATATCTAAAAAGAAGTACCAAGATTAAATATATGCAAGAGAAGAAACATTGCGTTTTATCACCCGGAAGGTCAATAGCTCTCATGAGCAGTGCAGGAGTGCAGTGGCAGAGCCCAGGCTGGGAGAGGTGTCTGCACAATCACGTGTGTGTGTTTATCCTGCACACCCTGCCCCGTGTGTTGACATGTACACTGTGGCCAAGCACCAGGGCAGCCTGGCAGGATCCTGAGGTGTTCCTTGTCCCCAGAGCTGCCAGATGTTTGTGTATGTTTGGCAGCCTGAGAGGGAGAGAATGACTTTGTCATGGGTTGTGTTGCTAACCTTACGCTTTCCCAGCAATTCAATAAATTAGCCATTGATTTTCTTATTGATGATTCTGGGTGTTGAGCAAAGGTGGAAGAGGATAGGGCAACAGGATGGCATTATTTGTTCATGGCAAATTTGAAAGGAAGTTTAATGAAGAAATTAAAACCTTATGAGTGTGAATTTAATATGAATAAGAAGAGGCAGATAAAGAGATTTGGAATTCTCAGATGAATGGGTATGGTTCTGACATATTTTTTTACCGTGACTCTTAACAATTTTATCCTCTCTTATCTCTCATGCAAGGAGAGCAGCTAAAGTAGCCAGGAGCTCGTAAATGGTAAAAAATACTCCTGATTAAAAACAGATGCTATAATTTGTGACTTCAATACTTTAAAACCAGAGAAGGGAAAATAAAGCAAAATAAAGACAAAATCTTCTGTACTAGCACCCTGTGCAGGTCCCAGTCTTTATTCATTAACTCTGATTTTATTCTGGATTCTTCATTGAATTCAGAAGAATGAGTTCTTGTTTGAGATGGCAGTGTGTAGCTTCAGAAACCTTTAGGACTTTATCTGTTTGATCACAGGATAATTCTCCCCTCAAGCTATTCCAAGAAGGTGGTCAAAAGATCATAGAAATCAATGGAATAGTATGAGTGTATTTCAAAAAGCTTTGGATCAGTCCCTAAAATGTGAAAAGGTTGAAAGTATTTTTGAACAATATTTCAGTCAATAAAATATGCTAATATAGTTTTTGTGAGCAGTCCAGGAATTTTTGGCACCCAATAAGAGGTGCACTGGAGAAAAATCTGTAGTCTTATGAGTAGCATGTTCCCTTGGAAAAAAATGATCCTGAATTCCCTATCACTGAAGGAAATGTCTAACATGACATTTCCTAAATGGCTACATGAAAAAGAAAGGGAAGTTTCTTCTCTTCGTTGCTCTTGAAACATGAGAGTCATGTAATAAAGTAATCTCCTGGACTATGTCCAGTGGTGAGTTTCTCAGATGAAGACTTTAAAAATGAATACCTCTAGGATTTGGACATAGAATTGATAGGTGTTTGGGGAAGATTGCTTACCCGAGAATTTATGCATTTTTAATTCTGGAATTAAGTTTTTAAGTTTTGCCTTTTTGTGTTCACAGTTTTGCTTTTTTTTTGTTTGCTTGTTTTTTGTGATTTTATATTAAAAATTAACATGAAGCAGTAGTAGTAATTGAAATTATGTTTCTTTCAGATTGGGTATAGCATAGCAGGGATTTCCTATTATTCTAACTTGCCTTTTTATTGTTTTGGAAGAAACACCTGCAGCCAGCAGATGAATAATTTTAGCTCACTCTTCAACTCCTTCCTTTTGTCTTCACTCAGCTGTGTTGTAGTAATGCCCCTGCACAAAGGAAAACAGATACCTGGGTTTACCCTACCAAACTTTATACATTTTGCTGCAGAAATTTAAATGAGGACCTTGTATATCCTGGGCTCTCATAAGGTAGATGAAAACAGACATTCATCAACAGAGGGAAATTTAACTTCTCTGGTACCAGGACTGCCTTTCTCTCTTGGCCTAGGACGGTGATAAAGATTAATTGGTACTCGTGATGAGTTGGGTTTCTATCAAGAACTTGCCTTGCACCAACAATAATTAGCTGTAATGCTTCAGAAATTGCCACCAGACTCCAAAACCTGTGTTATTCTTTTCGTGGAAAGAACCTTGAAAGACTTAACTGCAAGCCTAATTAAAGGTATCAGAACCTCAATTTTGGTTCATACTGAGGGTTTAGAGGCTTGGTCATGTCCAGAACTTAGCCACTATTTTTCAAAAGAATGCCTATAAAACTGGAATTATGCATTCTTTGGTACACATGGTGGCAAATGAGATAGAGAGAAGTACAGCCCTTTTTAAAGACCAGATGAGTGAACCAGCCAATTCAAGTTTTTTACAGGTTTTAATGACTGTTGGATCAGACATTGCTATGGTAGTAAATAAGATATTTTATACTACAAGTAGAAGAAATAATTTGAACTATACATCTAAGTTCTATATGAAAAAGAAACTTAAACATTTGAGGGAAAATCTTAGGACAGACAATGAAAATATTTGAATATGCAGTGGTGAGAAATTTATTCTTGTGCAATGTAACATAGTAGAAACAAATATGAAAGTGCTAAGAAGACACTAAATAAGATAACTGTAGATTTTCAGCTTGAATGTGGCTCTAGACACCTGAACTTATTATCTATATCTTTCTCTCTATATATATATCTCAGAAACCAAATTGAATCAAAGACAGAAAACAAATTAAAGCTATACAGAAAAATTTACATCAAAAGAAATTGAAAATTTGGGGATTGTTTAAAATTATTAAGGGTAAGTAATGGATGAAAGGCCTAGAGGAAATAATGGATGAACTATAAATACTAAAGCAGATGTTCCACTACAATTTGTCTCATAATACAAGAAGAAGGAATAATCAATAAAAATTTGAAACAGCATATTTTGCGCTGCTCAGCACAAGTGATTCTGGAAAACACCCACGTAGCTTGTAAATGTAATAATTTCAAGATGTTCTTGCTATCCAAAAATTTCGAGATACACAGAACTCTCACTTCTGGCATAGATATATTTAAAAATTGAATAAATCCATGCAAGATAATATAGATCACTATATTTTAAGATGTAAAAGTTTATGGACAGATCAATTCTCCACATAGGTTCTATTATACTTTGTTCTAAGCAACCCAGTGTTGGGCAGCTTTAAAGAAAAACACAAAATGAGATGGGCTGCTGGCTAGGAAGATATTAGGAATCTTTTCATCCCTTTTTGTATCTCACTTTGTAATTCTGACCTTGCGAATAAAGAGCTCCATCCGTCTGATATTCAACAAAATGATAGCTGGTATAGTAAGTCTTCCAATTTATAGGACAGATATATTCTAGCAGCATATGCTACCAGAGACAGAGCCAGCAGTGACATCTAATCACTGTGAGAAAGCTCATTCTGACTTTGCTGCCAACAATTTAGGTTAGATAACAGACGTGCATTGACTTGATAGCAGGTGGATAAAAGGGTATAAACTGTGTTTTGTGCCTTCTGTCTGTATTACTTATAGATTAGCTGATTTGGGGGATTCAAGAGAGATTGTGTCATGCGAATTTAGTTTCTGTGAGGGTTGAGTACTTGTGAAAGATGGCAGATTGGTAGCGTTTTATTTGAAATTCTTGATTTAGCTATAAGACTGACAGATGTGTGGAGACGGCCACGTTTGTCAAAGCCTTATAATGTGTAGATGAAGGAGTAACCAAAGCACACAGAAGATTTTCTCCAATATTATTAGTGTCTAATTTCTTCTTATTTTTATTATTTGGTTCTCACACATTGCTACTCATGAGACAAAACCAGAAGATCTGTATGGAATTTTTTTCATTTACTGCTTGGGGAGCTCCTGAACCAATAATTGCTCAGACAAAGAATGAGACCACTTGCAGTGAGGAGAGAAAAAATGAAGAGATACTTTTCTGACAGGTTCTGGCTGTCCATTGCTCTGCTTCTGTTTTGAAATGTGCTTTGAAATAAAACTTATTGTCACACTACTTGAAAACACTGTGATTTATAAATCAAAACTGTTGTTTGAGTTACTCCTGTGTAATAAAGGCAGTAAAAAAGGAAATATCGCAGACTGGCGTTATCAGAAGGAAGACCTAAAAATGAAGATGCAGTTAATTCCATTAATTCCCTGTCTTTCTTGTTGACAAGTACAGAGAACCTAACAACATTACTGTTGCTTCATGCCATTATTTGACCCCTCAAAAGTGGATTGAGTCCAAAAAATCTACCAGAACAGCAGTTATCACATGACAAAACCTTTCATCACAGTACAATCCAGTGCAAATCTGAAGCAGCAACTTAATAAGCTATTCTTTGTGTATTTACAATTTGTTATTGAGTTTTAAAAAGGGTAAAAATTCAGATGGTTCACAGAAATGTTCTTAAGAAGGCAAAGCTAAATGATTCTGTAAATTATATGAAGTCTTCAATAGAGGCAGTTTTTTTCTGAGTGGAGAACGACTTAGAAGTGTCAGACAAAAGGACCAAGCATGGGAATGAGGGAAGTCAGTCCAGAAGGTCCAAAGCTCACAGCTTCAGCTATGTCACATTTACAGATGGCCTCGCTGCTTGGGGTGAAGAGAAACAAAAGAGGCTCTTTAATAACCCTCTGCAGGGCCATAGCTCTGGCTGTGCCTGGTTCCCACCTGACAGTCAGGTGCCTGCAATGACTTTGTTCTTGCTTCTCTTGCCATTTAGCATTCACACTCCCATATATCCATTTGTTCTCACTATTGAAGAGCCTGTACACACTCAGACAATGTGGAAAGTGAAGCAATGTGTTATGGCAACAAATGTATTATGGTATTGCTGTTTTTTAATATAAAAGGCCAAAGAATTAGAAGACATTCACCTCTTGTAGGACTTTACACAATTCCTATTGTAAGCAGAGAACAACTTCCACTTCACTTCCTTCATAGACTGGGGTGAACAATGTGCTTAATCTGGCAGAACTTCACATAAACAAGATAAGCCTTCATCATACAGTTTCTCAGCTGAAAGGATAACATGCAGACTATGACAACGAACCAGAATTTAGCACTCCCTGGGGAGAGTAAAGAATAAATTCCAAGTATTTTTTTCCTGTTTATATTTTATGAATACCAATTTTAAAATGACAGCTGTAAAAGAAGAAATATTCTTTTCCTATGAACCATGCAGGAGACAGTTTTCACTAGATCACAACTTTATGTTGTCATTTATATCATTATTAAATTATGTTCCTAAGGAATTGCCTTTATTTGATAAGTTACATGAACATATGACACTTGTTTTATGTCTGGACTGTTTCCATCCTGTCAGGTGAAACTACTATTATTTCAGTTATTGCTGTCCTAACTCATACATTCAATGATTTCTAGAATGCAGTACTTCGAAAGAAAGGAGATGATAGGGTTTTTTTATTTCAGTCATATGTGACAGTCTTTATTCTGATTACAAGCAAAAGGAATAATTAGAAGCAAACTAATTGGTGAGAAATAGATATCCATTCAGCATCATCAAAAAAAAATCCCAAAATATAATGCTTGAGAAAACAAAGAGCTTAAGAGACCAAAAGTTTTACCTTCTGCCTTTAAATTTTTAGTAGTATTCAATGAAGTGCTGAAATGTTACAATACTATTTCTGGCAGTGTCTAAATACTAACACTTCATCTCTAGTTGCCATTTCTACATATAAGAGGACTGATAGAGCTACTTTAGGAAATGCAGCCAAGTACACTGACATAGCTTTTATATATTTTTATTTACCTAAATTTTTTATTACTTAAAATCAGCTATTGAAAACTAAGGATCAAACTGATGTAAGAAAAATGCACACTACAAAATATGATATGAGAGGAAATCACTGCAGTCAACACACCTGCATGTGTGTCTGATGCCCTAAAATATCCCAGTGGGGCATTACATGGGCACCTCTATAACCTATGGACAAATTCCAGTAGGTTTTATTGGGAACAGGGTTTCATCATTTGTCTTATCTTTAATTGTGACTGGGCAATATTTTTTCAGGGAAGATAATGCATTCCTGTGGAACCAGATTCAGGCTAGTGTAACTGGGCTATGTTCAGTGTCATTGCATGCAGGATGGATTGACTGATGTGTTCTGAAATGGATGCAGGACTTGCAGCTTTCAAATATTAGTGTTACTAATAAATAGGGGACTACATACTCTATTTATTAAACTTTCTAAAACCCAAACAGCAGCTGTAGGAAAAGAAAGATTTATCTACCAATAAAAATCCAAAGATTACATTTACCAAATCCCCATTCTTTATTGTAATGAAATTTGTCTTTCAGCTTTTAAAATGCATTTATAGAGCCAGAAATGTATTCTGGTCCACTGTCTTTGAGATGAATAACCACATTATTACTTGCCTGTCAAATCTAAGTACGGTTGTTAATAACACAGAGACAGCTACTAAAAATTCAAAACATGGGAGGTTTCCTTTGGAGAAAATTGCAGTTTTAACCTCTGATTTCCCTTCTGAATCATTTACTTACTTTCATATGCACCTTGCAATACCTGATCTCCAATCAGAAGTGAAAAATGGTTTAAAGGATTCAAAGATTTTTCAAACATACCTATGGAAATACACTGCCAGAATTTTAAAATTCCACAATCTTTATTCTGTAGAATATCTGTCCTCTACATATTATCAAATAAGCATAGTAGAAGACATACTTGATGGAAAATATTTAAAAGTATTTCTTAAATTTTGTACTTCAAACTTTATTTTCTATGTAATCTTTATTTGCACTCAGAAAACTGGACATCTAAACCAGGATTTTTTTTTCTGATGTCATATTTTAACAGTTTTACCTTGCTACTTTTCATTAAATGAACAAAAAGAAAGATACTCCATATTTATGATAGATACAAGGAAGAGCCACCTAATCTAAACATAAGGTTATTTCCCTAGTGTGAACACATTCAACACATCTGGCTGAAAATTCTAGATCGAAACTTCTCCATAGTAATAATAATACCTGTCTACTGTGTTTTCTACTAACCACTGTTAAATAGTCAACCCACTTTGGACTTAAATTTCAGTCCAGTGTGACTATTGCACTAACTTCTGGAATCCCTTTGTACCTCCTGAGTGATAGATCTGGTGCCTAGTTTCTCTCTGCTGTTTTCTGGAGCCTCCCATCCAAGCGATTTTATTTTTTCATTAACTATGGATTTGGGATTCCCAGAACGCACTATGGAACTTTCATGAGATATGTAAACATAAGTGAACAGCCCAAGCCATGGAACAGAGGAAAAAAAAAGCCACCATGTATTGCAAAACTTTTTTCCTGCAAACTTTAATTGCCCATCCACATCAAACCAGGCTGATCATCCACCAAGGAAGTACTCAAAAAAGTCTTCTGCTGACCGGATTTACTGTTAATTTTTAGGTTTTGGAAGATCTGGTATACTGAGGAGGAAGATTAAAATCAACCTGTATAATTAGGCTCATTCACTTTTCATTTCCCTCAACCTTCTCTATTTCACATTATAGCAGTAGAAAAACACTGTGAGGGTCTGCTCCAAATGTATTGCAGCTACAGACTCAAGCTAAGTCTCAGTCTGAATTTCAGTGTGGAGAATCCAGCCGAGTGTGCCATGGCAGATCTTCAGCAATCTCTCCACAGAAGGAATGAGAAGTGAACTCACAACTGAGATGCTGTTAGTATCACTCTGCAGAGCAGGTAAACATTGCACAAGCATCTACAAAGGGCTTCAGGGTTTGCTGAAGTGATTAAAAATAATTTACTTAGAAAGTAAGATTATGGGACTTTTTAATATGTCAAGCCTGAGTTAAAAATATTCAACGTATTTTTCTGATGGCAAAACCAAAATATTTATATAAAATACAATTTTTGCAGTAAAACAAGAACATTGTTAGTAGGCTACCTTTCAACCTTATTCAGCAGCATGGTAGTCTTAGCCCACATTCACATTCATTCAATTTAGCATCACATGTCAAATCAACCAAACGAATATCTCACATTTGAGGTGTTTCATCACTATGCTTAAAAAAATTGTCCCAAGAGGTTCTGCTCATTATTAAAAATTTCACTGATATGGTCCTCATGTGTCTGCCTCCTCATCTATGCATTTGCCAGCTCTGGAAAACCTAATCACACTGCACTGCCAACTCTCCTTTCAAGAAAGTCAACAGATAATTATGCAATCTGTTCATGCAGTGCAAATAACTTGGCATTCTGGGAGCCTACCACTGCGACAGGAAATAATCCGTACTTTGTGGGGATGTGAACACCTTAAGTGATTTCAAATTCTGTGCTCTTCTAATGCCACCATATGAGGCAGAAGTGGCAACATGCAAATATTTTTAAAATTACAGAGCTGGCTTTGAGGTTGGATTATTATTTTTGACAGCTCTTTCCTTTCAGATATTACACTTGGTAAAGCCCAGTGTACATCTGCATGACGTGCTGCTATTCAAACAAAAGCATCTGCCTTCTGTGGTATCTTATGTCTCCAAAAAGACTGCTGCATGAAAAGTCTACAGCTCTCTCCCACACCCCATCAGCTTACCTCATTACAGTCAAATTACCTTAAAGTATATAAAACTATTTATTTTTCCCCTAAGGCTGTTGCACAGTAGCTTCAAAAAGGAAAAAAGTTACTCTTGTGATACAACGTATGAGTTCTTAGTTGAATAGCTCTATTTTCAATTATTTCATTTCATATATATGTACATGACCTGCTACATTCTACAAGTTCTAGAGGAACACAGGGGCAATGTTTTTGGCAGATCAAAGATGTTTTATGAAATGATTGACTGTTACAAGTGGACAGACAGTTACAAATAGAGTAAAACAGAGTGCAGTTGCTTGGTCAGTTGTCTTTAGATAAATAAAATACCCCTCCACAGATATCCAACTATTGGAGTATCTTTTCAACTACTGATGTGAAGAAATAATTTACTGTGCTTGTATGCTTGATGATCTATGCTTGCATACATATGATTCATACTTCATGTGTGCATGCACTTCTTCTTAAACATGACAGGCATAAATACATTTTAACCTGCAGGTAATAAAGTGGGAAGAAATATTAAACCATCAGGGGACATGGAAAAATTGTGGTGTAAGAGAATCTTAACTTCATGTAAGATTAATTTGAATAAATGTAATTTTCTATAGCCATCTTGTCATGATGACTCATCATTCTCCCATAATTAATTTACAGTAATAAAATCAAGATAAGACTAGGTTATGAGGAACAGAAGTATATTTCTTTCATCTAAGAAGGGCAGTTATAGACAATCTTATGAACACAAGAAAGATGCGTCATGCTCCCCGAAACAAAGATTACTTGGCAGTATAAAATGGGGGGAAATACAGAAGAGGATTAAGCATTGTCCTTTGGAGTATAAAAAGATTCTCCATCATTTTTTCAGCAGCAAAAATACCACAATTCAAATAATATGTTGTAAGTATGGTGGAAAAGAATGCGAATAACCTTGAGTCAGCCTTGTAAAACGCTGCCAAAGGCCTATCAACACCTTCTTATTAGAGCTGTAGCAAAAGCTCTCAAGAGACTTAAGCCCCTCTAAATTTGTGAGCTCACTGAAATCACCAATAAGATCCCCACTGATGAGGGACCATGAAACTGTACCACTGGGCAGCTCATTCATCAGACACTTTCAAAGTGCTCAAGGCAGAAAAGCTAAACGAGCTGATGAAAACAGATGCTGTACAAAAGATTGCTGTATTAAAGCATCCTAAAATCAAAAAGGGATTCCTTTTGGCAGGGGACCACAGAGAGGTACAGAGAATAACAGATGAGAACTGGGGGTGAGGAGGTGAATAGATGATTTGGCTAAGCCCAGGTAGATCCTAAATTTGTTTTCTTTTGTTCTTGATATAAATATACTGTATAGGAAAGATGGAAAACATTGGAAAATAAATTTCTTCTTACTACTTAGGAAGAGCTATGCTCTATCTAATGTTGATTATGTCCAGAATCAGTTTCTGTGTAAAAAAAACATTGAAATTGCTGGGGGGAAGGGGAAGGAGGGGAGGGCGGAGGGAAACTAAACAAACCAAGCAACTAATGAAAAATGCTTTCAAATTTCATTATAACCTGGCTAATATTTCTTTATTAAAACATCGATTTTTGACTTTTTTTTATATCTAGAACAAAACTATTTGTGGCTGAAATATATTTTTTGTGACTTCTCTAGTCAATGGAGATAAATACAAAATTCTAAGGCTCAGTTTTTACCATCTTAAAAGAAACAAATAAAACATCTCAGCCAAATCTTCTACATGTTCATTTCTTCCCATTAGCTGTAAAGATCTTGATAGTGAGCAACTCAGATGTAAATGCCTGCATGATGGATGTCTAAAGGTAGGCAGGTTATCATGTCGTCTGTCAGGAGAGACATAAAAATTCCCTTTTCTCTTCATCAGAACAAACACTGCAAAGTCAGAATTTATGTCTCCTCTGGCAAAAATGGTGCAGCAACCCAAGGAAGACTTGCTCTCTGGTTTTTCTTGTGCACATTTAGAATAAAATAAAGGGGGATTAATGCTTTCAATAAATTGGCGTTTTAAACAGAATATCTTTATTCACAGTATGGCTGTTACTGATGCTTCTTAAATCTTCCACTGTCACTATAGTTAAGCCCACCAAGCTCAACATGGTCTGGATTAGAAGAGTAACTGTAATCCTCTGCTGTGGATTGATCAACAGGGAAAGTATCTTCTCTCTGGTCCCTCTGGGCAAAATTTGCCTTCAGAGTTTGCTCTGTGTGATGAATGCTCTTAGAAGAAATGGTGTCAAACCACTACACAACTGTATAGAAAAATCTTCAGGTTACTTCAGATCCAGGTATGTTTCCTGACATCTCTCCACTTAGCTACCCTTCCCATTTCTCATGGTTCAATGATAAATCTGGGCATACCTTTCACAAAGGAGATGGAAAGAAAAACTGTCCATCTGTCAGTGTGTTGTTGCCATCCCTGGAGTTTTTTGTCCATTCATAACCAGGTCTGAAAAAATTATTTTCTCTAATACTAGAAGTTCCTACTCATTTTATATGAATGAGTTCCTGGTTATAGGGATGGCTCTAATCAGCATTTCCTTGAAGGATGAGGCTTTGTAGTCCAGTAATTTGCTTGTTTCAGGAGGGAACAGCCATCTGGCCAGTAAGCACACATGTATGTTTGGACAGTCAGCACATGTGCAGCTGTAAATCTGCTGCAGCATATGCTGCTGCTTGTTCAGCCAAGTACGTGGAAGATGCAAGAGGAGAGAAGGTAGCAAGGATTATGTGGAAAATTCCTGCAAGAGGACCCTAAGAGGATTAAAGAAAGTTGAAAACAAGCCTGCATGATTTTTGTTGCTGATGAGAAGATCCACATAAGCTTTCATAGATGTGCCCTTCATGGTTCCACACGTGAAGCTTTACCCCTTTTCAGGAATGTCACAGGTGCTCTGTACTCTGCTTATTTTTCACATCTCTTCCATTTCTGCTCTTCTGAAGGAAACAATGTCTGTTAAGATTTGTGAGTAGGGATTTGGAAGCTTGCTTGTGACAAAAAGGAGGAAATCTGTATTAGCATTATCATGAAAACATTATAGAGAAGCATATGCAGAATCCAGCTGACACCACACTTCCTCATAGAGGGCAGTGCACTTGAATAGTCTAAGTGCTTAAAATGCATGAAGTGAATATATGAAATATTTGAAAACAGATTATATTTTATCACCAGGCACATGGTGAAGGTTGCTTCAGAGTGTTGCTTAAAAAAGAATAGGTTTGAAGACCAGTGTCTTTCATCTTTTTTAATAAGCTAAGACAAAACTGATATTCAGAGGGTAAAAGGGAAGACTTCCTGCATTGCTAAGAAATGAGCCACAATCCTGGATATTCAATAGGAAGGCAAGCTTGTCAGGCTGTCAGAGGAGCACCAGACTGTTCATGCAGCCAGTTAGCCTTCATGTAAGCTGCTTAACTACCTTCTCTGCTGTGCTGTACATTGGAGATTAATGGTAGGCACGGGAAACTGAAAGGGAAGATTTACCAATGAACCGAAATACTGAATGAAATACCCCATATACAAAATTATAGTCTCTAAATCTTCAAATTCCTGGAAGACCTTTACCAATGCCAGGGAGAACAGGAATCAAAGTAAGCAGCCAAGAAAGTAATTGCATTCTTTCATAAGCAATTTCTCAATCAACGGAATTTTTTTTGGTATGCATTAAGTTACAAAAGAAAACATTTTTTCAATTGAATAAAACAATGTAAAGATTAAAAAATGCTTTCCTTGAAGAAAAGCAATCTTATATTTCTGCAAGACAAAAAGTCTGGCCCTCAAAATTTTAGTAACCTAACTAAAAAAATTCAAAGCTATGCCATGCCAAAAACTTTGTTTGGCTAACAACCCATGTCCTTTCAGGTAGAGCCCAAAATCTTAGTCCTTAAGCCTCTGTCTGCTTTTGCAATCGTCTGAAAAGCTGAAGCCAGATATATGAAAATGTTTAGGAAATCGACTCCTACTTGCTTTGTCAAATCTTTCTTGGATCTGAACTAAACTTCCACAAGCGAAGTTACTGTGGATTTGTTAGTCTATGTGTGGAATTATCCTCTTCTAGGCACTACTGCACACTTAGGTTTCTTTTTAATTCATAAGTGCTGTCCTTCACTGATCTTGCTTGGAAATCATTGTCTTGTTGGTGTGCTTTCCTTACACCAAGAGCAGCACAGTTAAAAGAGAGGAAAACCTCCTTTACTTCTTTGTGTGTTGGTAATCAGCACATTCAGGTAGGAAAAGGGGAATCAAGTCCTTCCTTTTAGCAGATTTTAACTGAAAAATCTAATTCTTTAGATGATTCTATTTGTCTTTATCTTTCTGGCAGATGCCATTACATTTTATATGTAAAAAAATTATGCATTTCAGAAATTTCTGACATATGATCTTTAGAAAGCTCAATGAAGAGGTGAGGTAATGTTTTTCTAGTCAGTAGGAAGCACTGAATATGGTTTTATGTATGATTAATCCTGGATGTTACAACCCTTGAAAGAAGACAATGAGAACAACTGGAGCAAAAAGGACAAGACTAGGCCTGACAAAGTGTCTTGTGACACTGAAGAAAGCCCTGAGTGAGAACTAACACTGTCTGCAACATCCACAGAGCACACTGCATCACTGTCTAGAGGGAGAAGATGGAGACAGCAAACCTGAGGAGATCCTGCATTCAGAAATATTATGAAGTGCATAGTAATGTTGTCCTATTGGTTATAATATAAATATGTTTTATTGTTCTTTTCTACTGTTGCTCTAGAGAATGCCATAGCATGTTTTAGCATGTTTTTGTGCTGACACTGTATTCTTTAGTCACTTGCTGCTCACAAAAATTTACTTGTGATAGAATATTTAGTGCAGTAATCAATGTAATTTAAACAAAGTTGAGTCAGCACAGGAATTTGTGCTGGTTCAGCTCTACCTCCTCTGGTTCCAGAGCATCTCTGCCCGCAGCAGAACAAACAGCACTTCAGCCTTCATCAGAGCAACACCTCAGACCCCTGAACCTGCGGGAAACAGGGTGTCAGAAGCACCTGCTTCTGGTACTATCCTCCAAAGCTTATGCAGCTTTTTCCTGATCAGAAGGAACTTCTTGGACTTCTGCTGATCCTTCACATCAAGTGGCATCTCAAGACCATGTTCTCTGTCTTGAGCCCAGGCATTTTGCTGGAAGCTGCAGTGCATAACAAGGGACAAATTACCTTTGTCATTTGCATCTTTGAGGTCTCTATTATGACTGGGTGACCTGTGTCTCATCTAGAACCTGCAAAAGCAGAGGTCAATTAATAGATTTCACCTTTATATTTCTCGGTAATGTTTGCATTGTTGGGCTTCCAGCTGTAGTATGAACATAAGTATAATTAAAAACATAATAGCTGAAAAGTGTGCAAAAATGGCTGTAGAGAAAGTAAAACTTTCCATGTGAGATTTTATCCAGAAAACAAAATTCATTTTCTTATAAAAACACCTTTCTATTTTTTTTGCACAAGAAGAATTTTGTGTTGAACGAAGTTTGTCATACAGCAATAAGAAGACACTTTAAGGGTGTCAGACACTGGATTACACTCAATTGCTGGACACCCTTGGTGCTGGCCCTCTGCTTCACTGGAGAACAGAGTCATGAGACTACTTATTAGATTAAAGCTTGGCTAAATATTTGTGTTAAGGGTGGATTGCTAAGAAATTAAATGTAAACTGCTCTATATACAAAACCATAATTTATCTGTTTACTTTTGTATTTTCCAATGTGGGAGAGGTTTCCCTGAAGGTTTCTGAGAATAGCCATGACTTGTGAAATATTTGATGAGGCCTTATCAATATTGGGCTACGTTTCCCAAGTACATTATTTCCTACACAAGAGAAATAGTAGGTGAAACAACATTGAAGGTTTTGTGCTAATATGAATTAGTTGCAAGATGAAAGGCTATGAGTAAGACACCCTGAAGGAATTCTCTCATTTTCATCATATAGAAACATTGATGAGAAGCATATGCCAAATGATGTCACCCTTCCAAATGTACAGCAAACATATCCTACGCTTGTTTGCCTCTAGTGTGCTATCAAGAGGAATAAGTTTAATTACTCCTCACTAATACTACAACTCTTTTTTTTTTTCTAAATCCAGCATAATGTGCAAGTTGAGTCTGCAGACATATTTTAAAAATATTAAGAAAAAATGAAAAAAAAAAAAAAGAAAGAGGAATTTTTCTTTGAGTCTGGTAGTACTCCAGATTAGGGTTTCTGTCACTGATTGTGTCCCTGACTGCTGAGACTTCCTTGTTCTCTGTGTATTGTGGTAAGGGGCCTCCTTACATGGATTTTGGGCAAAAACAATGGAGAGCACATGAATGTAAGTCACGGGATCGGGTTTTTGTTTATATTTATTAAATCAGAAGATTTTACTAACCAATAAGTTTATAATGTCAGAAGATTTTACTAATCAATAATATGATCGATACCTCACAGGAACTGAGTAAGTTTTACTAAATTTAAATGGGAGAACATTTTTATGGTATAACATAGATTCAAAAATAATAGGAGTTGTTATCTTTGAAAAAAAGACTACCATTCATGAGAATTTTGAATTCAGTGAAACTACAATGATCATGGAAGTTATTTCAGCCACCTGTAAGACATCAGACATTTTCGTTACTGGCAAATATTTTATAACATTTTCTGGCAAAAATTCTACTTTTTTATAAATTAAACAGGCTTATTGACAAATCTGAAACTGATTATAATTGTTGATTTGACTTACTAATTTTCACACTACATAAAAAAGTGGGAAAACAAGTACATTTTTTCCAGCTGTTGTGGTATTGTTTTTATAAGAAATATCTCTGATTCTATAAGAGAATTTCTTTATGCTAATTATAGTAAAGGAAGAAGTGTTCCAATTACATAGTCAATGTTTCAGAGCTGTCAAATCAAAATATATCACTAACTGAATTGATTTTTTTTTTTTTTTTTTATATTTTGAATTGATATTTTGGCTCACAAAAACTGTGGTGCTTCACTGTTTCAGGAAAGGAAACTGCTCTGTTGGCCCTGTTATAAATTGAGTCTCAAAGAGCTAATCAGAGACGTGGATCCAATTAAAGAATTTATTAATTAACAGCAAGCGAATATCAGCCAAATACACCGGTGGGCGGGTAAGGTCAGTCCAACTGCCTCACGCACCACGCCGCTAATTACAAGTCACTAACTTTTATACCCCCTTGTATGTCCCTCCCTCCAAGTGTCTTTGTAGGTCTTGATTGGCTGTCGAGTCGTCTAAGCTGAAGTGCTCTGCGTTGTGTGGTTGTTACTGGGCATCTTGGGGTGGTTCTCTCGTGGGGGTNTGAGGCAGTTGGACTGACCTTACCCGCCCACCGGTGTATTTGGCTGATATTCGCTTGCTGTTAATTAATAAATTCTTTAATTGGATCCACGTCTCTGATTAGCTCTTTGAGACTCAATTTATAACAGGCCCCATGGACAGTGGGATCGAGTGCACCCTCAGAAGGTTTGCCAATGACACCAAGCCGTGTGGTGTGGGTGACCCTCTGAAGAGAAGGGATGCCATCCTTGGACAGGCTGGACAGGTGGGCCCATTGGAACCTCATGAAGTTCAAAAAGGGTGAGTGTAAAGTCGTACACCTAGGCTGGGGCAAACCCAAGCACAAATACAATTTGGATAGAGGGAGAATGGATTGGGAGCAACTCTCAGGAGAACGACTTGTGTTGTGGTGGCTGCGTCCACCTCGGGAACTACCAAGGAGCCGAGAGGTCCCAAGACAGCAGAGGTACACTGGTGGGACGGCTCCAAGGTTTGAGGTTACCCCCTGAGTACTGAATGGTTTCTCCCTAGATTACCCCATCTTGATATGCTAATCCTCCTATGTTAGTTGGCCGTTGGCCTCCCCACCCCTTCACTCTTTATATGTAACTGGGCTGGAAAGTTCTTCCTTCTTCAACACCCCACCGATCCCTGGTTCTCTCTCCCCTCTCCTCCCCTCTCTCATTGGCCCCTGTTATGTCACTCAACTTTGTCTCCACCCCCTAGCCCTCAGATTATTGATTAATGATGCTCTGCTCGCCCCTTGTACCCCTCAGTATAACACCATGTGCTTTCCTTAGTTCTTGGTTCTTTGGGTGAGGTTGTTGGTCCATGGTGTGGACCCAATAAACACCTCGGAATTACACACAAATAATCCATCCTGCCTCTTTATCTCCAGAGATGCAAAAGACTTTGTGTGTGAGTGGCTGCTTGTGTCCACCAGCAAGGGTGAGGCTGTGCAGGTGCCTGGGTGTCACTACCAGAGTGACTCCACGAGGGACATGTCAGGGAAGGACGCTGTGCCCAGTCTATCGACCACCGCACCGCGTTAGACTTGGGGATGTTGGTTGATGAGAAGCTCAGCATAACCTGGCCATGTGCACTATCAGTCCAGAAAGCCACCTTCATCCTGTTCTGCCTCAAGGGAAACGTGGGCAGCTAGGCGAGGTAAGTGATTCTCCCCCTCAACTCCACTTTTGTGAGACCCCACATGGAATACTGCATCCAGCTCTGGAGCCCTCAACAAAAGAAGGACATGGACGTGTTAAACTGGGTTCAGAGGAGGCTACAAAGATGATTAGAGGAATGGTGGACCTCTCCTATGAAGATGGGCTGAGACAGCTGGAGTTGTTCAGCTTGGAGAGGGTTTCAGGAAGGCCTTCTAACATCTTCCAGGACCTAAGGGCGGGATGATAAGACTGGACAGAACTTTTTACAAGAGCATGTAGTGGCAAGACAAAGGAGAATAGCTTTAAACTAAAAGAGGGTAGGTTTAGATTAGATATCAGAAATTCACTTTGAAGGTGGTGAGGCACTGGAAGTGTTCAAGGCCAGGTTGGATGGGGCTTGGAGCAGCCTGGTCTACTGGAAATTGTTCCTTCCCGTGACAGGGGTGTTAGAACTAGATGATACTTAAGGACACTTTCAACCCAAACTCTTCTGTGATTCTATGAACATTATTAACTTTCCAGTCTGGGTATCAGTTTCCAGCTGAGTGCTCCTGATGAATTATCAGAAGTGAAGAGCAGGACAGACACTTCACAGGCATCAGAAATCAATGCTGAAGGCATGTGCATGAGGAAACCCGAGCCTGTCCTCTCCTTTCCTGATGGCCCTGTCAGAGCAAACAGCTCAGGAGCCAGCTCTGGCCTTGGTAGCTGCTCACATGGCAGCTGCTCATACCCTTTGTTCCTCTGCTCGTCTGTCTCATTTTACTGATATTCATGAAATGTCGGTTTCAAGTGACACAAACCATTGATGTGTCCTCAGTCTCTACATTACTGCAAAGACCTTATGGCTCATGTCTTGATGTAGCTGTAATGGTGTGTCACTAGCAAGCTCCTTAATTTTATGGGCTTTGATCTTTTATCTAAATCCAATATCTGTTTCTGAGGCTTTTTTCTCATATGAGATCTAAATGTTTTATATTATTAAGGTAAGTTAAATAAATCAACACTGCCGAAGTAATTTTGACAAAATTACTATAAAATAATTCATTTATATTTTCTCTTTTCTATTAAAATTAATTTTTTTGGCTGAAAGTCATGTATATTTCAAGGAAAAAAGACAAATATAAAAATCAGTGTTCTACTTAACACAGTCCTCTCAGGTTCCCTTAAATAATACTGAAAGAAACGCTGAATGTACGGAATGTATACAAAAAAGAAACCAATAATATACCAAGTTCACTGTGACTGAAAATAGGCCAGCACACTGTTCTCAAAGCTGGTTTGCAGAACATGTAGGCTTCCACTGGGGGTTTTCAATATCCAGTGCCTGTTTTTATCTGTGGTGTCTCCAAGGCACACAATAGACAGCTGCAACATTCTCAGGTATGGGGGTAACCCTCTGGCTGTACCTTCCAAGGTTAGAGTCAGTAAATATTTTGAATCAGCTGTTATTGGTTTCTTAAATCTTGCTGGTCATGTGTTTCTTCACTATGGGACCTCAGAATAAATGTCAGGAATAATTAGCCGACATTTGGTGAAAATCCCCAAAGAAAGAAATGTTATTCTGTAAATCTCTCAGCAGGAATTTTAGAAATATTTCATTGTATTGCCCTTTTATTGCACACAACTGAGACTGGCACTATTCACCCTTAAACTGAGGGCCCTGGGTTTCTTTTTTCTATTTCTTCTTTTCTTTTGTCTTTTCTTTTCTTTAGTCTTTCCTTTTCCTTTTCCTTTTCCTTTTCCTTTTCCTTTTCCTTTTCCTTTTCCTTTTCCTTTTCCTTTTCCTTTTCCTTTTCCTTTTCCTTTTCCTTTTCCTTTTCCTTTTCCTTTTCCTTTTTTCCTTTTCTCCTCTCCTCCCTAGCATATATATTTTATCAATGTTTTCATTTATTTTATTCTGAAAATGGACCAGCCTCTCTCTTACCACAAAAGTCATTGGCAGATGAGCATTGCTCTCAAAGGAAGACAGATTGAACTGGCTCATTTGGTCAGTCTTTGTAGCTGATTTTTATTTTGTGTGAAAACAAATATTTTGCCTTCAATGTAAGTGCACCTAAACAAAAATATCCTCTATGGTTGTTTCTTCAGTGTTTCAAAATGAGGAATGAAAAAAGCAAATAGTTACTAAAATTCTGTCAAACAAATTCCATGCCTGTGTAGATTTTACCTCAGTGCTGAACATGATCCCAATTCTTGACCAACAGGGGAGTCAAAAATCACAGAGCAACTACAAGACACAGGATCAAATCTACCAGTAGGGAGCCCAAACTGAAACATCCCATAACACTTCCTGGGCAGAGCCCAGCCCCTGCGTGACACTGATCTGGAAAAAAGGTGTTTCATTTGTTTTGGTTTAATATCTTTCCACCACATAGAAAGAATTAAGCACAGCTTGGAGAAGAGATTAAAAATCCTAAAGTAAGTGACCTGAACATCAAACTTATGGTTTTGCAGTCATCCAGAACTCGTCCTTATTGTTTTGGATGAGCTCAAGAACTGTTTAAGTGCCAAACTACTCTGCTTGGTGCTGGGCAAGCCTGGGAACTCAGACTTGCAGCAAAAATCAAGACATGTAAAAATTACTCTCCAGACTGGTATTTCAGCATGGTTCTGAACACAGAAAGCTGTTGGCCTGAGACTTGTTTTGGTAAAGAAACAAGGAACAAGCAAATATGCTACCACATAAAAGGGAGACCTCTGGAAGGTTTATAAATCATATTTTGACATCCTTGGTTTCTTTAACAAACAACTGTCATGGAAATCTTTATTCTGAAATTTACTTTGCATTTATTGGTGCATTTCTTTGTTTTTGAAGAAAAAAATTGTTTAGATCGTCATATTCACTTTTATATTTGATATTTGATATCAAATCAATTGATATTGATATTTGCTTTTGATCCACTTCACAAATCCCTTTGTTATTTACTCAGTCCTATCTCATTCTGTATGAACTTAAACATAAGAGGTTTAACATATGCTTTGTACTTATCAGACCTTTGCATAGAAACAAATTTTGCTGACAGCCAAAGTAAAACTGCAACTTATGCAAAATTCCACTCTCAACACAGAAATATAAAGGAAAGGTATAAGAGCCATCAAGAAATAATAATACTAGCAGTAACACTGAAAATCATGCTTGAAGATAATGGTCTGGTTTGAGAGGAGAAAGAAAATTTCTGTGACATTATGAGCTCTAAATAATTCATTTTAATTGAATGTAATGCTTTTTTTAAATATGTGAAACTGTAGTGTTTGGGGAGATGTAGGTATAAAACAAATATATGATTCTGTAGGCACTTTGGATAGCTCCAAAATCAGAAATTATTTTATTCAAAACATTCCATCTTCACCTTTTAAATAATAACATCCCTTGGAAATGTGTGATTCTGCAATGAGCTGCAAATGTTTGCTGCAGAGACATGAGTTATAAAATAACTATCATGGATAGGGCAGCCAATAAACTCATTCCCAGATCTGTTTCAGGCATTAATGTTCAGTCCAAAGTGAACCCTTTAATATCTGGTTATGTACCCAAGTTAGGATGCTAATTACAATTTCTTTTTCTTCCAAGTGTGCATTTCTCTCCTTCTCTCTGACATATTTAACGTTTTCTGTATCTGTGACTATAGTTATTCTCAACTGGGTTTTTATTCATTTGTTCATACCTCAAACAATGATTACCCTAATAAGCCATTAGCAGGCAGCTGATCTGTTCAGTTCCTGCAAACACAGGTAAAACAGTGCTCTGTGGAATGGCAGAAGGGAACTCAGTATGGGCTAATAGCAGGGTCTGCACTGCCTGAGAAGGGATGCAAATCTTACCTTTGCATTTGTTTTGACATCTCTTAGAAAGCTGGAGAGACCAGCATATATGGGGGTTGGGGGAGGGGGGAAGAATATCTGCAGCAAATGTCTGGTAGCTCTATGACACCTATGTTTTGCCACTGGGATGCAAATGATACACTTACCCCTTCCAGTTTGCTGTTTTTACATTGTGTTCCCTTTCGCCTTCCCCTACCCTTTCTTCATCCCTTTCCCCTCTCCTTTGCCATTCCCTTTCCCCTTTCTTTTTTTTTCTTTTTGCATTATTTTTTCCCTTTTTTCCTTTCCTTTTTCCTTTCCTTTTTTTTTCCTTTCTTTGTTCTTTTCCTTTTTCCTTTCCTTTTTCTCTTCTCTTTTCTCTTCCTGTGCCTGCAATTGCAAGCTCAGAGTATTTATCACAATTCAGAAATTCCCCAGGAAAATATTACAAAAAACCAGCATGAGGGTGTGTATGTCCAAATGAGATGTTTGGGATTTTTCCTAGTGTGCACTGAGAATTGCAGAATACAGGTCAGCTGTGAGAAACAGGGGTTGGTAGTGCTCCCCTGGGTCACCATGGTCAGACACCATCAAAATGGGAAACACCTCTAATCTGCAAATGTGATGTAGGCTATGTGGCAAATTTAATGGTGTCAGTAGCACACTAAACAGGAACAATTGCTGCTCGACTGGGAGCTGTCACTGTTTTTCACAGGGAGGCTCCTGCCCTGCACTAGCCTGGGGCTTGGGGCTGGGTTGTTTCTCGCTTCTGCTGCACTCAGTGCTTTAAAGGAACACAACCAGAACACAACCTGAAATGTGAGCACTCCCAAAGCCAGCCTAGGGAAGAACTCATATCTGGACAAAAATGTGAATTCATTTCTTGACCTGTTTTTTCTTTTTTTTTTTTGGTGGTAGTGGTGGTTTTGGGGTTTTTTTTGGTGTTTTATTTTGTTGTGGAGAGTGGGTAGTGTTAAAATATGGCACTCATTCCTCCCAATTTTCATACTGTGTACCCTGTCAGCAGGGTATAGGTTATATATGTACTGTTATGTGAATTCCTGCCAGTGTACAAGCTTATTCCTTCCAAAAAAACAAACCAGAAAAGAAAAAGCCACAGCCACCATCCATGTCATGGAGATGAATTGAGTTATTACAAAAAATTACTGATGTAAGAATCTCATTCAAATTCTTTGTTTTGATCCTTCTGGTGTGTGTGGAAATTTTCCTTCCAGATGATGAAGCAAGAGTCTTCATTCTCTATCTGTTCCAAGCACAAACACTCCTAAATGTTTTGCTAGTACCTGTTCAAGCTTTATACATATTTGATTCTATTTATTTATTAGTGATTATGGACATGATTACTTGATATTATTCTACTTCAGCCACACATGGTATAAAACAGTTACATTGTTTCTTCTTCTGTTTCTTCTAATCATTAACCTGCTTTTGGAATTTTCAGAAAAAATGGAATATGATGAATTCTTTTTATTGCCAGAACTTCAAAGACTTTTATTTTTGTAGGAAGAAAATGTAAACTATTGAAGAAAACCAAACAAACACACACTCCCAATATTTTGTATTTCTATAAATGAGAACAAATGAAGTGTCAAAAGTTAAACTATTTCAACAAATACCATTCCAAGCGAAAATTAAAAAAAAAACCTTATTTCTGAACAGTGGTGTGAAAAAAAGAAAAAAAGCCAAATATTGAAGTACATTGAAAACACAGCATATCTGAATTTAAAGGGTTTTTTTCTCATAGCATAGCCTATAGAATAATAAGCTGAGTTTTAGTTTTTTCCCTGTGATAGTTCAAATAATGAATATCATAGGAAATGGAAAAGTGTATGATGAGAACAGGCACAACCTGAAAGTACTCATTTTCCACATAGTAATTAGAAAAATGCTCGAGTAAGTAACCTGGCAAGAGCAGTTATGTGTCATGCCAGGGATCATGCTAAGCAAGCAAACCCATAATTGAAATCCTGTGAAAAATTTGGTCATGACAGCCTCAGCATACCTACCCTCTTGTAATTTGTCATGAACAGTTCCAGGTTGCTCTGGTATTTTCTTGCAGAAAGCCATCTGACAGCTGTAGGTGTTATGCCTTGTGCCTATAAAGCAGGAGATTATGGTGGAAGATTTAATAAAATGACAGCAGAGAAATGAAGCAAGTTGAAAGGCTCTAACTGGCTCATCCTCCCAATCAGATTGTGGAAAATTAGAAGGGAGGAAAGTCCCAGCAATTTAAAGATGTTGTGAAGTGTTCCTAAATATGTTCTAAGTAAGGATTCTAACACCTGTGATGAAGGTGGACATTTACAAAATGCATACTGGTATGAAGAAAGGAAAAACTGGGTAACGTGTCCCAGCCATATTTCTGGCATTTTGGATCCTGGAGTACTGGGATCCCATGAAGTGCATTCTTTCCTTGATCCTCAGTTGTGGCCCTTCTGTATAATTGTTTCAAAATACACATCCACTTTTTGAACCACGAAATTTTTGAGGATTTTATCAATTTGCCTGTCTTTTCCAGATGGTCATAAGTTCTGTAAGATCTATATTTTTTCTTAGCCTCACAGAGAAATCCTGGCTTTTCTTCCCCACACAAGTGCATATTGGCTCTACATGATGGTCACACATCCAACCTACCCTGCACACCCTATGAATTCACAGCAAACCTCACGATTTTTTGTATGTTAAGCTTACTTTGTCATGCACAGATTAATTAAATAACAGATTGCTTTTGGTCCAGCAGGTTCTTGATTAAGCTAACCTTCTGGGAATGTTTTGCACAGAACAGTTTATGTTTGTCTGAAGTCTGCACACCT
Organism: Drymodes brunneopygia; assembly: GCA_013400955.1. Lineage (NCBI taxonomy): Eukaryota > Metazoa > Chordata > Aves > Passeriformes > Petroicidae > Drymodes > Drymodes brunneopygia. Next base: position 133,260 of record VZTZ01050520.1, on the reverse strand, counting down.
GCACTGCAGGTCTGTTCAGTGTGGACATGGAAGGTGCAATGTATCATGGTGTGCCTAAATCCATCAGAAATGTCTTTTCACTGGTTTTCAGAAAGATGATTTTTCAGTAGTCCCATGGACTCCTTCCCACACAATATGCCTTTTGTGGGAAGGCATAGTCAAGGTAAGACAGAGTCAGTACTTCTAATGTCGCCTTTTGGGAGGTCTTGCTGTAATTTTTAGCTTCCTTTAGCATCCAGGCAGAATCTGGAGCAAACCTTAGTTATGAATTATAACCAGAAACGTTCCAGTTAGGATCTGAAGAGGAAGAGCTGAAGAAGTGGGGGGTGGTGGTGAGGTGGTGTGTGGAATGTCTGTGTGTGTGTGTGTGTGTGTGGGTGTGTGTGTGCATCCCCAGGCTGTGGAGCATTGGTGCGAAGGTTCCTGTAGAGAGCAGGGAATGGAGCCAGATCTCATAAGGAGTTACAAGTATAATTTTATTTAAAATGGAGTCTCATGGAGTGCTCCTGTTACTCAAGCTTCCTCCGGTGTCGCTTCTTAGCTGAGTTACTGCAGTCACCAGTGTGGCAATGTGGTGCTCAGAGTGGGAATTTCAAAAAAGCCTAAGGGAATTAGAGGCTTTTGAACTAAGTTATCTCCCCTAGGCTCTCCTGAAAACCTCAGGCTTAATCTTTTGTTTTGCTTCTTTCTTTAATGATGTCTATAATCTTTTTCCCCTCACTTGCAGGCATCAAAGAGATTCCTTCCCTCTAGTCCAGAAAACTGACAACATTTAATCACTGGTAAAATATAAATTTTCCTTAAACTCATCACTTGGGAGCCCCTACTCATCCAGAGCACCATATATGCTCAAGTGACAGCTATCATCTGCTTTCATTTGCATTGAAGAAATACTGAATTACATGGAAACATTGAATGTGAAAGCTTATCAGGTACTTAGCATGGCATCATTTTTTGTGCTCTGCCAGAGCTGATGTGTGCTGTTTATGTCTAACAACTATATTATTATGGTTATTGAGCAAAACAGCTGCAGAATGAATGTTCATTTATTTTCAGTTGGTTTTCCACAGATCAGGTGATGCTAAATTACAATGTCTGCAGTTTTGATCATAGTGCAAAATGTAGCGTAATTTTAAATCCGTAATTTTAATTCTTTTATTTAAATTTTGCCTTTATAGAAAAATAGTCCAAAGATGAAAACTGATGCAGAGTACCATACTGTTCACTGACAAAGTGTCACCTTGTGCTAGTGATTTAAATTAAATTTTCAAGGACAAGACTAAATATGTTAGACTGAGCATCTGGTTTTACAGGCATTTGCTGCAGAAACCAGGAGACTGGAGGAGGGGTTTGTGAATCATTTTCTGAAACATTTTCATCCAAGTGTTTTATGGAGATACTAAAAGAGGGCCTTTAGAGATTCCTCCACTTTGCAGTCACCATCAGAACCAGTTCAGTTTGTCTCCTGGTGGCTTGAGGCTGTTCATCTGGAAGTTTTCTTTATAGTGTGATCAAAAGGAGTAATCATGCATCAGCCTCCCCAGTGCCTGCTTAAAGGCACCAGAGACACTGTGGGACCAGCAAGCTCTGCTCTCGTAATTTCACTGACCTCACTGAACCCTAAGGCTTCCCTCTACAGGCATCCAATCCAGCACTGCCATATTTGTGTCACATCCAGCCTGTAGGTACCAGCCCCATGTGACTTAATAATGCATATTTCCTGAGTGGAGGAATTAAGAAAGCCTAGTTTCCCATGGCTTGGTGCCTTACAGCTGCATTCCTTGGTGCTAGAGAAAGCACAAAGTGAGTGAGCAGTGCTGCTCTAAAGGTGGGATTTCCAAAGGAGATATCAGAAGGGTGCATTCTCTAGTCACCACACCTCTAAAAAATCCTTTTTCCATTGCTTGACCTTTGATTTTAGGTAGTCTGGAAGAGTGAGACCTTTACTCTTGTTATAAATTAACCCAACAGGTAAAAAGTTACTAATGGGTAATGGAAAAATGGACAAATTGGCACATGCAAATGCACACCCAGAGCAGAATGCTGGAAGAATAATTTCAAAAATAAAAGGCATTAAAAAAAAGAAACAAAGATGACTTGAATGAAAATTTTGTTTGTGGGTGGGGAAAAGAGTTTCTTATTGATTCTTCCTGCCCCTTCATCTATCGCCCCCTCATCATCTTCTACAACTTCTTTGCCATTTCTGAAGGTCAGGCTAAATCTCAACATATGCTTTTAATTTGAGGTCTTAAAGCAGCATTTCCCAAACTAGGAAATCTGGAAGCAAGCCTGGAAGTGCAAATAGGAGTGGAGTCGTGAATGGAAAAGTTTGGCAACTGTGGTATAAAGCTTACTCATTCCACTCAACCAGACTTTCAGCAAGATGCGTTCAGTTTACAACTGAATTAAGCAGCTCTTTGCATTGATGGCCTTCAGAAAAAGGCAGCTTGCAAAGCCATGCTGCCTGTTATGCTCTCCCAAGTTACAGCCTTCATTGTAAAACTCAAATATTTTAAGCAATACTTAGTTTTTCCTGTGCAATGGATTTTTAAATGTAAATCTCTATGGAAATTCTGCTATAAGAACAAGCAATGCTACTCCCTTGCCCATCTCCCCTGTGGGCACTGGTGCTTTCACAAAATGGTCTCGTGTAGAAAGGCAAGTGCAAGGCAGATCACTGTGTGATCTGATGAAAGGATGGAACCCTGCTGCTGGTGATGTTGAAATTGTCTCATAATTATTGGCTGAAATCCTGTCCTTGCAGGCAATGGCAAAAATTCCCTGGCAGACCGTGTTGGGAGACAGGGATTTCCCTCTTGTCATAGGCTGTGGAGGGTGAATTTCTCACTGTGGGGGTGTTGTGGTTAATGTTGCTGCAGTTGTACTGTGAATGGTTCTAAGAAATTCCACATCCCCAAATTTCAGTGTAATGGATAAAATAAGTCAGTGGTTTTAACTCAGTCTTCTCATTAGTGGTTGTATGATTTGGGGTAACAAAGCAGAAAACTTTGGCAGGGATTTGAGTGGGGAAAAGGAAGGACAGAAAAGGGTATGATCCACGGACTGTTTCCAAGGAGTGCTTCATGTGTATACTTTATATTTTAAATTTATTTTTAAAATTTATTTTCCTTGCATTTTTTTTTTTAATTTTGTTTACTCCCATTTACCTCCATTGGGAACTGTCCTCACAGAAAATAAAAAAAAAGGAAAAAACCCATGCCTGTTATATTTAAGCAGACTAGAAGTAAATTACTGATATGCTCAAGTGATTTGAGACCTTTATCATAACTCTGCCTACTGTTGTGACATTTAAGTCTTGAATGGTTCCGTTTTCAATCAGGTATCCAAACTGAAATGTTTTTATACCACTGCTGTGCACACAGATCCTGTGGATAATTGCTGTAATCGCCTCACATTTGCAAATGCTCCTTGGGGACTTGAACCCAGGTCTTGCTCCTGCTCTATTACAGGGAAAGTAGAAGGAGCAACTCTCCTGGTTCACAATAGCATTGACAAGGAGTAGTTAACCTGAACTCTCAATTATGTGCAGAAAATCTGCACATCCTGCCCAATTAAGATTTCTTTTTCCCATGGAGCAGGTTCTAAATTTTTAAATAGTTTGATTGGAATTCTAAAAACAGCAAGAGAGAACATTAATCTTGTTAATAATTAGAAAGCTGAATGCTAACATTTTTCCCCCATAGGAGCTGCCTCAATGTTATTACTCTCACAGCTAACAGCAGTTAGAGTCTGTGTGTAAGGAACCTGATAAACATGTAAATTGACCAACAGTTTGTTTAAAGTGAGGAGTTTAATTGTGTCTGTCTCTTGATTTGCACTACAAAATGGAAGGATGCAGGGACAAGATAAACCAATTGATCCCATGACTGACATGGTCAACCTACCTCTTTGCTTTCCTTGTGGTATAAGGAAATGTTTCTTCTAAGCCACATCCTCTTGTAAGCAAGTACAGGGAAGTGTGCACAGCACCTCTGACAACTGAGGATGTGTTAGGTGCTGTTCAAACATGCCTTTTGCACTCTGCTTTCTGGGTGAGTCTATCACAGCTCAGTGCAGGCAGAGTAACCCAGAGCATGGGGCAAAAATCCCTTTTGATGGGTTCTTCCTGTCCAGTGGCTCCCAAATATGGTTCATTTGTCAGGATCACTTTTTCTCTTCCTCAAGGTCTTTGGCATAGGACTTTCAGAGGTCTTCTACATAGCAATTGCCATCTAAATATTTGTTTAAAAATTTAATTCTTATTTCTATAATAATGGAGATCATGTAACTTGTTACAACCTTGTCAGGGTGGCAAGAGAGCAGAGTATGGCAAGTCCAGTTGTCAGATGGTGACTTTTTGGCTTCTATTCTGAGTAGACTTTTGAACCAAGAGTTTGCTCTTCACTTGTGAGCATGCTGATCACTAATAAGAATTTATCCCTCTTTTTCTTTCTCTCCATTTACAATATTTAATTCAATACAAAGAGAGAACACTGCCAACGCAGATGGCTGGCAGAGATAATATCCCAGCCCACCTTTGCTGCCACCGTATGCAACGAATGAGACAGGAATTAACAGTCCATTTCCAAAGTGGAGATAAAAAAAAGTACTGTATCATAATGCAGAAGGGAGATCATCATGATTGCACACTAACAATAACTTGGTAATTTCTTTTTATTTCTGTGCTTAACTACTTGAATAATTGTATTTAAATACAATTCACCAAGAATGTGTGTTTGTATGAGTGTATTAAATTTATTTAAAATATTATTAAAAGTTAGATCTGGAAAAAAAAAATCTTAGTTTCTAAACTACAAAAGACTGTAAAAAACAAAACAAGAAAAACATTCATGAGGTTTCTCCCTTATTTAAAAGCCATCATGGGTCACTATTCAAGTCCAGTAACATACACTGGATGAATACATTTATTTCTCCCCTGAAAGTGCAACTGTCTAAAGCCAAAGTTTCTGAACTGAGAGTAAAAGCTTTATTCTCCTCTTTCTGAGCAATTTATACTAAAATAAGAATACATTTTAAAATGGAACTTCATAAAACTAAAATTTTTAAAAATATTTTTACAAGTTGTTGACTTTTGTCCTATATTAGAAATTAAGATACTAATCACAACAGACACATTAGTGTTTTCCCAGCAACTTGACTTCTCATAAAAAAGATTTTTTTCTTTCCAAAATATCCCAGCTGCTTACTAAACATCAAAACAACTTAAAATTTTGTAATATTCCATCCATCATCTATATAATTTCTTTGCTCCATTAATGGAGCTTAAATTACAAAATATTAGAATGCAGAAAAATATTTGTGATGAGCAGTAAGATGCAGTAGAAGGAAAACCCAAAGGAGCCTGAGGTATTACTCCTCTATCTTGAGGCCTTGGTCTTTCTTGCACCTAAAAAGGCATTTCTTTTTATGTAAATTTCAGACTGAGATAATGTACAGGTGAATTCCCTGGTAAAACTGAAGGAGGGGGTTTAAAGCTATTAAAGTCTTGCATAGCTGTATGTCTTTTTCTGGTCTATGTATCTCTTCAAGGATGGAGAGAGATAGTAAATAATACACTATATTTCAGAGGAAGTTGCATCATGTCCAGAAGTTCCCTTTTTCTGGCTTTTTCCATAGATCAGGATTGGTTTCTGTAGTTGTGGATGAATATGAACTCAGATTCTTTTCATATATACAAGGGGTTTTAGACAGAGTTGGGTTTTTTTGAGTAAAACTAGCACAATGACTGAATTGATGTTTAAATTTTTTTTTTATATTTCAACATAAAAGTATGAGGAAAAATGTCTCCATAGCTAGATGATATTTCTATTCACTGAATAGCAAGTTCTTTTTAATAGAAAAAAATTTCCATATGAGGGTTTGAGAAAAGGAATATTAATAAAGAATAATTTTTACATTTTATAAGTGCATCCAAGAGGTGCTGTTGTCCAATCATCAATAATGGTCATGACAGGACAATAAGTTTTACATCAGTATTCAGTTTTTAATCTTCTACAGCAGAATATCTAGCATTTGCCATACAGCATTTTAAAAATATAACAAAAATTATAGTTACGAATTACCATCATCAAATATAATTGTATACGATCATCTCTATCATAGCACTGCAAGTTAATGTCTCCTATTAACAGTTAATCACATACCTTAAATGGGTCCATGATGCATTTTTATGAACTCTTTAATGTGCATTGGTGAAGAATACAAATTGTGGAGAGGGCAGGAACTTAAGAAAAGCCATTTTTGTTGTTAATTTCAATATAGAAAGCCAAAAAGCTGAAAGTGGTCAGGGCATTTAAGCAGACATTAAATATTCACTAGACTACTGAGATTTTTTTTTAGATTGGGTGCTGCACTTTACAAAGAGGAGTGCTTCAAAAGCTGTCAGAGCAACGAGGTGGGAAATTCAAAACTCATATGGAAATAGCTTTGGGGTAACAAATCATTAGAGACCTCATGAAAGAACATGAAGGAGATTCTCACACAGAAATTTGTAGCTTCAATAGGTTATTATCATGCCGTGTGTATTTTTGCAGTCTTTGTCAGCAAGGTTCAAAGATTGAAAGGCGAAAAGACAATTTCCTTCAGTACTGTAGAAGAAATAATTTCAAAAGTGATTAAAATTTTGTCTTTAATCAGAAAACCTCAGTTTGTGAGTTTATACATATATATATATTATTTATAACAGACAGCTGGACATTTTTTAAATAATTTTTTTAGAACAAGACATTGAATGTTTTCAATCCTTTCTAAGGTGGATTAGACATTGCTGTTAACCCAGATGGATGTGCTGAAGGAGGACAGAGACGTGCAGGGCTGATGGCAGCTCTGGTCTGGAGACATCAGTGCAACACCTGGTCGGCAGCAGAGGGAGGAGAAAGCAGGTCATGGCACCATGGGGGTGATTACTGGCAGGTAGATTGCTTGCAGAGACCCTGTAGGGCCAAGAATCCCAGTCCCATTTGTGCAGAAGGAAGGACAGCCAGTGGCTGAAGCCAAGTAGAGGGAGAACAGGGACTCCAGACAGAGTAGGAACTGGAAGATGGTGACTTTTGGGACAAAAAAAGGATGTTTCGCCTTACAAGTGTGTGGTTGAAATAGTGGGGTCTGGGCACTGCTGGGGAAGTACCCAAACTGATTGCACCTGATTCAGGTGGTAGAGCCAGTGCCTCAGGCAGGAAGGATGAAGGATGATGGAAATCATCTGCAAACCAGACTTGCTGTCTTGGGACACTTCTCTTGGGACACCTGAGCCCTAAATCTGTAATACTGTGAAGACATTTCTGAGGTACACACGGGACTCAGGATATTACTGATTGCTGCTTATCCATATGGGTGTCATGACACTGTCAGCTGAGACCTTGAGCAGATCAAGGGTCACTACTTGAATTTAGAATGATGGGTAAAGAGAAACTGTTGGTGTTTTCCTCAAATCTGCTGGTTAAGGGGGAGCAGCAAGAGAGGAACTGTGGTTCCTGTGGATTAATACTTGGCTGTGTGGTGGGCAGGGATTTGTCTTCTACAGGCATGGGAAATTTTTAATGACTAGAAAAGAGCAAATGTTACAGCTGTTTTCAAAACAGACAAGATGAAAGATCCAGGGAACAGCAGCCCAGTCAGCTTTACATCAGTCCTGTGGAGAATGAAAAAAAACTTTTTCCTTTTTTGTGGAAAAAGTTCTCCTGTAAGTCATTTCCAGACACATGAAGGATAAGGAGGAGACTGGGAGAATCCAGTCACACCAACTAAAAAGGGCAAATCATGCCTGACCAACATGATTGCCTTCCTTCTATATTGAAATGACTGGCTCAGTGACTGACAGGGGGTGTGTTTGACTTCAGGAAATTTTTTCACAGGATGTCCCATGGCATCCTTGAAGTCAAACTGATAGTTGTGGCCTGGCTGATGGATTGTAAGGGAAGTGCAAGACTGGCTGTACTGCAGTGTTCAAAGAGTGTTGATCAATTTTGAAAGTATGATGGGTTGATGGGTATGGGAGGCCCTCCTCAGGAGCTGATGTTGAGGCAGTTAGTGTTCAACATCTTCTTTCAATGGACTGGATGATGAAATGGGATGATCCTTCTTCAGATTCACGGAACTGCCACTCAGAGACACCTTGACAAGCTGGAGTAGTAGCTGCAGAAGTCTTATGAAGCTGAATGAAAACAAATGCAAAGGTCATGAGGAGTGACTGGCCGGGAGCAGCTCTGCAGGGAGTCCTGAGGGACTGTGATTGAACACAAGACAGTGGGATGACATCACAGAAATGAACATTAAATGTGCACTGGGACACACTAGTAAGCCATAAGTAGCCAGCAGGCCAAGAGAATGGACTGCCACCCTCTATTTGGCCTTCATGAGGCTTCATCTGAAATATTGTGCCCAACTGTGGCATGTTTCCCAAGTGCTGGGTGATAAACTGGAGAAGGTCCAGCACCTGTCCAATGAGATGGGAAGTTGCATGAAGCACAAATTCTGAAGCCCCCAGGTTTGCTTCACCTGGGGAAGAAAAGGGAATGTAACTTTCTCCTGTGATAACTTGGTGGTTATAGAGAAGACTTCCAGGCCCTTCTCTGAGGTCCAGAGTGAAAGGGTAAGAACATCATTCACAATTTGTAAAATTAAAATTGTGACTAGATATAAGGAAAAATATGTAATGAGAGTGGTTAAACACCAGAACAGGTTGCCCAGTGAGCTTGTGGAATCTATAGTTTTTGAAATACTCAAAATTTGACTGGAAAATTTGATTTTAAGGATGTATCTGTTCTTAGCAGTGTTACACTAAATGACCTCCAAGGATCACTTCCAAAAAATTATTCTATTATTCTATATTTAATTTATAGCTATGCACCCTGAGAGTGGAGGTTATTTTATATCCTTCTTCAGTCTAGGAATGAAACTTATAGCCACAAATAATTAGTACCCTAATTAGGATGAGAGAACTTTCTGCATCTGAGTCTCTTTCAGTCTCATTGACTAGCAGATAATTTTATGTGTGTGAGAGAATCCTCTTATGCATGAAAGCTTCCAACAATGCAAATGTTTATGATCTTGATACAGAGAAACCATATGTAAGCAGATGATTCATGAGGTTCAGGCTTCTGTTCTGTGTTTCAATCATGTCTGATTTCTGAAATGTAAACAGTGGATCCAAACCCATCCTAGTTGTCAGTGGTCCTTGTGAGGCAGTAAATATCATGAATTTCGAACTGTTTAAAAATCTTTCAAAACTGCTCAGCATGCAACTGCTTTTATAGTTACATGAGCTTTTAAAATGCACATTTCCTGAAAGGCAAGCAAGCGGGAATAATTACTATTCATTTTTTTCCTCTCAGCTTAGAGAGTTAAATTGTACTCAACAGTTATTTCTCCCTAGTGCATGATACAGCAGAAATCCTTCCAGGGCAAATGCACTGCAATCACAGAGTTGGCTTCAACAGCAGAAGCACTAAAAGAAGTAATTCAGATTAATGAATGGATGATGTAGATACACTCTGTCAGCACTGTTTGCTACAGGGATCTCCTAAAGCTCTGGAAATGAAGACTTCCTCTGGAAAGTTTGTTTGCTTAGCCTGTGGTAGGTACTGAGAATCTGTTCTTTTAAGGACCCTATTTCTCCCCACTCCACTGACTTCAGATAGCTTACCTTTTCTTTTTGAACTTGAAAAGGCTGGACACTGCAAATAGCTAAACTCAAGTGTCAAAAGACTTCATCACTGTCAGCAAGAAACTCGTGATGTTTTCTCAAGGAACAACCCACACATTCATCTGTCTTTAATACAAGCAGATCTGCCTGGCTGTATCAGCTGATGTGCTGTGCTTGCCTTGGAATAAGAATCATTTGTTGCTTTTTTTTCAGTGGGAGGGCTTTCAAGATTTATGGGTGTGCTGAGAAAACATGGGAGGAATCTGCCTGGAGGGCTGATGGATCTCCATGGAGTGAAAGATGTACTCAATGAAGTGCGTTTATTCGTTCTGTCCTTGACTTGCAGTGCAGCTTTCCAAGCGTAAGCCTCGCCCAGCCTCTTGAGAAACAACTTATTTAGAAGTTTCTTCTCCATATGATTTGTTAATTTGTGGGAACAGAGGTGTTCAGACTTGTTGCAGAAATGCGAGTAATCCTATTAATGAATGTGGCTCTGAAATGGCAGTTTGTGGGAAACAAGATCTTGAAGTTGTGAAACACATATATTCATATACTTTGACATGCTTAAATGTTCCAGAAGTAAGGCATTAGAAGAATGTCCTACAACATTTTAGAGTAAATTCTTGAGAAATTAAAAAAGAAAATTGGGCTTTGGCAATGTTCAGACTAATTAGGTACAATGAAGTAATTCTATATAGAAGATGCCACCAATAATTTGATTCAGTAAAAATAAAAAAACCTAGCTGGGCCAAAAGCAAAAAAGTTTGGCATAATATAAGCAATTAGCTGTTTAGCCACAAAGACTGCGTACTGGTCTAATCTCATTCCTGGAACTAAACTATGAAGTGTGTGTATGTTCTTCTAGGAGAGAGTTCAATATTACATTTTTGGTCCCATCATGCCTTAATCCTGCACTCTGACCTCAATAATCTAGTCATTACCAGAGTCATTTAAGATCATGACATATATTCAAATCTCTTCTGTTATGCAAAGTAGCAGGGATTTAACCTCTGGGACTCCAGCCTTCTGTGCTAGCTTAGAAAGTAGTGTATCTTCCTTTCTTTCCTCTTAAATATCCTGTGTTTGCATAAAATGTTCAGACTTTTGTTAAAGGAAGAAAGAATGATAGCTACAAACATCATGAATATGACTAAAAGGTCTCATATTTCTCCCACATAAGCATTTTGAGTTTTGTACCTGGTATCCACTACTTAAGTGCTCCAGGTACTAGATATGAATATAATAAGAAAACATCACATCCTTATGGAATCACAAAATTCATCACTCTTTATGAAGAAACCTTTCTATTCAAAGAGTTTTTAGAGAGGCTACAGGTCAGATAACAATGGCTAAAATCATTCCTAGCTACAAGGTAACTCACTGCCATTATTAGCTGCATTAAATTGTAGATTTATTAGTGCTGAACCATCAGTTTCAGGTGAAATTTTTAGGGGTGCTCTAGCCAAACTAGGAGTTCTGATGTTCACAGGACTGAAGATCACAGCTGATACCTCTGCATTTAGTAGTAGAAATGGCAGTGGATTAGGAAGCTTGGGTTTCTAGGTGCACTGATAGCAGATTTAGGGCAAAACAATCATAAATAACTGGAGATCAGGCTTATGCACACAGCTGAAACAGGGTTTAATCTCCTTCTGGCTGTGTTATAATAACATTTACAATGTTTAATAGCACATAACACCTATTCTGTGTACACAGAGGATATGCTAGTGGGCATCTTTGGTTCTATGTGTGTTAGCAATGGAAACAAATTGAATTACGACCTTAATTGCAATCCTTCTCCCCTNCGGGCTCCGAAGCTCCCACGTCTCCCCACTGGAAGGTTCGGGGTTTCGTGGTCATCAGGGAGGCGTAGGAGGACCCCTCTGAGAGGGCCCCGCGGAAGACCCCCGAGCGCAGGCACCCCGGCTTCATCCCGGCCGGCGGTGCATGTTTTTATTTTTTTATTTCTATACCTCCCCTCTCCTTAAGAAAGGAGTCTTTCTTAATATCTTCTATAGTTCTTTCTAAATGGATTTAGAGATAGATTTAGTAGGTGGATTCCTACCTGCAGTTGTCATCATACCTTGTTACCGGCTGTACAGCTCCTGTAACACTTCATGTAGCTTTATTTTATTGCCTTGCAAGTTGTGCTGTAATTAGCCACTGCACAGAATAAACTCATAAGCTTTAAACTCCCTTAGTATCTATTACTATGCCTGTTTTGATATATCCATGTCTTTTAAAATAGGTGAGTTGTTGACCTTATTGACTTAATGAGCATCCACTGCAATTACTGCTAAATAAAGAAGTTGAGGGGAAAAAAATAAAAAAGCTAGATTTTTATGGGAAAAGCATTTACCTAAGTGTTTGCTATCTGAAGCTGATATTCAGTGTTGATGGATGGGAAAATAAGCCTTTTAGTCTGAGCTGTAGGTAGGATATCTCCAGATGTCAGCAGCGCAGAGACCTACCAGTGTCACATCCATAAAGCATCAGGGAATCTACTTCAGAGCTCAGGAAATTTGTGAGTTTAAGTCTGCCTAAACCAGCTCCATTAGTGAACCCTGGTTTTAACCCAAATTAAGGATAAATTCAGTTGTATTTTGCTCAGAGACAATGCAAAGAGAAAGCACAGCTCAGATGTGTCTGAGAAATTGAGTGTAATCAAATCTGTACGAGAGCCAGCAACTGCTGTAGGTCCTTCATGTAGCAGCAAATAATGCTGTCAATGCCTACACACCCAGCAGAGGTTACAAAATCTCTTGAGAAAGCTACAGGGTGGGTTTTACACACAACTCCAAACTGGATTGGCATCTGTCATGGAAAGTATTGACCTTCAAGAAGCATCCCATGGGGATCATGATGTGCAGGAAAACAGCTCAGTGTTTAACACACAAGAATTTGAGGATTGCTTGTTTAAAAGGACCTGCAGTGCTTCAAATGATGACTATTGTGTGATAATTCTCCCATACTATTCTTTTATTTTGTTGATTCTTGTTCAGAATGTTCTTGGGTTTAGTTCACCTAATTTTGAAGTGTGAATGAGCACTGTTCCCTGATTGCCTGTGGAGCCCACAGATTAACATTCTACTGGATGTCAGCCCAAGTAACAGCTTCATATAAGCAGTAGCATTTTCTGAAGCCAGTGGCCACTATAATGCCAGCAAGAAATAAAGACTTTTGTGCTGCATTCCAGAGGGTGGGAAGATGGTGAGACAGAACCATTTAGGCACAGAAGAGAGGGAAAAATAAACAAGGGCCATATACCAGGTCTCAAGTTCAACAGGAGGAATCACTGTTCTTGGCTTACTCAAGTCAACCATCATCTAGTGCTGTGCTTGTCTTCTTGCACATTCTGATTGCCTCTGTTTAGAAAAAATGCACTAAATTCCCACTGAAGTGTAATTTCCTCAGAGGCCTGACACAAGGTAAAATTAGAACCAAGTTCTGCCAAACTAGAAAGCCAAAAAGTCCTGCAGTGGTGCTTTTAGTTGTCTTAATTTTGAACCTATTGCCCCTAATACAATATTTCATTCCATGAAATGCTGCAAAGTTGCATACAAAAAGATTAATCTCTAACAAAACCATCAGTTTAGGTAGAAAAGGCAGGCTAAGACAGAAACATTATTCTAATATTTTCAGGTGCTTCAGATCATCTATTTTGGACTCTGCTCTCTTATGGCACTACTTAATGGACTTATAAAAACAAGGAGTGAAGAAGGAGTGACTAGATCTGTTGAGAGTTAAGAAGCCATTTAAATGAATTTTAATTTCCTAAAGTGAAAAGCATTTCTCTCACTCTAAGGGCAACATAGAGTCCAAGACAAATTTTGCAAATTTATGAATACACTTTCAGAACATATGAAATCTGATCATTTCATGTGATCTGTAAAGGAGCCACTGAACATGCAGGGATGAGAGGCAGCAAACGTTTCAGAGACCTACAGAGAATGGGAGGGATGAGATGATTTTTTTCATGGGCACACCTCCCCTCCAACACCCTTGTACTTGACTGTACCAGTGCCAGTACTGTATAAAAAGGTTCATTATTAGACTACTGTTCTTCCACAGGTAGTAGATCCTGTCTGAATGAAGCTCTCTCTATTTTTCAGTCTTGGGAGGTAGAGAAAGAAATAATTTACTTTAAATGATTTTTTTCTCTATAAGGAAATCTCCTTACAGAAAATTTCACACATTTCACATTTGCACATGATTTCTTTTTCTNTTTTTTTTTTTTTTTTGGCAAATATCTTCCTGATCTTCTTGGTGAATGTTTAGGGAAGAAGTAAGATCCAACCAGTCTGACATTTAAAACCAAATGTCTCAAGGTAAGATAAGAACAGCTGTCAGTAGGAATTCGAAGGAGCCAGCACTTGAGAAGAGGTTGGTATTTGACAGTGTTCATGAATACATTTCACACTGAAGATGTTACCTCTCAAACTTTAGGTTTCCCTTTTCTTTTTAAGCAATGTCTGGCCTTACTCACCCTTTTAATGTTATGAAGTGGTACAATATTTTATACATGACAAGCATGAAGGAAGAACCCTATTATCATTTTCCCATGTACGTGTTGTAACGTGAATTAATGCAAGGAGGGAAATATTCATCCATTTCATGAGGAGAGCTGAAACATTTGCTGCCAAAATTCCTTGCCTGTCATTTATTACTGACATTGAGAACATTTTTTACGCACTTGTGAGAAAGCTTTCCAAAAGACATCGGAGTTTATGAATTGCTTGCAAATTTGTGGCTGACAAAGTTGCATATTCAATACCTTGCAGGGCTTAAATTTCTCTGTGGCTTTAGAAGCAACCTGTACATTTAAATTGCCTTACATGGCAATTTAGATTTGCTCATAATGTGCTACACGGTCGGTGACATTTTCCTGGTGCTGTTATTCCAGCTAGCAGCTAGGTCAGTGCATACTTATGTCTCCTGCAGAGCAACTCAGCTCAGGAGGGGGAAATCCTTTGAAATTTGTCAAGGTTTCCAAATTCCTTTTGTAAGTATAAATATTTTGTGGATCTCCAATGCAGCCTACTGTTAAAGTACAGGGAATACCTGTCAGACCACAGTATAATTACCATATTCATGGTGGCAATTAAGTCTTCAGTGCACTAAACTATTTTGACAAATTTTCTCTGACTCAAAGTGAAACTGAAGGTCTTCTTCATTTTTTCAAGTTTTCTTAGTTTTAAATTGTACTAGGAAATAGATATTTTAGAAAACCTGAATACTTTTTTTTATTAAACTGTAATTTTATTAAATCCCTTTATTTCTAGAACACTTTTTAGACATTTTTGAAAGAAAAAGAAGCCATTTAAAACAACAATGAAGTATGCTGAGGTCAGTATGGATTTTTGTCAGAGGGTAAATCAAAATAGAATGCTGTCCTTGAATGAGAAGGACTTCAGGACAAAAATCAGGAATTTTCTGCAACAAAACATTTCCTCCTGCAAAGGGGAAGCTTGCCAGAACTTAAGCTTTCCAAAGAAAGCTTAAATATCAAATTTGACAAAACTATCACATGGAAGGTCTGGTAGAAGTCAGAGAGAAACAGGGAGAGAGAGAGAGAGATGCTGTGAACCAGGATAACTGAGACCATTCCCTGGTCCTGAAGAACAACTGCATGACTTTCTGGTATCTAATCAAATCTAATCAAATGCACTTCCCTGAAAACACCAAAATGCCTCCAAAATATCTCTTGGTCACCAAATCATGCCTGGTCACTGTGTGAGAGAACACAAATTCTAAGCAAAAACTGGTGAGTGTCCAGTTAATTGAATGGTAAGGATGATAATGGAGTTCTTGCTGTTAAGAGATTAAAAAGGATTAATACTCTCATAACATATTTTATATTTTATTTACAAACACAGTGTAAATGTTGTTTCCTGTGTATCTACCCGACTGTAGAAATATGCTTTGTAGTTCTTGCCTGTCTGTGAATGAAAGAAAAATAAAATGTAAAACTATAAATATCTGTGTCTTTCTTTCTTTTCCCAAATTTTCCCTATTGTCTAAGCACTACACTGGTTTACAGTCTTCCTGAATGTTTGATATGAAAGAGTTCAACACTTACATAAAACCAGAACTAAATGCATTTTATTGGATATGATGTGGATTTCTTACACTTTGCCCAAAATATCTCAGAGCCAGTATTACTGTACCTGTCTGTGACTTTTTCACATAGATCTCAAGGGAGCAAAGATACAGAGACACATGCATGTGTATCCCCAGGTACTTCCAAATATATCCATCCTTGTTTAATGTATTGCTCTTTACAGCTATTTGTTCCTTGCCTGCTTTATTCTGGCACAGTCTCTGGCAGATAAAACTATTGAAATTGGTTCTCTCTCACATTTATATTTTCTCACCGTTCAGCTTTGTCCTCTCACTAACAGCTGTGGGCAGTTTCTCATTCAGTTGTATGCTCCAAAGTGTTTTTTGAGAATTTCAGTTGGGAAAGATGGGAGAGAGTCGTGGTGGAAGCAAGGCAGTGCCACTTTAATGACGATACCAAACATTGTGAGTACATTTTAATATTGTTTTAAATAAATTTCAATCCTCTTGTGTTGTTTAACAGGAATTCACATTCTGATCCAACAGTATTAAATCAAGAATCTTTTTTGGTAAGACTCAGTGTCTAGCTGAGTTCATTTTAGCCAGTGAATGTGTCTACCTGTCTTCAGCATGACTAATGCGTGTCCTCAATGTTTGTCTGAGGCTGAAGTGCTTAGCTGAAAGGAGATCTGGATTATTCTGCTGAATAAGCCTGTTATGGCAGGCCAGTCAACAGCAAATCTTTTTCACACAGATTTGAAAAAAAAAATCACAATTTTATACTTAATTCATTCAGTATTTACAGGCACATTTAGTGGGGTGTTGTACTTAGATGAGAAATAAGGATAGTCTATAACCTTTTTGAACCTTAAAGTGCCTTCTTGAATTAAGGCTGCACATTCAAATAATGTTATATTTTCCCAGGACATTCTTCATGTCTTAGTTTCTGTGACAGTAATATCATGATATGAAAAAATATTAATTTGTTCTTGCTTCCTTCTCTGACCCAGCTCTGGCCAGTGTTGTCCTGCTTCCTATCAACACTTTGCTGCCCCTTCAGCTGTGACGTGACAAACCCTTGGGAGGGGAGGATGCTGTAGACAGGATCACTAAAACCTCTGAGTTAAACTTCCAGGAGCAGTAAGAGTGCTGATAAGGAATGCAGTAAGTTGGCCTTGCACAAAAGCTGCCATCTCTCGAAACTATATTTTTACTCAAATAAATCAGAACATAAGAACATGTTGCACAGATAATGCTTCGAGGCTTATTAAGGATAGATGGCACTTGTAAGTACATTTAGGGCATAAGAACAACCAAATGTTCTTGGATAGAGAGTTCTGTGTAAAATGTGGAGAAAAGGGGAAGGGAAAGAGTCTCCAAGAATCAAAAGAGAAGAAAAGATGTGTGAAATCTCTACTTCCCATTCTTTTTCTGACAGCTTGTCTTTTGTAAGGTCATATTCTCCCATAAAGTTGAAAGATGCACAGAAATATTCTTACAAAAAACATTTTCTAAATAAACTATGCTATTTTTTCCCACTGTGAGTGTCTTTCAAGGTGAAATTGATATGCTTATACATTTTCAATAAGAAAAAGAAACTAACTGTAAACACATAGTTTATTGAGTGCAGCATAAGCATAATTTCTACAGTAATTTCTGATAAGAATATACATCAGTGCATACTTGAGATCACTGCAGCTTCAAATATTTAAGTAACCCTCTGGGAAAGGTCATGGTTTTCCAAAATACAGATCCAGAACTCCCAGAACTCTTGCTCACAGCAGCAGCAAATACTCCTCAGTAGATGTTTTGTCACCCCTTCCTCCCTCCCATCTCTCTAGTGATTTACAAGCAAGTAAAGGGCCCCCTGGTTGTTAGAGCAGTATTTATGTGCTTTCAGCCTGCCAGAGTTATAGGGCTGGCAATGAGGAGGTCAGCCTGTGGCACAGGATCTCCAGCTTTCTGAGCATCCCTCCCTCTGCTGCGCGTGGCCCCAGCCTGGGCACGGCCGTTGCCATGGGAGCAGCACAGTGCAGGGATCTGACAGACTGGGAGATGCTGGGGGACCATTCCTCATCCATAGAGACACAGCAGTGCTCTCATGTAAACCTGTACCATGTCCCATTTCACTGGGACTGAATGGTCCTGTATCCTTTGCTTCCTGGAAACCACGAGGATTACGACTTTTGCTTCCTATGAGGGTGTGCACAGAGAGATTTTGTACATCTGGATCTGATTCCCTTTAAGTTTCAATATTAAATACACTTGAGGCTTGTTTTCCTTTTGGATGTATTCTACATGCTTTTCCATGTGTTCCAGTGGGAGGTGACACAAGGCAAAGGTGGATGAAATGGATGACCTTCTGCTGAACCTTCCTGTCAGTCCCCAAAATCATCACCTGCTTGGGAAGCTGTCAGCCCAGGAGTGAGTCCTGCCCCTGGCCAGCCCTGGGAGCTGCTCCAGCTCAGATGCTGCAGTCCTTCAGTGTAAGGGAGATCAAGTACCCACTCATACATCACTGCAGTGACAAGGCACTTTTCAGTCCATTGCTGAGGTCGTATCTAGAAAGGCACCAGTTTGCTGAATCCTAATCCTTTAGTGAATATTCTAAACTCAGTTCTCCAGAAGAAGATTAAGCTTGTTAAACAGTATTCCTTTAAAACCTACACTTGCAAAAGTGAGAAATTATTTTCTCAGTATCATAGGCAGGATTTAGTTCACAGGTTAAAGTGGCCAGATAGAAATGTCTGTACGTGAGGCAGGTATCTGAGCTGCATTAATTAAAGATCTCATGCATATCCTCTTTCCAATGTTATAAAGATCAAGAAAAAGGCAGTACTCTTATTTTTATTCTACTATCTAGAATTTTTTAATTAACAATTTTTTGCAGGAATCATCTCATTCAGTTCCATCTATCTTAAAATTAGATATTTAGGTTAATACTGGTTTTGGAGGTGCTGTAGAGAACCCTTTCTTAACCAGAATCATAATACTGTATTTCTGGAGTGCAAACTCAGTTTCTTTAGACTGTTTTTTTAATGGAGAAGATGGTTGATTTCTGAAGGATCGTGCCTCACATCCTTGATTATATACAAATAAAAGCTACTGTCAACAGGATGTTGCTCATTTTTAAAAATAAATGAACCTGAGCAGAAGGCTCTGTATTTCCATCTACTAATTATAGAGACAAAAAATTTTAGATGATCAGAGTTACCAGTCTTGTGTACAAAAGTTTTGCTGTTCAGATTCTTCTACAGAGCTTACAAGCTTCTACCATGAGAAGAAATCCAGTACTGTGCTCCTTATGGGTAAGAAAAAACATTATGCAGTAGTAGTGTGTTTATATAATAATAATTTGAAGGACCAAGAAACAAGTGACATTTTAGTTTGCAGGCAAATAAAATAATTTGCATGAAATCAATAATTCATTTCCTTTTGCCTGCCGAATGATGCCCCATAATTTAGTGTCAAAATAGTGGCTTCTGTGGAATGGAGGTGATTTACAGCTGACAAATTCCTCTTGGAGCACCCACCCCATAATGAGATTTCACTGGGAGTAATTCTCATGCGAATCTGGCTTAAAGCCAGAACAGTTGGAATCTCTGGGGTTTGTTGAAATTTGGGTTGGATTTCTTAGTAGTTTTTCTTTCTGGCTTTCAGAAAGGACTTCCAGCAGCAATGAAATCTGGAATTGCTTCAGCTCTCAGCATCTCCATGCTTCCCAAAATAAAAAGGGCATCTGTTTGTAGATATCCCCTTACATTTTTTTTATTATTATTGCAACACTTGCATGTAGATTTATTCATGAACTAAGTTATTTTTTGTGTTGTGGCACAGCATGTGATTTAAAAAAAAACCCAAAACCACCAAAAACCATGTACAAAAAAGCAGTTGGATGGAAGAAAGTTTGGCAAGTAAAATACATTTTCTACATTTTCTCCTTTAGAAGATTATGATTACATGTAATCTCACACCTCTGAGCAGATGCTATCTGTTTTCCCTTCCAGAACTTTAGACTGTAACCAACAGGAGACACAAAGGAGACAGAGGAAGCTGTGAGACACTGTAGTCTTTCCTAATATAGGTTTTTTACAAAAAAAAAAAGAAAAAAAAAGAAAAAAAAAGCCAAGAAGAAAATCAATTTCTGCACTAGCTAAAATAGTAGAAGTTAGTATGAAAATGTAAAATTGAATTTTAATTTAAATGAAAAGTGCTGAAAATATCCCACGTAGAAGGATTAGAATAGCTACCTTTTGCCTTCCCTATTGTGTGCATTAGTCCTGCTGAGACACAGAGACCTTTCATCATTGCAGCATGTCTGTAATAACTGATGGTAATGACACTGTTACTTCTGTGCTGCAAATCGATGCTAGTGGATAGCTAAGTGAATGCATTTTCTTGTGTGCATGGTGGCCTATATCATACTCATAAATCTGTAACTATATATGAAAACATCTTGTAATTTCATGGCTTCTTGTATGCCTCTTTCTCTACATAATGAGCTGAGGGTGAAAGGCTGTGTCAAGGTTTTACTAGAAGGACAATGCTGCAAGAATTACAAAAAAATTCAGAAGATGTGGAGAAAGGCACTAAGGAAACAAAAGGATTAATGCAGAAAAGTATGGACAACAGAAGATACAGATTTTTCTATGAAGAACCTTTCTAGCTAAAGACCTTGTGTGGAAGAGGTTTAATGCACAGTTCCTCCTCCTGACAGAGACATATGCATACACCACCTTGAACTCTTAGAAAATGCATCAATATTAAAAGAGAAGACAATCAAGGACAATATAAGTATTGGTCTGTGTATTTCCATTTGATACTCTTCATTTTCTGTGAGAAAATAAGTATTCAATTAATGCTATCCAGGTTTCACTTTCTAATGCAAGAGCCATAAGTCAATAACTGGAAAGAATATTTCAAGTGTAAAAGCTCCAACAGAATGAAGAGGAGGGGCCCCATCAAAAAGTGGCCAGTGATCTGATAAGTCAAATATTCACTTGAGAAGAGTGATCACATAGTTTGAATCTTCTGATTATAGCAGTAAGAGGATATTTGCAGTGATGATCCCCTTCACCAATGAGTGAGTTATTTACTCTGGCTTAAGTCAAATTTACATGTCTTACACAGAGTAGAACATCTCCCACAGCAAGGACAACAGTTTTCCTGTTGTGGTGAAGAAGTGAGTCCACATATTTTAGCCAGAGTTTTAGGTGAATCTGAGTCTTCCAATGCCACAATATTTGTCTGCTGGTGATAAATGGAATGATGAATACCTATCTTGATATATTCTCCAAATGGTGCTGGCTCTAACTGATTTACCCGTTAACTCAACTAGAAATTAAAAATAGTGAATATTCAAAAAAATTATTTTAATTTAATATAAATTTATTGAAATTCGTATATAATTTTACCAATACATGAATCAACTCTTTCATGAAAAATTGTCATAGGAATGGTTGTTATCATCAATAAAATATATTTGCCATTACTTCAGGGTTATATTTTTCTTTACACTAAAGTTATGATTGTGAATGGCTGAACTAAGTCCTGTGGTCTGTGATTTATGCAGTGATCCTCAAACACTCACTGTTATTTTCCACAATACTTCAGATTATTTTGCCTTTGACACCATCACTAAAGTGTGTTTTTCTTTTCCTAGAGACCTCATCTAGTCTTTATCTTCAAACTTTTCTAATTGAAACTTAGCTGAAAGAGATTGTGAGCTTAACTGACTCAGTGAAAAGCTATCTACAGATCAACATCTAATATATGTTTTTCTATTCTGAAATAAACCATGTTTGAGTAGTCTGTTGGTTCATACAGCTTATTCCTCACCATCTGATGCCAGACCTTGTAGAAAGAATACATATGTGTATTTATCGCAGTTTATATATTTTTTTCACTTAAAGAGAGCTGAGAAATAATACATTTTCTTCAGTGACTAGCATGTCATGGCTCTGAGGGACTATTGATTTGAAATGTGACCTTTTTAAGAGTCAGAAAAAGACAGGAAAAAGAAATGTAACAGCATGTCAACAGCAGTTTTCACCACTCAAATCAGCAGAAGTTGTCTGAAGTAGTTTTGTCCTGCATATTTTTTCTTAGATTCTCCATAATTTTCTCAATACTTTTTTTTTACTTAACCTTATTTTGAAAAATAGTTAGTTTTTACTATTATATCCTCTGATGGTTTTAAGTCTGATATTTCATTTAGGTTTGAGTGACACAGTTGTGACTCTTCTCTGTTTTCTGCTTTTTTCTTGTAGTATTTTTTAAATCACCTTTGTTATAAGAGGTATATAGGAAGTATCAGTTGGCACAGTTTGGCAGGTGTTCCCACCTTTTATACCTGCTGTGGTAATGACAAAAACTCCCAAAATTTTCCACTGCAGATGTGAGTAATCATTAATTTTCCTATAAATGTCCATTTCATCTTTAATGTCTCTATTTTTTTTCTATTTCTCTAGCTCAATAAAATGTATTAGGTTAAAAGGGTAATATTTTTCTTCTTCAGAGTTGCCATTAATTTTTAATATTTTGTTGCATTTTTTTGCTTAAAGTATCTCAATGAGGTGTCTCTGGGATCATTGTTTAGTTCTATAAAGATGATTTTATAAAATGCTGCTTAATGGTCTGTGTTAAAATGCCCAAATGTAAAAATCCATTTAAGTCTCAATTAAAACTTTATCTTACTGTGTGACCAAAATGATACATAACACCTGTATTATTATTAACACAATCTAAAATAAAAGATACACTTTTGGCTATCCTGAGTTCTGTTTTCATTGCCTGTTTCCTTGCATTAATGCAAAATAATTAGGGTTTATGGAAAGATTTAAACTCTCTCCTTTTTTTGATGAAGTAACTTTTCCAGGAGCCTCTAACATAGTTGGTAATCCTAATTTTGAAAAGTCAGAATTAGATGCAGAAATTCAAATACCAAGAGCTACCCTGCATCATTTGGAGCTGCAAAATCTCATCTGAATTCCAGAGGGTCATTCTCATCCACTGCTGAAGCCAACAGAAATTTTGACCTGGATTTCAGATGATGTATGGAACAATGTTGTGAGAAAAGATTATAGTGAAATATATTTCATGCTCATTCCCTTTCCAGTGCAATACTGACCAATTTTGCGCATTTAGTTCAAGAGGCATCTTTAGGATTTCTATCAGACAAACCCACAAACATGCATGGCTATGTTATGCCAGAAAGTGTATTCCAGCTATTGCTTAATAGTAGAATTCAGATTGCATGTGCTAATTTAACTTCTAGCCTGTGAAAGCCAGTATCACTTGCTGAAAAACAGGATACATTTTTTTCTCTCAAAAAGAACTTCTATGATTCATTCTTATATTTAATAGTTATTTTAAGAATAAGATAAAATGAACAAAGGTATTCAGGGGTAGTCATGATATCATTGAAATTAGGAAATTCTAATGAAAGTGTTCAATAAAATAATCATCATATGATTAGCTATGATAATAGCAATAGTAGTAATAATGAAATATGATTCAATAACAGATTACACCAAAGGAAAGTATAGTCCTTAGAATGGATAGTTTAGTCTGTCTCTTTTACTTTCATACCTCACATATTCCATTTAAGCAATATAATAGCATGATTAGTCATGGGTTCTTTGGATGATTCTGTAAGACTTTATATATAAGCATGGGGTGATAACCAGTGTAGCAATTTGTATTTTCACATGGGAAAATTGTAGTACCTATTATTAGATTTATTGTGACATCCAGTGATGAAATTCTTGCCTCATTAAAATAAGTAGACTATTTGCTAGTTACTGCAGTAGAGCCACAGTTTCAGCCCACAACCTCAGCTCATAACTCAGAATATCTCCACTGAGCTCATTGATTCCAAGCCAAAACACACATGCTAAAGTTCCCAGGCACAACTAAAATATCTCCCAGAAGCAGGAGACATTATCTTCCAAATAACACACAGAAGGTTAGTTCCTTGTATTTTTCAAAGGACTATGGCACGACTTTCTAAGGCATGTATCATCCACACAGAGGATATCCTTGAGTAGTCCCTGGTAAATTGTATTCCTCAGTAAAATAATTTGTTCTGTGTTTGACCTGTTCAAACTGTTTTTGAAAGGTTGGACTTTACTAGTTCTTGGAAGTCCACGCAGGACAACACAAGGATACAGAAAACAGTGTTTGCACCAGGCCAGTGGTCCTTGTCCGTGTCATCCTAATTTGAGCAGTGGTCCCTTACTCAGATCATTGAGTACTCTTCATTGCAGAAGTTGCAATGCATTGCATTGTTCTTCACATGAAATTCAAGACTAAAACTGTGGCTGGCACCTATTACTGAGTAGGGATTATAATTCTAAGTGGCTTGGCTGAATTCCAGTATGAACAGCTTCATTCTGCCCACATAATAAACTCTACTACAACTTCAAGAATGGTACTTTGGGTCCTGCATCAGAAGTGCTCTGGGCAAGAGTTGTGCTTTGGTGCATTGTTGTGTTAATTCTCATTGCAGACAGAAGGTACTGCAAATGTGTGCATACTGAAGCATACAAAACTATCAAGTTCCCTCATTTAAATTTCCTTTTACTTTGTTTTTGTTTAAGCCTCTCCTCACCTCTCCCAGTTTTTAACTTCCTGATGAACTCTTGCTGGCAAGCACCACCTTTTACTTCCAGCTGGCAGGTCAAACAAACACCCTCTTTGAGGGCTGATGTTAATGCACAAGCAGACCAGAACATGTGTAATGTTATGTAGCAACCCAGCCAGCTTCTCTTTGCTCTTCTCTCTGCCCTCCCAGGCACATTGAAACTGCATTCCTAGGAAAGGCTGGACAGATAATCCAACCTTGAACCTCTCACATGGAAACAGTCTATATTTTGTGCCAAATCGTCTATTATGTTCCCAGTGAACATGAAGTTTTTCAGGATGTTGATCTATTTCAAAATGAACTTAGACAACAATATTGTTTTCTCCATCTCCCAATCACTCTCTAAGCTAGTTTATAGAAGTTTATTTTACAAGACACTTGTTTAAATAAAATAAATAAAAGCTGACAAGCCACACTAATAAAAATTCTTAACTAGCTCGAGTAGTCTGCTTGAAAGAAACTTCTGTGTAATGTGTTTTCTGCTGAGATGTTCCTGGGTGGCAAAATTGAGCAAACTCCCCTCTGAAGACAGAAGAATGTTTCCAGCCTCTTTGTGCAGCAGAGTCTGCCATTGTTGCCATCTCTTATGGATGTTAGATTGGAAAGATTCCACTCAAAGTCAGTCCACTTGATGTCTACAGAGTAATAAATGTGCTTCATCAAATGCCACTCTAGGCCTGACTTGTTCCAGCAGGACCTGTGCTTCACTCATGAGGCAGGGCAAAATCAAAGTTGGCTGGGCAATGGTTAGTATATATATAGAATTTAAAGCAAATTACCTATGCACCAAATGAGCTGGATCTTGTTGAAATGCAGTCATGTCATCTAAGTAATACTACTGTAATGTGACTTTTTTATAAGCCTATTAGCTATACATCCTACTGAATTATATGAATACGTGCTCAAATACAATAAATTTCAAAGCCCATCCAATCATCATATCCATCTAGTAAAACACACTTTTTAATGTACATTTAACAAAATAATGATTTGAACAGTTGACTACTCCATTTTAATCAGACAAACTGATGTGTCCATATTTCTTACAAATAAGAAAACCTCTGGCTGTGGGAAATAAATGCACATCTCTTCAAGAGGAGTGATTTGTTCTGAGTGCAATTCCTCTCTGGGATGCTCACAGACCAGCAGTATGACCTGCTGTACATTGTTTCCTCTGCAGCATTTGGCTGGCTTCATATATTTTAATTTCAGAGCTAATGTCTTTCAATGTTCTTTTTATTGGAAGTAGTGAAACACTAATGAACCAGTGTTCAATCCAAGAGATGATGAAACACAGGGGATTTTTATCTTTGCAAAGGCAATTCTATAGACCAAACAAGTGATTTACTAACACCTTGACACGTCCTCTTAATGGAGAAGTTGTTTTTTCTTTTTAAATAAATAGTAAACTATTGACCACTATGTAATTAGCAACAGACCTTTACAAGGTTCTTTTCTGGTTTGATTGACAATATGTACTCTAAAAGGTATTTGGTAGATAGATTTTAGAAGACAAACTGATTATCGTTCTAATTCTTAAAGAGAGCCATTGGCTGCAGTCTTATGTCACTCAATAGTTACAAATTCAAGGAAACCATGATATATGGCCTAATCAAAGAGTTTTTATTTGACAACTGCTAACAGGACAGGTGTGCCCTTGGCCCTTCCTGTTTGTTATGAGCTTGTTTCATTCTCTTTTTACCCCAGTGTCTGTTACTCACCAAGACCACATTAATCATGTCTCCTGTCCTGCACGAACTGCAGCACGGATCGAGGCAGCTGCTACAAGATAAGTACTCCAGGAATGGACATGAACCCAGCAGGCTGCAAGGGTCAGACATCCTAACTGAAAAGGGCTCTCAGAGGCCAGAAATTACTTGGGGGGAAGAAAAAAAAAAAAGAAAAAAAGAGGTATATGAAGACAGGGTTACTGAATAAAAGAACTGTGACCACCAACCACTTCTCCAATAAAAATTTATTGTTTTACAGCCTATTTAAAACTCTTAATGGAGGAGAATTAGGGGGATGTTATTAAGGACGGTTTAAAGCTTACAAAAATTTCTCAGCAACTCCGGAAGCTGTGTAACAGAATTATTCTTTAGTGACAGCAATTGCTCCCAACAGAACACAGTGATAATGCAGATACGCTGTTTCAGGTATTCAGGATGGTTTGGTATGGTTTCAGCTCCAGCTAAGACAGCAGTTTATGTGTTGACACACCCATAAAGAGCATCCTCAGAAAAGGAGTCTCAGTGCTGTGAATCAGTGCATTACATTGATCAAAACCAAAATAACACAACAAAGCACAGAAAAGTGTAACAAATATTTAAAATAAGAGTGCTGTAGGGGAACCATTTCCACTCTACACAGACCTTTGAGTGATTGTGTTCAAAAGCTCTGTAACAGATGAAGCTGGCAAAAATAAAAGGAAAAACTTGGGTTGGCAGGAGGAGACAAGCTATTAATATCTTTCAGCAAAATATGCTGGAAGAAAGGACGTATTTTCTCTCGGGAGCTTTGGTGTGCTGAAGAATAGCATTTGGGCAGCCACTTGAGTACAGGAACTGCTGTTCTGCTCCCTGTTTCTTCCCTACAACAGGAGAAAAGGCCAGCCAACAGAGCTCAGTAGTGGTATGTAAAAAGGACTTACTTGCCACATAATAAGAAAGGAAAGGGAGAAAATTATAGTGAGCTGACTTTCAGTGTGGGAGTATGAAACATGAAAGAAATATCAAGATTTGCTACAAGTCTTGCTTGAATTTTCATGTTATGTTTTCATGAAGTGTGTGTAGTAAAAGTGTGGGAGTTACAGGACATCATGTCCTTTCCCTTCTGTCGTGGTTTAACTCTACGTTATGAGCTTAAACAGTGAAATGCTGGCATAAAAGAGGTAATATTCATAGGGTGATATTAGAGGATACACTTAATTTTCTGATATATTAGGTTTTGAAACTTCCAGAGACCATCAATGAGACCAATCTGTGAACCAAATGAGTGTCCTTGAACCATTTCGGAGTACCTTCATAGGAGACTGCAAAAGCACATGGCACATTCCCTTGCAAAGCAAAGCTAGTCTAATGCTTTTGCAGGAAGACAGATTTAAATCCCTTCCAAGACACTTTAGAACTTCATTCCTTATTTGTCCGAGCAACTCTCTTTTCCTCTGATGTACTTGTACTAACCAACTTATATAGACTAATTCTTTCTATTATTAATGCCCATTTATTCGTAAATAGTCTTTCCAAATCATTTGAGATCCTGCTACCAGTGAGTGAGTCAGTCTATCCTGACAACTCTCTGTAATAACAGAGGATGGGATTTCTCAATATAATCCAGGTGATCCATAAAGTAACTTACAGAAGAGTGACTATTTTGTCAGGCAAATAGTAGAAAGTTTCTTTTGGCTTTTTCTCTGTGTTTGTTGCTGCTCCCTCCATTATCTATACTGAAATACCCATTGACTTCCGAGACACAGAATTGATTGTTAAGTGCTAATCAACTGCTTCTGGCCCAGGGGGATTTTGATATTGCCCTTCTTTTGCCAACGTACTGCACAGTGGATAAAGATGGGGAGTGGAAACCATGACAAGCCAGATCCCAAACCCAGAAAGTATTATCAGAAATATTTAGAAAAATTGTTCTCACTTGGAAATACTGATACGCTAAAATAAAATTGGTTTTTTTAGGAATGACATAGAATTTGGTTTGTTTTTCTATTTTAAGTTTTTCAGATCTTGAAAGGAATTTCTGGTCACAGCAAAAGCTGAAAAATCTGGAATTACCTGATGGTCATAAACTTCCTGTTCACCACCCTTTGGTCTCTTTCAGTGTGAACTACTCTCTATTTGTGCATTCCCAGCTTTATGGTGACAATGGAAGGTAAAATACACTAATAATGAACGGTTCAATGGATCTAAATGGCTTTGAGGCTTTTGTGCTTGTATCAGTTTCCTGATCTGAATAAATATATCTATTAATCAACTTGAAAGTTTCCAAATCTTTAAAAAAAAATTATTTAGAAACATCATGGAGGAATCAGATAATATCAGACAAAGAGGCCTCCCACTTCTTAAAATTTTTTCCTCTTTATTTTTTCCTTAAAATTTTGTTTTGTCTTCATTGGATAGCACAGACTGCCCATAAAATGGGGGAAAAAGTACTATTCTAAAACTTCATCATGCTTTAAAAAGTGATGATTTTTAAAGATTAAAAATTAAACTCCAAATTCTGAATGATTTACAAAGCTCAGAGTTTCACCACTCCCACATCTATATTTAATCTTATGGTACATCAATATAAAGGATTAGTTGATGTTATTAACAAAGTAGAGAGTAGCTCAGGCCATATGAATTTTTGGTTGGAGCAAAGAGAGTTAAATGTCTTTTATCAACCACACATTTGCTTTTGAGCAGTTCTGGGAGCACATGAAAGACAGTAGGGACTCAGAAGAGAAAGCCAGATGAAATGCTACCCTACGTCTGCCTTTATTAATGAAAAAGATTAAATTGTATCTAAATCAGGCATCGACAAAAGCAGGTGAAAAATTAGGAAGCATGCAAAATACAGCAGAAAATGGTTTTTAAAAGGTTATAGTATTTTAAAATCGACAAGATTCCTTGGCCAGATTACACACACCAGGAGTGCTGAAGGAAGTGGGGGATGAAACTGGCAATGCAGTAGCAGCATTTTCACAAGTTCACTCAATTTTTATTCACTTCAAGAGCCAGAGACAGATCTGAAGACTGGGAAAATGGGTCACACCGTTTCTTTGCTTCAAAAAGATGAAGAAGAGGAAGCGATACATACATGATAAGGTTGATTCAGTCTTTTTGATAGTGTTGTAGGAAGAGAGTGAAAAATGTTATGAAGGCTTGAAAAAAAACAGAGATATAAAACATAGCAAAGGGTGAACTGTCACTCTGTTCAGCACTATTCAATTAAGACCATCTCATATCTCTCCAGATTAATGCATTTGTCCATACCTAAATGTATTCATGTTGTTTGGGAAGATATTACTGTGATAGATAGGGATCATCAAAGAAGAACAATCAGTACACACCTTGCTAATCTCTCCACTCACAATTACATATAGCTTAGAAGATCCTTTGAGAGCATCCCACTTCAGAGTCCAGGATAGACAGGCACAAAACATGAGATACCTTTCTGTAGTTTCAGTTCCTTCCTCAAATTCAGAGGCTAAGCCTTTAAAAAGGAATGTACAGTAAAAAGATAAAAATACAAATTCCAATATGCTATATCTGGATGTGAATATTTTTTGCCTTTCACAGTGAACTGTAGCTTACATCTATTTTACACTCTCGACTATAAACAACACTATTTACCTGCAGCCATGAGAAGCTGTTCCAAAAATCCTGTATATAAACCCAACTTTGTTGTTGTTATTGTAGAAAAAGGAGGTTCTACTCCTATTATATGAACATCATGATTTCCTGAAGACAAGACTGTGCTTTGCCTAATTCTTGACTAGCTGCCAGTTTTGTTAATATCTCTGAACAGTTTAAATATTGGGCAGTGAAGCTGTGTGTACACAGAGGCAGTGATGCTGGTCAGTACAAACTGCAGACACCATCCCCTGAAATCTGTAAATTAAATGCTTATTAGCTAGGCTCAAATAAGTAGAGTATTTCTGCCTTTTTCTTTTAAGAGCTGAAGCAGAAATGCTGTCTCCCTCTTATGTGCTCATGAGTTCAGTCCCACCGTGGTTGTTTGCTCTGGCAGTGCTCATGAGAGCACCCTTCTGTCACTTGAGACAGGAAGGTTTGAGTTCCTGCTGCTGGATGGCTGCGTGGTAAGGTCAAAAACTGTGTGATGGGGCTTTTGAAAGGGTGCTTATTTTCAGAAGAGTTCAGGAATGAGAGTTCTACAGGATCGTTTTGCCCCAAACTACAGCTATGCCTGTGTTAAGCACACACTTATTTATTACCAAAATACAAGCCCAGGGAACAGTAAATAAAAGATAAGGTGAACAGATGTGGTAATGCTGCATATTAGAATCCAATTAACTGATATGCCAACATAGCATTTTTCTTGTTCCTCTCTCAATATATTTTTCCATGGCATCAGGGCTTGCTTCAAGTGACAAACTGCTGCAGCAGCATAGCTGGTGTGGCCATATGGCATGTGGTCAATAAAATACACTTCTAGAAATGCCAAAAATGGAAGCACTCTACTCTTCCCCAAGCATGTTTCATCCTGCAATTTATCTCTCTGTAACAAATACTAAATTGCAGCTGAGCAGGAAAAGCTAACTGTGGAATCAGTATTAACCAAATCTTTATTAAAAGAGTAAGTATCTACTTTTAATATAAAATTAGCATGTCACATCCTTTTACTCATAAGCAAGAAAATTCACCAGATACCACAAAATGTTCTTAACTCTTGTCTGAAAAGTCAATAACTCATTTTTGGAGGGTAAATTTTTGAGTGTCTTTACGCTTTTTCTACATTAGAGTTTGTAACTGTTGAGGATACAGCACAGAAAATAATGATTCCATGATCAAAAACAATAAGAAAAATAAGTGGGGTTTTTTCCAGTTTTTAACAACTCCCAAAACTGGCTCTGAAACTATTCAATTAACTATTACTTGGCATCACAAATTTATAGCTTTTAGTTTTATAGTTGCATATAGTTATAACCTTTAGACCACGAATTGCAAAGTTTTCATACAGTTAAACCAGAAGATATGCACCCTAACTTTCAGAGAGTAAAGGTAAGGGGTATCACCATAGGCAAGGAATATCAGTGTTCCCCAAAAGACTCAAGAGTGAAAAGAGATCATTCTCCCTCTCTCAGCTGGAGATTTAGATTACTCAGTAGGAGTTTTGTGGCTCTTAAAAATTTTTCATTTAAACTTTCTTGTGAAATACGTGCATTTTGACAGCTGTGTACCACCAACCTCATTACAGACTGCTCTTAAGTTCTGACTATCAAAAAAACTCACATTCAGAAGTGATGTGCTTCCAGAAAGAATGTGGAATATGCAACATCATGCAGATAATCAGATTACATAAAGTCCTGTCTTAGTATGATGAAAATAAAAACAAAAACATAACCTGATGTGAGTAGCCCATCTCATCTAACATTTCTGATTTCCTATTCAACAGATAGAATGGTAATGTCTGGCATTTAAATATCCACTTTAAAAGGAAAGATAATGATGTTGTTTGGGGTTGTCTTCTGACACTCATCTCACACCAGCTGCCACCTATCCTAATTTCAGGCACCTAAAAATTTGATGCACCACCTGGGATAGGCCTCCAGCTTTGTTCTGTAGTCCACAGAGATAGGCATCTCCAGGATGATTCACACAACACAGCAGGGATGTTCTTCTCTTGGATGTGGCAAAGGTTGATAGTAAATCATCAACTTGACGTCCTTGCATCACTCACAGGAAGTTCCTCCCTTTATCTATGAAGGGATAAACCAAGTGGTGTAAACAAAGAAGACTCAGTTTAGATGCATTAATGAAATGAACCTTACCCATGAAATAATGACTGTAATTGAGCTGGTAAATCCTTTGAAACTACTGACTACTTTCTATAACAAAAATTTGTTTGTCACTGCACATTTCATCAGTTAGCTTCTGAAATTGGAAGAATATGGCTTAATGTCAGAAAGGGATTTTGGTAACTCTGAGAAAAATAATTCAATAATTTGAAATAATTATCTTTAAATCCTTGTTTCCCATTGGAGGCAGCCATAATTATTATGGTAATATCTTTCCAAGAAATAAATTCTTTAAGGTAAAGGAAAAAACATACAACAAGTAATTTCATACAAGAATTCTAAATACTGTCAGAAAACCTGAGGGGGAAATATTAGCTCAAAGAAATGAACTGTCTTAAAAATACCCCAAAAACCCCAAAAGAAGCAACATTCACAACTAAGATGATAGTAATTTTCTCTCTGTTCTTCCCTGAATACTGTGGCATTTTTAGAACTAGCTCTTATCAAAGAATTACTCAGAAAGGCTAAGAAATCCATGTAAAACAGTGGTGTGTTATATACATGCCTATACCTGAAGTAATGTTTTTAGTCACTAATTATCTTCTTTGATTTTAACAAATTCTCTGCATGGTGATTCATTACAAGTATTTTTGCCATAGAATATTAATACTTTTCCATCTTTGTATGTAACCACCTTCATTTAAAATAATTTCTTGAAATTTTCCTATCTGCTTTCAAAACTGTTATTTTAAATGACAAAGCCATAAAAGGCAGAAGAAATAGCAGTAGCAATGATCTTAAAGTTAAGAAATTGACTATTCCAGGTTATTTCCTCAGGGACTACTTTGAAGGAAGACCAAAGGGTTGTGCTGACTATTACACAATATGGGGTTTTTACAAGAACAAATCCAGTCTGGAAGAGTCATAATCTTCCCATCTTCTCTAGCTGGGATTAGAGCTGTATCTCCCATTTCCTTTTCCTTCCCTCCTCCTCAGAAATATTTTCTTCTCTTGCTGAGCCTTAAAACCTCTCAATAAATCCATTACTGTAAAACAAAGACCAGCTGTTAATATTTTATGAGGCTGATGAATATCTCTTCACCACTTTGGCAAGGTAAAAGAAAAGTGAATGTTTATGGTATAATAATTAACATCTTTGGAGATGATTCAAAAAAGATGTAGGTAAGTCTTGACTAGAGATGTCAAAAACAAGGAAAAGAGACTCCCTTTTCTTCAAGACTGACATGAAGCCATGGTTGTCACATATGAGATCTATGAATATTTAATGCAGTGTGGAAATTAATATTTAATATACTCAAGTCCTATATCACAAAAGTACTTGGCACATTTCTTTCAAAATAAAATAATAAAAATGTTTAACCACATTCTATGATTGTGACCCTGAAACCTCTACATTTTGCAGTTCTGAAAGAATGCCAAACTCTATCCTACAGCATTAGCATAATAATTTCAGAAATTGCACATGGAAATCTACATGCCAACAACAAAATAAAAGCAGTCTGTCTTTCAAAGCTGCTATAATACAGGAAATCCCTTCATGTATTGACCATTAATCAAAGAATTTATTACAAATTTCTTAAAAGGAAGACCACAAGCAGCAAGGTTGCCCTCAGTTTGATTCTCAGTTGTTTTTTATCTTTACTTAGGATCATACACAATATATGTTTTTGAATAAATCAAACAGCTAGTGTTGAATAATTTATTATAATAATAACGTGACAACAATGAGGTTAAAAAGCACTTACAATGACTAACTCCTGAAGTCAGTGCAGAGGTAGCCCAACACTGTCTTGATAAATGAGATGTGAAGTGAGTACTGTGAGTATTAAAGTCCTGGTTACCTTTTCTGCACAGTACCAGGTTTGTTGATCCTGAAGGTTCTTTGTGGGTCTTCATTCATAATAATTCATTATTTCAGTGTACACCAGGGCCATTATTGCACGTACATAAAAAGTGCATATTACATAAACTTGTTCTCTGATTAAATTGCCTTTTGTTTCACTAGCAAATGGCTGAGGATTGGCTTGTGTCAAGGCAAGGGCAGACAGCACAGTTGGCTCAGTCTTTTCCAACCTTATTTTGGTGGGAACAGTCCAACATAGATGAAATGAATTTGATTCTCCTCCCATGCCCAGTGAAAATTATACAAAACATTGGACAGCCCAACTAATGTCTGAATTTGTAATGAACTCTCAAATGAGCCAACACCTTTTCTTTCTATAATTCTAGCTGAAACGTGCTAATTTAAAATTCTAGTGTATAATGCAGCTCTTCAACACTACAGAATTATTTCACCAAGCAGAAAGCTTTAGCATTCTACATGCATATTCAAGAATAAGAATACACTTTCCACTTTAAATGGTTTATTTAATGAAATCATATATTGTTGATATTCTGTACAGCATTTAGATTCTTCTAAATATTTGCAAGAGCTTTGTAAGTGCCTTTTTCAATTATATGTAGTATTAAAAGCCACACGATTATTGTTCTACATTCTAATTATCAGCTTAATTTCATTACTGAATATAAACAATTATGCACATTCTAAAAGATGCCTGCAGTGCTTTTAAAACCTAGACAAAATTTTATTCAGAAGGAGAGGTTAAATATTTATTTGATTTTATTTAGTTTGGATTTGAGTTTTTAGAAATGCATTCTATGGCCTCGTTCTGAGAAAAAGAGGGAAGATTTATTTTGCTCTAATTGTGCAACATGTTTTGTTGCACTGAACAGTTCACTGAAACATTTACAAGTAATATATTAGAAACTAATTTCCTAGTCATAATTCTGAATTTCATTAAAAAATTCCAAATAAATCAAAAGATAAGTAGGTAGTAACTGACATTTTTCTCAAGCAGAATAATTTCTTAGATATTAATAATTCTTTTAAAATAAACATTTGAAGAAATGTACCACATTGGTCAGAAGTTATCATCCATTTATTATAGCATGCAATTTTTTGGTTTGTATTTTTTTCAAATTTAGATCAGTTAAGAATATGAAAATAGGTGTCTATTGTGAAAATTAGACTTCTACAATAATCTAATAAGCAGTGAGAATGATGACAGACAACTAAGAAAAAGTTAATACTTGTCTTGAACAGTAATTCCTTCTTAAGCAGTCACCTAAATTCCCACAGAAGGACTTCTGATTTCTTAAACCAAGCGAAAGTTTGTCTGTTTATCTAAAACTCTTTTATTACACAATTTTGGTTTATCTTTTTGTTGTTGTTTGCTTGCTTTTTGTCTAAACTTCTATTTCTTCTATTCCATTTAAATCCATCTGAGAGGTTAAAAAACTGTTGTTGGAAAAAAATACCAGCTAAATTTAAATTCCTTTGGTCTTTTGTCCTGGCACATATCTCTGGATTGGTAAAATGATTCTTCAGAAAGACCTGTCCTATCAAGCTGAACGTCAGCAAGGTTGTCTTTTTCCATTACTGAGCAATCAACAAATTCTTCAAAGATTACATCATGGAGACAGATAATGGGAAGAATTGGATCATTTCTCACGCACTCAGCAAGATAGTGTTGCTAACAAATATTTAAAACATAAGATATGGAAGCCATGCCTGCATTCATTCCAGAATATTTATCATCACCCCTCCCTAATAGGTACATAAAGCCTCAGGTGAACTAGACTTCCCTATATTCAAAGATTTTTGGAAATATAGAGAATGTAATTGTGAATTGCTTATTATAAGCTTTTCTACTGAATGCTCAAAGTCTCTTTCTTATGCTCTTATTTTATTTAACACCTTTATATTTCCTAACTTCATAAAACATGATGAATGAATGAGTAGGCAATAGTAGAGTGATGAGAAAAAGACAAGAAGTTCACAGAACTTTCGTAATCCATAGGGAATTTAGAAAGCTGTGTCAGATTTTTAAAAAATAGTGATTTTGTTCATTTTTTAGCAGTTACCTGGTATTTTGTTTGCTTTCATTCATATCCCAAGATGTAAGTTAGCTTTTGCATCCTTCATGTGGGCCTAGCTACAAATATATTAAATTATGTCCAGTTAAATTAATGACTATGAAGATCTTTAAAAATGTTCCAATGGTTTTTGATTAGGACTAAATTCAACAGCATCTGTTATGTCATATTTCTGTACTTCTCTCAGCGATTGAAATAGCATACTACACCATCTTTCTAGACATTTTTATTGCCTATAAATAATTTTTGTTCATCATTTTAACATTAAAAAATAGTTTCATTAAGTATGAGGCATCTTTAAGTAAATCCCAGCTTGTCAGGAAATATTTTAAAAATTATTCAGAAAATTATTCAAAGAAACTATTTCAGAATTTACTGCAAAAATTATAAAAATACTTTCACCTTATCTTGATATTAATAGATCTGAATATTTTTCAACATATTTTTTCCAACTTCTATGCATCTTCATCACTTACATAACTTGGAAACAAAAAGATTGAAAGACTGAGCTTTCCTAGGGAAAAGGAATAGGATTTTCTCCCTAAACCCTTTAGCAATTTCTGTGGAATCTAGACTGTTCTCCATATACCCGTGAGGATATTTAACTATATTAACTCAGGAAACAATAGAAAACTTTCATGAGGTAACAACTCATTTAGACCATAACCTTTTTTAAAGATCTTAAATTGACAAAGCACTCTTTTTATGAACTGTGTCTTTTGCTATGTCCATGAGCTCACCTGTTATGCACATGACCAATTTCTCCTTCTAACTGAGGAAATTGGCACTGCTGGGGCAGAGAGGGGCTGGATATTCCCTTAGGGATGGGAAACAGGGTGAGCCAAGGCAGTCAGTGCCACAGTCCCAAAGGGACACAGTCCCACAGGGGCTGGTGATAAGGCCTATCAGCAGCTTCCAAAAAGGCAAGAGATAAATCATGTTTTGAGTACATCCTAGAGGCTCAGTCAGGAGCAAGGGATGGAGCCAGAGACAAGGTTAGAAACTAGCCCAACACAAATAACTACCTGAACTTAGCTGCAAAGGGGATTTTCCAAATCTTTCCCCAGGTGGAAACAAAGGAAAATCTGGGCAGCAAGGCCTAAGCTTCAGTACCAAAAAGTTTATGCTTTTTAAAATAAGGAATCTTCAAAATATTTCACAGCAACAGCTGTAAACTGTACATTTGTGTAGTCTGGAGAGCCACCATAGAAAGTGGATTTCCACTTGCAATCATTATTTTCATTTTGTTTAAAAGAAAAGCCACAGTTAGGCTCCATTTACACCTTTGGGTCCCATTCCTCAAAGGGCAGGTAAGGGTAGGAAGTTAATCCCATGTGAAGTTCTGCAGAACTGTTGAGACATCACCACACTGAGCATCTGCAGGACACTCAGCCCATGTTTGCCATGCTCTGGCTTAGGCAGCCCTATGTCTCTTCCTGGCTGCAGGAAGTCAGCAGCAGCAGTTTTCTTATACTCTCTTATGTCCTTGTGGCAAAAAAGTCCAAGGGTGTCTTGATCTGTATTAGGCAAGACATTGCCAGCAGGTTAAAGGGGGTGGTCCTTCCCCTCAACATTAGTGAGGCCTCCTTTGAATTGTGCACCCAATTCTGGGTCCTTCTGGAAAAGAGATACATGGACAGGAGAGAGTGCAGAAAAGGGTCATGAAGGGGTTTAAGGGACTGAAGTGTGTCTCATATGAGGAAAGGTTGAGAGGCCTGAGGCTGTTTAGCCTGCAGCAGAGAAGGCTCAGGGGTGGCTTATCAATGTATATAAACACCTGAAGGGAGAGTGCAAAGCACAAGGAGCCAGGCTCTGTTCAGTGGTGCCCAGTGACAACATCAGAGGCAAGGGGCACAAACTGAAACAAGGAAGGCTTCCTCTGAACCACAGGAAACACTCTCTCACTATGAGGGTGACTGAGCACTGGCACAGGGTGCCAGAGAGATCATAGAATCTCCATCCTTGGTGTTATTCAAAAAATGTCTGGACGTGGTCCCAGGCAACTGTTGTCCTTGCTTGTGCAGGGGACTTGGAAGAGATGGCCTCCAGAGGTTCCTTCCAACCTCAACTATCCTGTGATTCTGTGACCTGTAAGGATGTAAGGATCATGATAAAAACTGAGCCCAGCAATCTCGCTATGTTCAGATGAGACATATTTGATTTTCCATTACTTATGCCATTTCATTCACATGGCATAAGATATAAACGTGGCCTTATTCTGCCAGTGTTCAAGCTGCCTAGATGGGAGCTTCCACCTTTGGATTGTGGAATAAGTGCAGTAATGTTCCCAGGGATATATTCTGCCTCACTCTGCAGGGTATTTTAGGTACATGGGAAGAGTGAGACTTCTTTAACCAAAGTGTGATGTTCACACCAGGAAGGCTGAATTCCCACTCAGTGTACATTAAGTCCTGTTTATACTGCATGTCTTGCCTTACTGATAGACAGACAGGATTATTCCTCTTATGTATGTGTAAAATCCATTTATTTAGTCTTGTGCAATTAGTTTGGCAAAGGGCTGATTTTCACTTGTGGACTTTTTCACTGCAAAATCTGCAGACATAAATTAGAAATCTGCTTCTTTGAAGTATTTTGCAGGGCAAAATGGGAAATGGGAGACTTTAAGTCTCATCTCATTCTTGTGGTTAGCTGTGTCCTGTAAGCCTGTCTATGGAACTGTGGGTGTATATTTTATTCTCATTCTGCAAGGAACAAAAAATATACTTCTGGAGAGCAGCAAACATCACCTTGGAATTTAAAATGTATGTATGAACTCTTTAATTTATTCATGTTTTAAAAAAAAAGAGACGTGCAATAATTTAGTTAGTTCCAGAAGGCTTTTTACACTGCCAGTAAGGATCAGACCCTTGAACTAAAGCAACTTTCTGCCCACTCAAAATCTGCAAATATAAAGAGCAGGAACCCAGTGGGTGGACTAGTGCCAATATTCTCACAATGGTGCAGAATTGCTTTGTCAGTATCAGTCTGACTGCACTGGGTAACTTCTGCCAGAGTTTAACACAAAAAGCTTCCTGAGCCAGGAAGACAGACCAGTCTGTGAAAGCTTGAATCAACATTTGAGTAGCTTCATGTTACTGGTTTTGCTTTTGTGTTACTATGCATCTGCTTTACCCATTTCCCAATTCCTGACTTTGTTTTTTAAAATCCTTTCTGATCATATTACATACAATTAAATTACTTCACTGAACAAATCATGTTCATAAATTTGCCTTATTGATTGTCCAGAACACAGTGCTTCAAGAACCCAGTGTGCTGCATGGCTCCTGTACAGCTCTGCAAGACAATAAAATGATTTATTCTA
Source organism: Drymodes brunneopygia (assembly GCA_013400955.1). Lineage (NCBI taxonomy): Eukaryota > Metazoa > Chordata > Aves > Passeriformes > Petroicidae > Drymodes > Drymodes brunneopygia. Next base: position 94,145 of record VZTZ01050520.1, on the reverse strand, counting down.
ATGGATGACCTATTTATGATGGAAAAACAAATCTAATTTCAATTACTGCTCTAATTAGGATGACTCATGAAAACTGGAACTTTTGTTTTAGTATAGGTCAAAAAACAATGGAGAATGATTATTATTCATTATACAGACTCCTTCTATCTGTTATTTACCAGTATAAATAATATATTTCAGTTTGTGTTTTTGTTGATAATAATTTTTTTAAGACAGAAAGGATCTGTAAGCTGCTTTTGTTATTCTTTTAGAGATGCCTGAAAAAGGACATCATTATTGTGACTGATAATAATACATGGTATAGACACTCACAGTGAAAGAAAAGGATTGTCTGCTACATCAGGTTTTTGTTAATTAGAAAGATTTTAAGTTGAGTAAAGACCAAAGAAGCAGAAGCAGGGTGAACACTGCTGGAGCAGGAAAGATTGACTGTCTGCACTGTCATAGTCTCTGATCTCCAGAAAAGCCACATGAGGACACGTGGGCCATCAGCAAGGGGTGGTGGTGGCACAATTGAGCCAACTGTTGCTCCTAGAAACAGTAATTATGTGCCCACTCCTTTCACATGGAAGAGGCAGAAGTGCAGCTCCCCAGGGACACGTCCCTGACTCTGTCTGGGATTTTCAGTCCAGGTCTGTCCTCTTTGGCATCCATCCTTCTCTGTGAAACTCCTAGAACTAGGTAGGTCCCAGTCTGTGATCCTTGGTGTGATCCTTCGTTGCTTAAAATTCTGAAACCAGAAAGAGCTTTATAAGCTTGAACTGCTGTTGTCATTTAAGATCCTAGTGAAAGCAGCACCTTTCATGAAGTAAGGCCAGTTCTTGTCACTATGAATTGCATGAATGCCTAGAGTGGCTCTGGATACCTTTGTGTCCTAAAGACAGATGTTGAGAACTAATTTCAAAAAGCAGTTCAACATATGAAATCCATCAGGCCTGTAGCCTCTGATAATATCTTAGTATAGATATTAAGGTTATTGTTTTATTTTGCAGTAAACACTCAAAGAGTCCGTGGTGATTTTGAGTGGTTGTTGTGTGGACAAGTAAAATCCAGAGATAGAAAATGTGCATTTCCATCACAATTCATAGCTGAATATATTTTCTCTCAATAAAGGGTGAGTGGCATGAGTTCTTGTCTAACTGCTCAAAGAAGCCTCTAAAGCCCTCTGAGAGGCTGATGGCATTTCCAGTTCTTGTTCTCAATACTGGTTTGGAGAAAAGGAATATCTGGAAAAATATTTTTATGTCCTAAGATTAACTCTAACTTGTGTTTACAATCTGTGAACAAAACACTTCTGGATATGTGAGTTCCCAGAGGAAACTCATTTATATTGAAGGGTTGAAGCATCAAGGGACAGTCTTTAAGTGATGCCTCCCAGCATTTAATGAAAGTAATTCAAATCAACCCAACCCTTAATTCAGCACTGTGTCTAGAAGTCTTAAATAAAGACCTTTTTTTCAAGTTAAAGGGAATAAATAAAACCTTTAAGCAGTGAAGCAACCACAGGAAAAACACATCAAAGTCAGCTGGCACATTATTTACAAAAATAGCTTGCAAATGTCTTGGTCAAGTGAGTGAGGTGGGGGGAAAAAAAGCAAATGTTCTTTCCTTTCTTCAGTTCTTTTATGTCAGCCATTGTAAATGTGCTCAGAAGTTGGTCCTTTACTTGGTGGGAAATATAAGTCAGAGTAAACATGTACTTCTCTACTGCTAAATATTAGAAGAACTTTATAGAGAACATACATCTGAGTTTAAGTAAGAGATTTTGCATATATTTGCATGATAGTCAGAAGGAAAACTCACATTCCAGAAATCCTGGTGAGTGTGGAGTACTTCAATTAGCAAACAAACCCAAACCAGGCCTTTCAGATAAGTTAAGAAATGAGTTTGCTCAAAGACTGCTGTTATGAGTTTTAGAATGATAGTTCTTTTATTTTCCTTATTTGATTATTTCTGTTTGGTGTAGGGCTTTTTTGAGAAGAATGATAGTAGAGGACTGAAGCAACACAAAAAATTAATTTCTACTATATTTCTAATATTTAATAAAAAATATCTTGTACGATTTCTCAGGTTCTAAGCCACAGGAGTATGAATATTTTGGTACAGCTAATTTAAAACACAGCTTTCTGAAACATTGTTTGAAAATCCATTCAAAGGCAATGGGAGTCTGTCCAATAATTTTAGTGGGAAAAATTCCTAATTATTTCAGGGAGATCAGGATTTGGCTGAAGCTACGAAAGAATTGGAATTAAGCATAAAAAAAGAATTGCATTCTACAAGCATACTATAATAATGAATACCAGAGCTTAAAGGAAGAGCATCTCTTTTCCAAAGGGTCTCCTTGCCCATGTCTGTGTCATGACATATTTCTAACAGCTTCTCCTCCAAGTGCTAGAAAGTCTTACAGTTGTTTGCTGTCTGAGATCAAAAGTGCCTGCACTGAAACCATTTCAATATCTATAGAGAATGTTTGCCAAGAGTATAGAATAATAGCAGAAGTAAGGTGCTATTGATGTTTATTTAGGAAAAAAACCTGAAAACTTTGATATCTGGTCTCTGGAATCACAGTTAAACTGCAGTTGCTTTCATAATGAACACGACCTGTGATGCAGTAGCTCAGAACAATGAAATCTTACCTTTTTAACATGTAAAAAATTCCATTGGATGCCACTGGGAGAGCTGCACTTCTTCAAATTAACTAAAGAAGGAATATGAAGTTCTAATATTAGTTTTTTCTACAGGGAAGTTGATTTTCAAATAAATGTATTTTCATTTTCAGACTTCCAGTGTACTCATACAGTAACCTCTACATTGATTTATAAAATTAAGTATGTGGCTATCATACTGACCTTATGTATTACAAATCCATAGTAAATAATTAGCATGAATGGTTAACATGAGCCAAGCGACAGGAAATTTGGCATTTAATTAAGGTTTGAAGAAATATCCCTGTCTTAGCTTACTGGAAACTTATTTTTTGTTCAGCTCTGAAACACCATTCAGTCTTTGGTCAGTTAGAGATTTAGTTTTAACCCTTGTAGAATATTATTTGTCTGATTGCTTCATTATTTTTTGGTCTCCAAATGACTGAGTCACTGCAAGTACTTATCTGGTACTGATGCCTTTTACATTTGTTAAAACATTCTCCCTCCTGTTTCTGGTCCTTCTGCTGTCTGGGCACAGACACATCCTGAGAATCTTTTTTTGCTCTTTTAGAGATATGCTAACATATATTATTTTTTTTTTTTTTAATAATCATTCTTTCAGAAATATGGCAATACCCTCAGATAGATTTAGCTCTCAAGGACTGTAAAAGTATAATTGCAAGGCCTGTTTGTCTGAACAAAATGTGTAGGAATTAATTCACCAATGCATTTTTTTAGTATTAGTCTGGAGCTGTAAGAGGGAGTAAAACTGTAGTGGAAAACTGGTGCATACCAAAAATAGATGGAAAATATTCTTGTGACTAATCCTCTTTGAGTTTTGCTTTCACATTTTTTCTGCCGCTTTGATAGAAATCAACAGGTTATTCCACTGGGTTCTGTGGGAATTGGTCTAAGTTTCCAGTTACCCACCAACAAATTCCTCTGACTTTGGCATATAAAAGAGCAGTTTCAGACCTCTTAGGGAAATCTGTGTTTCTGCAGAATAAAAAAAAAATAAAAAACACACAACAAAATTCCAACCTATTCCCAAGAGCCCAGGACTTGGCTTAGGCCATTGCTAAGAGTTTGGTACTAAGAAGTTCAGTATGAACATGAGCACAGCACCAGATGATATAACAGCACACCATTTCAGAGTGTTTACCTGTCTGACTGTCTGCACACAGAAAAAACTTGACCTCTGTCCCCACTTTAACCAGGACTGATCATTTTCTACTATAGTTGTCACAGTCTGTGCCTCTGACATCCACCATAGAGCTGTGTGCAGTGCCACTTCTTCAGCTGCATAAATACTGAATGAATGAAAGTGCAGCACAAAAGACAAAGACTATCTGGGGCCCTGTTTCAAAGCTGTTAATCACTGATTTTTCTAGTTCTATAACATTTTGTGCTTTGGTTTTCTCATTTTTGTCCCTAGAGGCTTTCTCCTGCAGTTATCTGAAGTCATTTGACCTACTTGCCTATATGCTTCCTTCAATATTTGTGATCACTGGACATCTGACAATGTAGAAAAGTTAATAATTTAAAATATTTTTTAGCCTTCTTCCACATCAGAATGGTGGGTGCTAGTATACTATTAATATAATCTCCTTCGGGAGTCGCCAGAATTACAATAATGCTGAAACACCACAAAAAAAAAAAAAAAAAAAGAAATTAAATTAAATAAAAGTTGCAGATGAGATTTTGATTGTGGTAATGTGTACCCTATGGAAGGATGGAAAATTGAAAAAAAATAAAAAAAGGATATAGTAAAACTCCAGAGTATCAAGGATTCATTTCAACAAGGCTGCTTCCAGGCAAACTCAAACTTCTACACCATGAGTGGGTTCTATATATACTTAATAAATATTTCATTCCTACTGTTCAGTCTGTTCAATCCATCCCTTGATAATGAAACAGTTGTTTTTGAAAGCTCATCTATTTATATCCACCTGCTTCACATGCACGAGCAGACTGCTTGATATAGAGAGATGAGAGAAACATAAATATAGATGTACATTAATCTCATTTTGACTGCAGTTACATTTGGTATTACTAGAGTAACTCTAAATCTAAAGATACATTAGTATAAAACCGGTGCATTTGAAATCAGTCAGTTTAAATCAGACATGAATTGGCTGATTGATTGATCAGGCATGAAAAATCAGACATGTAGTTATGTTGCTGATGTGTTTGTTCATCATGCTGAGCTCCCTCACAAAGAGAGCATTAGGAGCACAATATGTGAGCTCTTAGAGAACAGTCAATAGGAATATTTAGTATACTTTACTAAAAAATGCCTTCGGCATTAGGGTTTGGTATTGCTGCAAGATTTTGGTGTCTGTGGCCTCTGAAGGAGCTCAGGTGCCTAAGGATACTGTCATTTTTCCTAAGTTGCTTCTCTGTGTGTGACTTTAAACATACACTATTAGGATATTATCTAATCCTTTGTCCTTCTTATATTACATGATCAAAGACACTGTGAAACCAATAACGAGAGTAACATGAGCTCTGCTGTATTTCACTTAAGCAGAGAAAATGCCTTTAAAACTGTGTCTGGTTTCAAAGTCTGAGACAGGTTGAGTTCAGTGTTTATAACTGTCTTGGTTTGCAAGAATAAAGAATTCTCCTCACTTGGCATGCAATTATCATCTGGACCTCAACGCTCGATTTGAGCACAGAAGCAAAGGGAAAAGTCTCCATTCAGAAATTCATTTCTAGAACCTGTGTTTGACATATTTTCAAGTTTTTAAAAAGGAGATATAAATCTACCCATCTGTCTAAATTCTTAAGCTTTATGGTGATAGACATTTCCCAGACATTTGCAATTCTTTGGCCTGTGTTAAATAGAAAATAGGATCATAGTGGTCTCTCTTAACCTTAACATTTATTAATGTAGCTTAAAAATCAAAGATAATAACGGTAAAGATTATGGTCAGACCTTTTCCATGAAGTGGAATTGGAATATAGCACTGTGGGAAAAAAAATAAAAGAAATACAAATGCAAATTCACTGAAGCTCTGCAGAGCAGCAAAATTGATCCCAGGTGCAAGTCACTGAGTGAATGCAAGTGGGCAAAAGATGAGCTTTGCACATCACTGTTACCTTCGGGAGGAAAACTAGGAAATGTTTAATTTAAGTGGAAAAATAAAAGCAATTAACCAAATGGAAGTAAGCACAATAAAGTACAGCAGGGCTTCGAACATGAAAGGGATATGTGCCTCATTGCCATTTCACAAACTTGCTTAGGTCACTCATCCAAAAGACAGTGACACACTGAGTATCAGGTTCTGTTGCATTTACAGTGAGTTTTACCTCAGACAACCAGTGCATAAAAATATGAAGGGAGGATATTGAAAACATTAAAAAACCAAGCCCAAAAGTATCTTCCCAACGGTTCAGTCTAGTTTTTTCTTTCAATTCAGCAAAAATCTCTTGCATTTGTGGAAGTTTCTTCTCTTTAGCCTATTGTGCACTCTGATTGCTAGGAAGATGAGGATGTAAGCAGGCTTAGGTATATGAAGGATCATTCCAGCTTCTTTGGATGAAGGATCATTCCAGCTTTTTTCTCAGAGTGGACTACTTTCCTAAGAAAAGCAGCAGGAACATCTGCTCCAGCCAGATTTAGGCAGTATAGCACTTTTCATCACCAGAAATATGTCTCCATTGAAGATTTTGACTCCAGGAAGAAGAGAGCTATCTGAACCCAAACTTCCCAGAATATCAGGAGGAAGAGGAGTTCAGACAGGTTTCCACTCCAAATGTCCCTTTCCCCAGCCAGCATTCAGAGTGGTGTTTGGGGCTTGTGTGACACTTTCCAGAAGTGCCTGACTCTCCCTGGGTGCCCTGGCTGGGCTGTCCTTCACCCAACTTTAGCTGTGTGCTGTGGAGAGGTCTGGCCTACTCTGGTTGTTTAGCTCCCTCTATAGTAAACTGAAATGGAGATGCTGCCAGAGGGTGGGTGGCTCATCCTTCCTCAGGTAGGGACATCTGGGACTGGCAGATAAATCTCCTTGGGTTTGGTTATTTCTGGCTGAAGAGGAAGCCTGCATATTCCACTACATTTCTAATTTTTGGATGACTTATGTGAAATATCTGGCTTAAATTTTGTGAAATATCTTCCAGCTCAAACTTCCATATTCTAACAAGAGCTATTCATCGAATTCTTGTAGTATCTGAGTTGAACATCCCCAGCTATGCATAGAGAACCTCATTTTATCTGTTGTTAACCCCACAGCACCAGTTAAATGTCCTCACTGACAACTGCCTCAGTTGACCGCTTGCCACTTGGACGAAAAAGCTTTAAAATTTATATTCTTATTAGATTTGTATTCACCAAGTCCCTTTTTTTTTTTTTATACTGGCAGAATTATCTAGCCCACTTGAATGCCATACTTATTAGGGTGTGAATCTACATGCTTTAATAAAGCCAAATTTGCTCCAGCACCCTTTGACAATATGCTCAAATGACCCACATTTCCCTCAGGATTTAGGTTATGTACCCCAAGTTCCAATCCTACACATGTTCTCAATAAATGTGGCTGTAAGTGGAACTCCAGCAAGCAGACTTGCCTTTCACCTTCAGCACATTCCCATTTTTAGACTACACATATTTTAGACTTTATTTAAATGAAAATAAATAGACAAACTTTATTTCTTAAAATGTGTTTTCGATTCATGTGTTGTGCAAGGGATGCCATACGGGAAAAAAGTACATGGTTTTTGCTTTCTGTGAACACTTCAGAAAGCAGAAACACAATTTCTTATTTATAAAGCCAAAGGAGAATCTATTTTGGAACCTCAGAGTTTGAATGTGTTTCTCTGCAGTTAAAAGTAATTATGTTAGGGACTTCAGGTTAGTTAAACAGATTTTTTTTCTTGTTTATTTGTGTGTATGAGTGAGAAAAGAGTTACTATATATGGGATTCCTTGGTTATTTTTGATACAAAATAAACTATGTATAGGTCTTATTTACTTTCATGCCCATGGGATCAGGGCCACAAACCCAAGAAAAAAATGTGGTCAAGATCCAAGAATTTATTTAGATGAATACAGCTGCCTTTGATGTCTAAATAGTTTAAACACTCAAGCTTCTGAAATGGTTTGAGACAGTAAAATTAAACTTTTATTTCTACATAGTGTTAATGATCTCTGCATTCCTTGACACCATCATCAATCATCACTGATACTCTTCAGATGTACTCTTAGTACAAGAAATGATTTTGTTTTATACGAATTTATAAAGGAGATGAGATTATCCCTCTCCATTAAAAAAAAAATTAAACAGAAAAGCATGGATACTACTGCTACTGCAATAAATTTATAACTTGAACTAGTTAGAGGCTGGGATAATGCCAAGGGATTTCAAACAGTTTCCTGCTGTATTTCTTGGATTTCAATCTTCTTTTCAAATGGGCACAATACTCTTCCTGTTTAGACTCTTCGTATAAAAGTCGTGTTGAAGACGTTGACTATAATCTGAGTGGCTGAATCAATACATGATGCACATCAATGTCTCCTTCTTCAAAAGCAACTTCTGATTTCAGCAACAGGCTTTCCAGAGATATTTGGATCCCTCTTGAATCTGCAATAAATAATTTGTAGTTGTTAGAGGAATCATACCTTCCTTGTGCATTGTGTCATTTTATTGTGCAATGTGTCGTTATCTGGTGAAACTGGTCCCAAATGTAAAACCTTGATAGAAATAAAAAAGTATTATAGTAATGCAAAAGACAGTTCCTTCTCCCATTGCCTGAGGAGACCATCAGTTTCTTCTTACATTTTGACCATTGGTCATGATCTAATACTGGCAATAGTGTAGAACTGCATTTCACATATGATTGACTCAACTGGACTGTTGATTGTCAAGTAAAAATTACATAGAGAGCTAGCAATCAGACACTTGTCAAAAAGATATTAAGAAAGCAAAATCTCTTCTGAAGCAGTCTGGGAACTTGAATACATGAAAAACAGTAACACTGAATCTTAATTTTAACTACTGGCATCCAAAGAGATAATGACTAGCTAGCATAGCTGGATGTCTTCCTGAGAAAGAGAAATCTTGGATTTTCATGTAATTAAACTATGGAACACTTACAGCATTAGCTGTAGTATCAGCTGAGGCCTCCTGAAACAACGTTTAATTAAAACACAGGGTTTAATGATAAAAAAAACCTATGTTCACTTTCAACACTTTAATTTCATTAGGAAGTAATGCCATTTAGTGATACACTGAAGTGCAGAAGAGATGGATGCTCAGACCCTTATGGGACCAGTTCACAATAGCCAATTCAGATATTTCAATACCTGCTACTGACACTGCTCACCTGTGTTTGTATCATGGAGAAATTCTTACAGCCTAGGGACCAGAACCCTTTCAGACAGAAGCTAAACCAAATGACACTCTCCAGAGGGTCTTCTAATGATACCCAGATTCTAATGGACACATAGCTTGCAGAATCAGACCAGAGGTATTCTGAACTGCACAGAATACCAAAATGCAGGTATCTGGATTAGGGGAATTTAGCAAAGTATCTGAAGGGAGAGAGTGAAGAGGATGGAGTCAGGCTCTTCTCAGTGGTGCCAAGCAATAGGACAGGAGACAACAGATAGAAAATAATGCACAGAAATATCCACCTGAATGAGGAAGAACTTTACTGTGCAGGTAACCACGCACTGGAACAGATTGCCCAGGGAGGGTGTGGAGTCTCCCTCACTGGCGATATTCCAGAACTTTGTGGATGCAATCCTGTGCCATGTGCTCTGGGATGACCCTGCCTGAGCAGAGAGTTTGGACCAGGTGTCCACAGTGGTCCCCTTCAACCTTACCCATTCTGTGATTCTGTGGGGTTTTTTGGTCTTAGTAAGAAGTATTTTATTCTCTGGACCTGTGCTGGGTGTGGTGCATTATGTGCTGCCATATACATGCCACTACTATGTGTCTGTGGACTGCACATAAAAGCAGATTTCTAATTACAGAAATAAAGAGTCAAGATATAAAGTACTAAAGGGACTAATTTTCTAATTTAAGATCCACAGTGAAGTACATTAAACTAGTTGTAGTCATGTGGTTTGTATGTCATATTTTGAGGGACTCTGCAGAGATTTTTACCCATATCAGAAAGGCCCTTGCTGGGAAGCCAGTTTGTGTTTCCTGATGTATTGCATTAGAGAGGGAGCCTATTCTGAGCCTGACACCTATTGTGGAATATATTCCATATCCTTTGTGTTATTGCTTTAGTTAAAATATGTTTGGATTGCAAGGGGAAGCTAAATATTGCTGCTGCAATACTAATATGTACCAATTTCAAATCGGTATCTCCACCAGAGAAACTGCAAAGCAGAGAAGACACCTTACCTTTGTCACCTTTTAAATAGGGCTAATTACACAGATGCAATGCAATCTTTTGTTACACTGCTATAAATATAATTTCAAACAAAAAGAAAATACAAAACATTGACCTGTGTTGACTGATAATTTGTTTAAACCTCTTTCTGGACCAATGTACTAGAAGATTTGATATATTATTAAAATTAAATATTAGATTTACTTTCATGCAGTTTTATTCTTTTTGAAATGCAGAACCCTTTAAATAATGTATTATGTGCTTAGGCCCTCTTTGTGCAGTAAGACTTGTGAAAATGACACCTTTGGAGCATACTCAGGTGCAAATGTATTTCTCTGCCACCCTTAAAATAAATATAACTCAGACTTCCTCTGAAGAAATCCTTTAATTATGCATTACTTTTTATCTCATTATTTGTTTAAACATTCACAGTTTTTTTCAGAACTGACATTGAACCAGCAGTTTGTGTTTCTGTGTCCTGAAGGCATTTGTAATTCCAAAACACTTGGGAGATTTATGAACTGTAGCAGACAAGTTTTCTGAGTATCCCTCGAAGACCACACCAATTTATTAGCATGCCATTGTGACTTTTTAAAAATTAAAGGTAAAATAATGAGTATTCTCATCCATCTACTAAGACAGGAATTGCATTTTCCTCATCTCTCATTATACTTTTTATGTCATATTCCTTTTATTGATCTTGGACTAGAATTACATAGGAGGTTTCTTAGCAGGATTTATGAAATATTCAGATAGGATATCATAATCTGTTATAAAAATCCATTCCCTTGCTTTCTTTGATTTACTGTTTTTATGTACACATGCTGCTGTTGCTGGGCCCTACCCTCAGCAGCTAAAAACCAGTCAAACAGCAAAGAGATGCAATAGAGAGGAAACAATAGTGTTTTTTCATGTACTGGTGACCCAATCTCCTTTTCTGCCATTCTGAGAATGTTGTCTCATGTTCTTGCCTAGCGGGGAACATCTCTTCCTTTAGGATCATTTACACAGAGTGCTGGCACATTGTCCCCTATGAACTACTCATAGAAAACCAAAACAATTCATTATTCTGATAAAACTTTTAGATTATTTGTGGGGGCAATTTCCTTCTGTGATCCTACCACAGACACCACCTTGGCCACAAGCAGGCCAAAATGACATTTCAATTATTTGGGTGAAATTTGTTTGGTGTCCTTTCTGAATGAAGGGCCAGATAAGACATATAATACCAAGACTAGTTTCTGTGAAATTAATTATTTCAATATTATCTGTAGTAATTGATTAGGAAATGAGCAAGTTGAATTGAATCCTGGCACTCTGAAGACAACAAGAATTTTTTCACTTAGTGAATATATCATTCTCAGTTTAAAACTGTTAAGAGTCACAGTTGCCAGAGTTTTCTAGAATGTTGATATCCAGATTTCCCTGGAAGTTTGTGATCTTCTGTTCTTGTCTTTGATACTCCGTTTTGTCATTGCCAGGTGTACACTTACACCAAGCATCTGTTTACATCATCAGCTATGAGTGGACTTTGCAATATAACCCAGCAGTAAAATCCAAGTGCTGTGATTCCTTAAGAAGCCCTTTTAATGAATTTATTGAAAAAGTGAGCAGCATAGAAAATGCTCTGCAAATGTATTAAATAATTCTAAAGAAAATGCAAGAAATTAGTACATGGTACATTGCTTTTTACAGTAAAATTTGCAGGAGAATATAAATTCTTTTTAGGATTGATTATAAGAACACTTTCAAAGGCACAAGAACAATTAGTTACCCAGTTCTCACTGAAAATTAATGAGGCTTAGGTACATCAGTCGACTTTGTCAAGAACTTCTTCAATATGGCCTATTTTGGAGTTTTCACATGTTTGTAAATTTTAAGATTCAGTTAATGTTGCATTTTTTTCCCAGCCTTCTTTCCAGAAGAAATTTATTTGTGAACTTCTGTTTTCACTTTAAAAGCTAACTTCCTTTTTTCCTCTATTGTAACCTTTTCCTGAGGGCAATAGAAATAAAGAAAATAAAATTAAACAAATCAAATCAATAAATTACAAAATATAAAAATTTATCTTAAGAAATACTGGTAATTTTTGGAAGTCTTTCTGGATTTTCTCAATTCTTGTGCTCAACCATACTGTACTTTTTTTTTTTGTTCATTATGCAAAACCATTTTAATTTTCATGCAGCTTCAAGAGGACTAAAGCAAGGTTATTTGAGTCAATGAAGCACAAGAAGTAGAAAACTCACACACAGATTAGCTCATACTGTTATCCCTGCTAATGCAACTGGTCAACATTTCAGACCTTTTGGACATTTGGAAGGCTGCCATTGTGGGCCTGACACAGTGACATAAGTAGTTTATTCTGGATATCTGCCACACAATATCTCTTGACTGTCTTGTGACAACCTTAATAGAGATCAGTGTATTCGTGTTATTGTTTTTGGCAGTCTTTATTTTTTAAGATTACTTCAGTGGTCTTCCAGCTCATCCTAAGTGTGCCTGTTTTCCTGTTTTCTGTCAGCATGCCATGTCAAAATATCTATCAGAACCATCACTACTCAGACTGAAAGGTGTTGCAAATGTAAAAATCCACATCTACTGCCTTTGCATGTTTGCTTTCCAACAGCACACAAAACAAGGAGTCTGAAGGGAGAAGAAGTGGGTACCATCATTTAATACTTCTGCTCCCAAATAACAGTGACTTCAAAAGACAGATCTCTGCTTACTTTTACTTTTAGAACACTTTAAATGTATTTGTTACAATTGCTAAGGGTGTCATTAGACATCATATTTTCTATGTCTGCGAGTAATTTGAATAGCTAAGTAAATATTTATCTGAGCAATGCTGAATGTTTCTTTTCCATATCCTGTACAAATGATCATTTTCTCAGCCATTCTCACTGTACTAATGATTTTTAATTGCAGAATAATGATTAGGAAACAGAGGTCTAAGAAGGAATATACTTGTGCTGTGTATTTATCCTCAGAATACCCATCATGATTCTCTTAAGTGTTTATATTGGCTGTCATTTAGTACTCATAGTAATTGTAGTACTAATTAGTAAAATGAGAAAATGTTTTCAATCATTAGCTTTTTCAGTATTTGAGTCCAGGCATACTTAGACACCACGCCTTCAACCTCTTATTTAATTATCCTAACTGGAGTGAACATGAAAAAAAAGAGTGAAATATGTGAGAGCCAGGAGGAATTCAGAGTATTTAGGATCAGAATAAGAATTTTAAAAAAATTGCTGAGCAGTATCAGTGCATGATGGTTTATACATTTTGGCAAGTCACTAACTTGCGTCCCCCAGGGCTCCCTTATGATTAGCAGAGAGATAAAGGTACTTTTAGGCCATAATACATTTGGTCTATTTATTTGCCTGCTTAGAATGAATTAAATAACATCCTAGTCTTTAATGACTATTGTCTTTACAATGTTCAGACTTCCACTGATTTTAAAGGCTCAGAGTGAAGCAGGTATAAGTTTAAATTAATCAAGTATCAGTCAAATGACTCAAATGACTACATTAAACAGAAGATATAAGGTCATAGATTTGCAAACAGATGCATCCTTCTCACTAATTTTAGCCAACTGAAATTTGCTTTCAGAACACAATTGATCCCAACATCTTATCCATGTAATGTCATCTCTGGCACTCTGGAGGGGAATGTTCTTTTTCATTGGATATAGTAGGGGCTAGGTGATTCATTTAGACTTAGACAAATAAAAATTAGGTGGTTAAAATTAAGCATCTAAGTAAGAAACATCCTTCAGGTACTAACTTCATAGTTTTAAAAATACCTTTATGAATATTTGAGCTATGATGATCAAAGATATTGCCTTTGCAGAGGCCATGAAGTACTTGAGGAACAAAGGCCATATTATTTGATGTTAATATTGGTGATTTTAAGTATGAAATGCTCAAATGGAAGGTTATGATATTCACACCTTAGATTTGTTAGTGTCAGCCAGCCACTGACATCAGTGGGAACATGAAGTGATACAGCATAAATGGAATTAAGTGATGAAATAACTTATATGCAGTATCAGAACTGCAGTGATATACTCTGGCACGGATCATCTGCTTTTCCTCCTTTGGTCTCCTAAAATACAGCCTTTTTCAGTCACTGCTATATGAGTCTCCATCCCATATTCTTGGCCAGCAGCAATGATTCCTTATTAGATTCAAATGTAGGTCACTGGATTTGGAATAAGATTTTCACCTTTGACACCTTTCTGTATCAGGTGAGTAATGTTTCTGTGTAATTTCAAGAAAAGAAGCAAAAGGCCTTTTTTTTTCTTTTGAACCTGGGCTAGGGTGTCACTTCTGGTTCATACAATAACAGTCTAGCTCAAATAAGAAAGGCAGCTCATTTAAGCAAAGAATATTTCAACACTACTTGATGCTCTAACTTTTTGGCACAACTGCTTGATAATGATAATGGGGAAACATTCTGTTGCGTTTCAAAGTTTCTGTTAAGTAATAATGTCCTCCATATAGTAATTTCTAGACTAAAAAGTTTTCCTAAGAAATCGCTTCCATATGAAATTAATAAAAACCCTCTCCCTTTTGTAGATTGATCTAGATTTATGTATCTTCTATTAGGAAATTCCTAACTTTTTTCATCTAGGCAAACATGCTCAAAATTAACTGCAGACTCAGTTGAGGAAATGTTTGCAATAATTCTTAGTGTTTTCAAATCCTGTTTTGATGTCCTGCAAGTTCGTGAGTTAGAAATTGCTACAATTTAATTAGGAAATTCTTGTAGTTGTCCAAATGCTTTCTTCTGTTATGTAAATAACAATGGAACAAATTGTGTTCTCTTGCAATTCAAATCAGTGAAAGCTAGACCCACTGTAAACATGTGTTTACAGAAGAAACAGTAACAAAATGGGAAGTAAATAGTTTGCTGGTATGTTTGTGGCATTTTTTACAAGAAACTGAATGTTCAGAAAAGAGATTTACTTTGATTTATATTTCTTAACTGATTGTATATTATTTTACAACCATAAAAATACATTTATGGACTAAAATCATCATAGTAACTTTCAATTTCATGGAAAGTCAAGAAAAGAGTATTTACTAGTCAATATAAAATAGAAACATATACTTCGTGGAATTGTCTAAGTAATAGCTATTGTATACCAAATACAAAACTTTCACAGACTGGAATTAGAAAGCTCCTATTCGCTTCCATTTCTGTAAAGTGGACTGGAATTATTGTCATTACTGATGTAGACTATTTGGATAGAAATAAGTATATTTAACATATTTTCCCATAAATCTATTAACTATTTACAGATAAATATTAAATACAGAAAATTTAGATAAACATACCTCCTTTCCAGTAAAAACCCTCAAATTGTCCATTCCAAAATTTTGTTGCTGTACTTTTGTGTACCTAAGAGCACAGAGAAAGTTGCAGATCATGTTTCTCATGCCCCAACTCCTCTTTGGGGACAGAGTTTGTGTGTTTGTTACCACATCACCTGGTGCAGTGGGTCCTTGGTCTGGCGCATACTGAAAGTCTTGTCCAGTCGTGGAGAATGTCCATGTTGAAGAAGAAGGATATAAGCAATTAAATCTTCAGAAAAACTCTACTTCAGCATACAGAGGTACCTATTGTTTATTTGGGAAAACAGTACTGTTTACATTATTTTTGTTTTGTTTTGTTTCTTCACAAAGATGACCCTCACTGAAGATGGCAAAGGCATTTGTTTTCAGTCTAAATTAATGAAATAGGAAAAATTAAAGGCACACAGCAATCTTTCCTTACAAAAGAGACAGAAATTTTCCATAAGCATTCTATTTATTTTTTTTGTCAAGGACATTTTGTTGAAAACAGAAGATGAAACATCTTGTTTGGGGCAAACTTTCAGAGACCTAGGACTGACACTCTGGCAGCTTCCTGAAGGAACATTACAATATAGCAGCCCTTGGACTTTTCAGATGTTGTTTCAATACAATAAGGAGTATAAAGGCCCTTGAAGTGTTAGTCAGACTTCAGGGAGTTTTGAATTCTGATGGTGCTTGGTTTTTCCAGGACTAGATCAGCCTTTAAAGTTTTTGCCCTAGACCCAGGCTTCAGAGGTTTGCACTTGGGGAATAAGGTTACAGTACTTTATTTGAAGGGCTTTTTCAGTTTTGAGGTTAGCTGTTTTCACAACCTAGAGTGTTGGCAGCAGAGAAGGTCTAGGAACAGTGCAAGTTACCTAAAAGTAAAGTCAATGATAGTTCTATTTTTACAGTAAATAACAATAGAAGCATTACAATTTTTATCTGAAAAGATATTGAGCTGATGATAATGAACAGTGGCAGCTTTTGGTACCTTAATGCATAATGTTCTGAGGCAATGATAGTCTTTTAATCAACTTGAGAAGAACTTTAATTAAGGCTTCAAATGTTATTTCAAATAATCTGCTAGATCATAATACTTTCCCTCATTCAAAACATCTCATTACTTGTCAAATGTCAGTACTGAATGGGAAGGGAGACACTTCTCAAAAGAATGCTAATCTACTGTCCATGTCAATGGTATCTGTCTCTGACATACTTAATTCTTCTATCTTCACACTTTGCATACAATTATAATATTCTTGTGAGTTTTTATGGAAAATATCAGAACTATGAAATATGTCACTAAGAAAGATCTCTTTAGAAAACACATTCAGAAAGTAATTATTGTCCTATCCTTCATCTAAAACCACTTGTAAGCATGGTACCTACACAGAAACAGTTATCTGGAGCTAGATCCACAGTGAGACTCAAACAAGAAGTGCTTTTTTAAGTGTCTTGGAGCATGCACTTCTTTCTTCAAACACCGCTTGAATTTACATTGGTATGAAATAATAAATAATCACTGGCTGGCAAAATGAGGGGAGAGGGAAAGAATGTTAGCCAGAAGAGGCAGAAAGTATGCAACTATATAACCTAAGGGTAAGTTATTAGCAAGATGAAATGTTCAGATCCTTGTACCAATGAACATTTAATCAGGTATATGGTGTGGAAAAAATCCAACAAGAGACACTTCAGGAGTAGAAGAGCAGGAATTAATTCATACTCTACAGATTAAATTGCTAGTCTAGGACATCTGAAACTCAGACTCAAATTACTATTTTGAGATGTGTGAAATGAGATTTGGAAGTGCAGGACAGTTTTGGAATTCCTCCTTAGTGATTTCTTTTCCTCCTTAGTGATTTCTTTTCCTCCTATCAACAATTAAAAGCCCTGAAACGAGAAGGTGCAGGCAGGTGGGTTTTTTTGTTTTGTTTTGTTTTGTTTTGTTTTGTTTTGTTTTGTTTTGTTTTTGTAAGAAAGATCAACTTGCTCAAGTTCCCAATGGAAGCAAAAGTTCATAACTGATGGCTTTAAACAAAGAAAGGTGCTACCAATGACCTTCATCTTCCCTTCAGAGCTCCCCTTCATCTGTGAAGAAAAAGAGTTGGGGAACTCAAAGCTGCTTCACTAATGACAGTTTGGAAAGCCTTCTGTGAGACCTGCAAGAGGCTTCCTTCACTGGAGGGAGTCTTTTAATTCAATTTTGCCTCTGGATTCTGAAGGACAGATTGTTCAAACACAGACTCTGAATTTAACACTTTTCAAAACATTACTGGGCAGTAACTTTTCATAATCTTACCATATTGTAAGTACACAGTGTTCTTGAAAAGCAAACTTCTGTTTTAGTGTCTTTGTACTTTGAAAACATTGGTTTATATTACCATGGAACATTTTAAAGGCAATACTAGGTGCATAAAAAGCTATACGTTTTTCTTTTGGTTTAGTTAATCTGTAATCTATATATTTCTGATTTTAAAATTGTGTCCTGGGAAAAAAAAAGTTTGCCTTTGCAAGAAATAATCCCCTCATGAATTATTGACTAACCTTACTGCGTAAAAGCAAGACTCTCAAGGTTTTTGCAGGGGTATTACTCAGAAATTAGGAACTTTGCCAAAGGCTGGGATAAACTAAAGAATGCAACTATAAATCTCCAGGGTCAAGTACAGGGAGTGTTTTATTTTGAACATGATTCAGACAATCTCTCAGTGTGTTTCTTTGTTCTTCAGCTCCTTAAAACCCAGGCTATCAGTAATTCAAAGTATGTGCCTAATGTGTACTTACACCCCCTGTATTGGGTAGGTGTAACATAGTAGATTTTCTTAGCTGTTGGAACTGTTGATACTCTAAAACAAACAATAGAAGTTCACATTCTTGCTCTTGCATAGAACAACTGTTAGGTGTTAAATTACCCTCAGGCATTTTTGCCTTAACAATACAATTAATAGTCCATTTTTTTTGTCCCTCTAGTAAAAAAAGCTCTTTACTCTTGAGAAATATAGGCAGAGATGTTGCCAATATTCCTCCCCTCACAAAAATACGCATTTTGATAACACACAAAATCAAGTTGGAGTGTGGAATAAAGAACAATTGCAAAGTTATTAATGCCTTACTTTCAGAGGAGGCAGGTAGGAGGTATAGATCTGGCAGTCTCTTCTTCATTCCCCACAGGGCAAGTGACACACCTGGACTTCATAATAAGCTGCTAGCAGACACAAACCCAGACTCCCAAAAGGGAAATCAGGAATTGATTGTGTCATGCTTCGTGCATTTACTACTGGGAACTCTGTTGTACCACCAACAGGTTGAGGCTTATGTCAAAATCCAACACATGGATCCACAGAATCAGAGAATATTCTGCATTGGAAGGGACCCACAAGGATCACTGATGCAGATCTTAATGAATGGCCCATATGAGGTTCAAATCCATGACCTTGGAGTTATTAACACTGTGTCCTACCCACATGAAATGGTCTAAGCAGTTACTGGTTCCTATGTAGTGCTTGTGGAAAAATACACAAAATAGAAATAATCAATTCTATTTTATGTCCAAGACTTCATACAACATCAAAATATTTAATTTAAATCATATTAATGTTAAAATAATAATAATAATAATAATAATAATAATAATAATAATAATAATAATAATAATAATAATAATAATAATAATAATAATAATAATAATAATAATAATAATAATAATAATAATAATAATAATAATAATAATAATAATAATAATAATAATAATAATAATAATAATAATAATAATAATAATAATAATAATAATAATAATAATAATAATAATAATAATAATAATAATAATAATAATAATAATAATAATAATAATAATAATAATAATAATAATAATAATAATAATAATAATAATAATAATAATAATAATAATAATAATAATAATAATAATAATAATAATAATAATAATAATAATAATAATAATAATAATAATAATAATAATAATAATAATAATAATAATAATAATAATAATAATAATAATAATAATAATAATAATAATAATAATAATAATAATAATAATAATAATAATAATAATAATAATAATAATAATAATAATAATAATAATAATAATAATAATAATAATAATAATAATAATAATAATAATAATAATAATAATAATGGCAAGAGGTAAGTCCACATTTTTGCAAGTAAAACTGATGCAGATTCGGTCTTTGCTTACATGTGTGCTAAGGTACAGACAGAATTTGATCTACTGAATATTTCATTAAGGTGTTGACAGCTAAGCATCTGAGATACAACTGCTGAGATTATATACGAAACATGCCAACAGAGACTAAATAACAACCTACTCAATCTTTTCCTCTATTTTTGGTCTCTTTGTCTCTCTCTTTCTCATTTTAACTGCATACGGTGTAAAAACTGGCTCACACATGTTCCTGCAAAGAAAAGAGTTGAGGTTCTGGTTGCTCTGCAGGATTGTGGCAGCCATTATTCATACAGAATTGTCTCTGTAGTCAAGAAAAAGCCCTGAATCATACACTCAAACACAGATAAATCTTTCCATGGGAAAACTAACTCCAAGGGCCTTTACTCGACCTAATGGCTTCTTTCTAGCTTTAAAGAATCCCATATAGGAAACAACAATCTATAGAGTGAAACACAATCTCTGGAGACAAAGTGAGCAGCTGCACTCACCACAACCACAAACTTGCAGGAATTGTTGTTTAACAGTTTGCAAACAACTGGTCAGTCCAGAATAAGCACTCTTTAGAAAGTTTTAATGAACACAAACAATTCTTTTCCTTTAAATAGTTCTTTAAACCTATGTTGCTATATTTTTCTATTTTAGCACATCATCCTACAGTTATTATAACAAAAAGGGGAATTAGGCCTTTTTCATATATTTTACAAATTAGGACTACTGAGTTTATGATTAATTAATAGGAAAAGGGATGCATTTGCAACCAACTATTTCTACAATGAATAATTTATCCAAGTTTACTTTTAGCATGTTGGTAAAGCAGGCTTCATTTCACATGCTACACAATAAAATCTCTCTAAAGAAATTCATGAGACCAAAAAATTACCAACATAAAAATCAATTGCTCATTTCCATTTAAAAGTTGGGTTTGAACTATATACAGTAGTTTTAGGATATCCTCATAATATGTGTGATTGTCTAGGAAAGATATAGGTTCTATTATTCCCAGACAGAAAAAAATTGTTAATTTCCCTAGAAGCAAGTTCTTTGTGTTAATTTATTCCTTCACATATTTCTCATTCCCATGAAAACACTTCTTTATTAAAATGGAGAAAAATATACAGTAAGTTAAACTTGGAGCAGTGATTTAAAGCAGCAGATATTCTGTAAAGGGGGGAAAAGATAAGTTATCCTAATTTATGAGCCTTACAGTTGTGAGTCATGTCCTGTTACGGTTATTATATTTATGAGGTCTAAATGACTGATGAAATAAATAACAGATCTATGAAAATCCAAAATGCATGGTGAGAATTCTACAAAAAAACCTTCAAAAATATACAGAGATCAAAGCAAAACACTTAATTTCATTTAGTTCGCTCAGAAATTTTGAGTAGCAAAAGTTTTATATATATATATATCTCACTTTTTTTGAATAGCAAAAGTGATACAAATTAGCAATACTGATTTCACAAGAAACCTTAACTGTAGTGGTTAGAATTTTGAGTTATTATTCTCTAAAGTTCAAATAATTGGTGGAAATATGTTCTCTCTGGAGAAAACAGGAACCAAGGTGCTGATTAGAAGAGAGGTGAAAGGACTGACATGTCACTGACTGTTCAGGGATGTGACATTGTCACAGAAAGAGGCAAGAGAAGTGAACTGTTTATGCATCTGGCTGTTTGTGTAGCACAGAATATCAGTCACTGATGAGCAAATGTACCGTGTTTCAAAGCCAAACTCTATTGTACGTTAGCCACAGAAACAGGAGTAGAAAATTATTTTCCATCTGAAGTTAGAAAAGCTCTTTTTACTCTAATGGCCTAATGTGAATTGACAGTGAAGTGTATCCCTGGAGAACCAAAGCACTATGCTCTAAGTGAAGTAAAGGCAGCACAATTCCATTTATACTGACATAAATGCCAGCTTATAGATTGCAGTAAGCATCAGGAATTTTTCAAGACTTCTGTAAGTATTTTAACTAGTGCAGATGCAGATTTTCACAAGGTCTTTTTTTCCTCTTTTCTCCTCCAATAAAAACACTGATAACATAATTGTTATATCACGTTTCATTACCTGAAAAGACAGAAAATAGGTCACTCTGGTCTGAATTTGCTGCTAATACAGACTGCTAGAGATTTGACACACGTGTGTATCTACCATACTTATCCAGCCACTTCCACAATTCAGTGTCAGAGTCTTTGAAGAGAACCACAGCCACTAGTTTGATTTCTAACAACATTTGAAGATTGGCTGATTGGTTGTGTAGTCTTGATTTTATTGCATGGTGCTCTCATTCTTTTTGTGTCAATTGCATCATATTTTTGTAGATTGAAGTTTTCAGGTTTCCACTAAAGGGCAAAAAAATGAGCTTTTACATGACTGCACAGTAAACTGAACATGCCATGCAAGCGCTGTGATGGTGTAGGGATTCAACAATTGAAAATATGAAGGAGGCTGGAAATCATAAGGCATTTTTTCCTAAGCTAATTATTTATCGCAAAGAAAACAAGATGAAAGAATTAGACTGAACAAAGGCAATTTCCAAGCTGCTGTGCCATGCATTTAAAAGACAGAGATCCTTTTATATTTAAAATTCTCCCAATAGGTGTGATGAGGCCATCAGCTGGTAGCCCTGGGCTGACTACCAATACTATCCAGGAATTTACTCTGCAAAGTGTGGAGTGTAGCAATCATAATGACCACCAGCATCAGCTGCAAGTTCAAGGGAGAAGGCTGATTCTTCACCATCTCCCTCCCTCACTTTTTTGGCCTAGTGTTGCAATAAAGTAATAAAAGTTTGACTTTCATACAGGGTTCCTACGTCTCCAACATTTGCGTCACAGCACGCTGCAGTTTCAGACTCTTAAGATAAGAAACTTTAAAGTCACACTTGCTAAACAAACATTTTATTGTGGTGTTCATAATGCAGGGAAGGTTATAATCTTGTGGCAAGTACAGAATTGTGGAAAGATCTGAGCAAAGTACAAGGTGTACTCTAGAAATGAAAATGAAGGAATTTCTATTGTCCTGTGTTTAGGCTTTTAGACCCAGCTTGTGTTTGGAAGGCAGAAGTTTGACCACCTCATTACATGGATAACTTTTGTGTTGTGGGGGGTGTTAGGGGTGCTAAGATTGCCATAGCCTATCTCCTCCTCCTTTTGATGAGTTGGGGAAGAGATCATGGCTACTGGAGAACTTGGTAAGCACTTTTTGCTGGAAGAAGCCTAATGCAATCCTTTTTATACTCCAGCACTCCTTGGCAACTACCGTTTTTCCCAGTCTCACACATCACCCAAGAGAGCTTTTGTCCATGGTTGAGTCTTACACCCAAGAAAAATGCAAATCTGAATGATGCAACAGTGTGATCTTACAGATCAAGAGCTTACTTCCTCACAGTACAGTCCTATGCTACCTGAAATGAACCACCCAAAAAAATATTTTCTAAAAGTGTTTCAATAAGCCATTCACAGCCTTGCCCTCACAGATGCAAAATCCGAACAATATGGAAGCATTATCAGGCTTTTTGTTGCAAAGGAAGAGATGCAATTTGATATTCTCATAGAGAGGAAGCTCAACAGGCCCTTGGACTCAGCTCAGCTCAATATGTAAATTGATGGATTTTTTTGTGGCTTCACTGTAGTCATACTGCTTTACATCATCTGGCCCTGCTAATACAATTGTCCTTTTGTTTACATCCACTGAGGTGCCCAGCATGAGAATTTCAGTGTTTTAAAATTTTATTTTTTAATTATGCCTTTAAGGGTTTTGGTTTAGGTTTTTCTTAGTTTGACGGTTTTTTCCAGCTAGGAAAATTTCAATTTCACTGATTACATTTTTAAAAATTTATTTCAAAAGGGAGTAATTTTTGAAGTATAAAAAAATAAATAAGAACATATAAAGAAAAGCATATTTTTCCAACTTCACATATCTTAAAAACAGCTAAAAAGATTTTTCTTTTTCATCTAACCTTCTATAAATACAATGTCTGAGCTCAACAAGGTAAGGAAACTCTTAGCTGCAAAGGGCACATTTTCATAAAATTATGAACAAATGAAAATGGAAGGATAGGGAAAAATGTTATATGCATAATATTTGTATAACTATTGATGCCATAAATGCCATTATACTTTCACTAGATATGATTTCAAACATTAGCTACTGGCCTGCTGGGTTAAATATTTATTTTCTAGGAGTCCCATCTGTTTCAAGCTACCAGCCAAAAGAACTAAATAATAAAATGTACAATATACACNAATAATAATAATAATAATAATAATAATAATAATAATGGCAAGAGGAAAGTCCACATTTTTGCAAGTAAAACTGATGCAGATTCGGTCTTTGCTTACATGTGTGCTAAGGTACAGACAGAATTTGATCTACTGAATATTTCATTAAGGTGTTGACAGCTAAGCATCTGAGATACAACTGCTGAGATTATATACGAAACATGCCAACAGAGACTAAATAACAACCTACTCAATCTTTTCCTCTATTTTTGGTCTCTTTGTCTCTCTCTTTCTCATTTTAACTGCATACGGTGTAAAAACTGGCTCACACATGTTCCTGCAAAGAAAAGAGTTGAGGTTCTGGTTGCTCTGCAGGATTGTGGCAGCCATTATTCATACAGAATTGTCTCTGTAGTCAAGAAAAAGCCCTGAATCATACACTCAAACACAGATAAATCTTTCCATGGGAAAACTAACTCCAAGGGCCTTTACTCGACCTAATGGCTTCTTTCTAGCTTTAAAGAATCCCATATAGGAAACAACAATCTATAGAGTGAAACACAATCTCTGGAGACAAAGTGAGCAGCTGCACTCACCACAACCACAAACTTGCAGGAATTGTTGTTTAACAGTTTGCAAACAACTGGTCAGTCCAGAATAAGCACTCTTTAGAAAGTTTTAATGAACACAAACAATTCTTTTCCTTTAAATAGTTCTTTAAACCTATGTTGCTATATTTTTCTATTTTAGCACATCATCCTACAGTTATTATAACAAAAAGGGGAATTAGGCCTTTTTCATATATTTTACAAATTAGGACTACTGAGTTTATGATTAATTAATAGGAAAAGGGATGCATTTGCAACCAACTATTTCTACAATGAATAATTTATCCAAGTTTACTTTTAGCATGTTGGTAAAGCAGGCTTCATTTCACATGCTACACAGTAAAATCTCTCTAAAGAAATTCATGAGACCAAAAAATTACCAACATAAAAATCAATTGCTCATTTCCATTTAAAAGTTGGGTTTGAACTATATACAGTAGTTTTAGGATATCCTCATAATATGTGTGATTGTCTAGGAAAGATATAGGTTCTATTATTCCCAGACAGAAAAAAATTGTTAATTTCCCTAGAAGCAAGTTCTTTGTGTTAATTTATTCCTTCACATATTTCTCATTCCCATGAAAACACTTCTTTATTAAAATGGAGAAAAATATACAGTAAGTTAAACTTGGAGCAGTGATTTAAAGCAGCAGATATTCTGTAAAGGGGGGAAAAGATAAGTTATCCTAATTTATGAGCCTTACAGTTGTGAGTCATGTCCTGTTACGGTTATTATATTTATGAGGTCTAAATGACTGATGAAATAAATAACAGAT
This sequence comes from Drymodes brunneopygia, assembly GCA_013400955.1. Lineage (NCBI taxonomy): Eukaryota > Metazoa > Chordata > Aves > Passeriformes > Petroicidae > Drymodes > Drymodes brunneopygia. Next base: position 69,010 of record VZTZ01050520.1, on the reverse strand, counting down.
CTATGAAAATCCAAAATGCATGGTGAGAATTCTACAAAAAAACCTTCAAAAATATACAGAGATCAAAGCAAAACACTTAATTTCATTTAGTTCGCTCAGAAATTTTGAGTAGCAAAAGTTTTATATATATATATATCTCACTTTTTTTGAATAGCAAAAGTGATACAAATTAGCAATACTGATTTCACAAGAAACCTTAACTGTAGTGGTTAGAATTTTGAGTTATTATTCTCTAAAGTTCAAATAATTGGTGGAAATATGTTCTCTCTGGAGAAAACAGGAACCAAGGTGCTGATTAGAAGAGAGGTGAAAGGACTGACATGTCACTGACTGTTCAGGGATGTGACATTGTCACAGAAAGAGGCAAGAGAAGTGAACTGTTTATGCATCTGGCTGTTTGTGTAGCACAGAATATCAGTCACTGATGAGCAAATGTACCGTGTTTCAAAGCCAAACTCTATTGTACGTTAGCCACAGAAACAGGAGTAGAAAATTATTTTCCATCTGAAGTTAGAAAAGCTCTTTTTACTCTAATGGCCTAATGTGAATTGACAGTGAAGTGTATCCCTGGAGAACCAAAGCACTATGCTCTAAGTGAAGTAAAGGCAGCACAATTCCATTTATACTGACATAAATGCCAGCTTATAGATTGCAGTAAGCATCAGGAATTTTTCAAGACTTCTGTAAGTATTTTAACTAGTGCAGATGCAGATTTTCACAAGGTCTTTTTTTCCTCTTTTCTCCTCCAATAAAAACACTGATAACATAATTGTTATATCACGTTTCATTACCTGAAAAGACAGAAAATAGGTCACTCTGGTCTGAATTTGCTGCTAATACAGACTGCTAGAGATTTGACACACGTGTGTATCTACCATACTTATCCAGCCACTTCCACAATTCAGTGTCAGAGTCTTTGAAGAGAACCACAGCCACTAGTTTGATTTCTAACAACATTTGAAGATTGGCTGATTGGTTGTGTAGTCTTGATTTTATTGCATGGTGCTCTCATTCTTTTTGTGTCAATTGCATCATATTTTTGTAGATTGAAGTTTTCAGGTTTCCACTAAAGGGCAAAAAAATGAGCTTTTACATGACTGCACAGTAAACTGAACATGCCATGCAAGCGCTGTGATGGTGTAGGGATTCAACAATTGAAAATATGAAGGAGGCTGGAAATCATAAGGCATTTTTTCCTAAGCTAATTATTTATCGCAAAGAAAACAAGATGAAAGAATTAGACTGAACAAAGGCAATTTCCAAGCTGCTGTGCCATGCATTTAAAAGACAGAGATCCTTTTATATTTAAAATTCTCCCAATAGGTGTGATGAGGCCATCAGCTGGTAGCCCTGGGCTGACTACCAATACTATCCAGGAATTTACTCTGCAAAGTGTGGAGTGTAGCAATCATAATGACCACCAGCATCAGCTGCAAGTTCAAGGGAGAAGGCTGATTCTTCACCATCTCCCTCCCTCACTTTTTTGGCCTAGTGTTGCAATAAGGTAATAAAAGTTTGACTTTCATACAGGGTTCCTACGTCTCCAACATTTGCGTCACAGCACGCTGCAGTTTCAGACTCTTAAGATAAGAAACTTTAAAGTCACACTTGCTAAACAAACATTTTATTGTGGTGTTCATAATGCAGGGAAGGTTATAATCTTGTGGCAAGTACAGAATTGTGGAAAGATCTGAGCAAAGTACAAGGTGTACTCTAGAAATGAAAATGAGGGAATTTCTATTGTCCTGTGTTTAGGCTTTTAGACCCAGCTTGTGTTTGGAAGGCAGAAGTTTGACCACCTCATTACATGGATAACTTTTGTGTTGTGGGGGGTGTTAGGGGTGCTAAGATTGCCATAGCCTATCTCCTCCTCCTTTTGATGAGTTGGGGAAGAGATCATGGCTACTGGAGAACTTGGTAAGCACTTTTTGCTGGAAGAAGCCTAATGCAATCCTTTTTATACTCCAGCACTCCTTGGCAACTACCGTTTTTCCCAGTCTCACACATCACCCAAGAGAGCTTTTGTCCATGGTTGAGTCTTACACCCAAGAAAAATGCAAATCTGAATGATGCAACAGTGTGATCTTACAGATCAAGAGCTTACTTCCTCACAGTACAGTCCTATGCTACCTGAAATGAACCACCCAAAAAAATATTTTCTAAAAGTGTTTCAATAAGCCATTCACAGCCTTGCCCTCACAGATGCAAAATCCGAACAATATGGAAGCATTATCAGGCTTTTTGTTGCAAAGGAAGAGATGCAATTTGATATTCTCATAGAGAGGAAGCTCAACAGGCCCTTGGACTCAGCTCAGCTCAATATGTAAATTGATGGATTTTTTTGTGGCTTCACTGTAGTCATACTGCTTTACATCATCTGGCCCTGCTAATACAATTGTCCTTTTGTTTACATCCACTGAGGTGCCCAGCATGAGAATTTCAGTGTTTTAAAATTTTATTTTTTAATTATGCCTTTAAGGGTTTTGGTTTAGGTTTTTCTTAGTTTGACGGTTTTTTCCAGCTAGGAAAATTTCAATTTCACTGATTACATTTTTAAAAATTTATTTCAAAAGGGAGTAATTTTTGAAGTATAAAAAAATAAATAAGAACATATAAAGAAAAGCATATTTTTCCAACTTCACATATCTTAAAAACAGCTAAAAAGATTTTTCTTTTTCATCTAACCTTCTATAAATACAATGTCTGAGCTCAACAAGGTAAGGAAACTCTTAGCTGCAAAGGGCACATTTTCATAAAATTATGAACAAATGAAAATGGAAGGATAGGGAAAAATGTTATATGCATAATATTTGTATAACTATTGATGCCATAAATGCCATTATACTTTCACTAGATATGATTTCAAACATTAGCTACTGGCCTGCTGGGTTAAATATTTATTTTCTAGGAGTCCCATCTGTTTCAAGCTACCAGCCAAAAGAACTAAATAATAAAATGTACAATATACACAGTTACAAGGTACAGAACAATATTTTTCAGGATGTTTGCACTTCTGTTAACAAGAACAGATAAACAGACCCACTGGCCAATAAGCTTTTTACTGGTGGAAATTTTATCCAATAATTTTCTATCTGTTTTGCCCTGTTAAAGAGTGCCATAAAAGCTTTCCCATTGCCAATTTTCAAATGCCCTTGTGGATTTTAATGCTCCCTTTCTTGTTGTGACTAAGGTGTTGCAGTAAATAATAAATGACAATGTTGGGAGGGGTGAGGGAGGAGAAAGTGAGACTATAGCTTGGAAACCAAAGATATATTCCTGTCTCTTCTGTAATGAAATAACATTCTCTTAAATCACATATAAAGAGCAGAACCGCCTTAATAAAAACAGTTTACATTGAATCTAACAATCTCTTACATAAGAAAAATTGTTGTGTTTACTCTGTTTTTCGGTTTTGAGTCTGGTATTACCTAGGTCATAGTTTCCAGCAAACTATATACAATCTATATATTCCACAATATTTCAGCTGTTTCAGAGAACTACTTTTCTTCATTTAAGCATGTAGACCTTAATCCAGTAACTCTCTGAGATTAAGCTATTGCTGTAACCTGTATGTAACACAACTGGGAGGCTGCATACGTGCAGTTCTTATCCTTATAGTCTTGACAGTGTGGAAAACACTACCTAAATCAAAGGGAAAAGCCGTGCTCCAAAGGAAATTAATTTGCATTTATGCATACAGCCATGCAATGCCACTTTCTACACTGCTACAATTCCAAGATATCACAAATAAAAAAGACATCTTGAAACAGAATCTCTGAACAGATAGACTGCTTAGAGTTTAGAAATTGTGAGAAAAATGTAATTTCCACTTTGCTCTATAAAGATAATTTCTTTTCAGAATACATAACCTCAGTGCACCGCAGGAAAGAAATAACCTATAGTTAGAGTGATTCAGAAAGGGAATATTATATTTCATCCATCACTTTTTTAAAAAGAATGCTTCCTCCTTTTTAATGCCTTCCTGCTTTATCAGCATCATTTAAAGATCTCTGCTTTAGTAATTTTGAGTCATAGTCACAAACTGAGCTGTCTTCAGTGCTTTGGTAGTGACGCTGTGTCTGGGTTTCCGTAGTGATGCACCAAACAGATTAATTTTCCTTCTCCTGCACAGAGCACATCCTTCTGATGGCATTCCTGTTGTGTGGGAGGGTGGCCACGCTCCATTCACTCACTCACAGATGTGGCCTCCTGGGCTTTCTCCTGATGGGCTCTCCAGCAGCTGAACATTTGTAGCCTCAAGGCCACTCTGCAGCCTTCTAAAAGGCAGGCAGGGCATCACAACTCAGGCTTTGTTTGTTCCTCCTACTGATATGTTGGGTTGGATTTTATCCTGTGGAGCTGAGCATTTCTCTTTGGAAAGGAGGGAAGAAGGAAGGAGGAAAGGTGGAAGGGGGAAAGGAAGAGAAAAAGGGAGGGAAGAACAGGAATAGGAAAAGAAAAGAAAGGAAAAGGAAAAGGAAAAGGAAAAGGAAAAGGAAAAGGAAAAGGAAAAGGAAAAGGAAAAGGAAAAGGAAAAGGAAAAGGAAAAGGAAGGAAAAGGAAAAGAGAATTTAGAAAAGCACCCAATTTTGGTATTTGCTAAAACTGTCATGGAGAAAAGCACTGTTCCATTCATAAGTACTGTCTTACAAACAATTTTAGCTACATGCCTATGAAGCAACACAGAAATTTTGAGTCCTAGGAATAAAATCCTGCTTGAAACCAATGATTTGATCAAGAAATACCACTGAATGAGTTGCAATCATTCACTCTTCTCAGACATTTAATGGCATACATGAATGGCAGAGAGTAATATATTTAAATCATCTTATTTCTTTGAAAAATGTTTCCACAGCAAGCATTTTGTCATAACAGCTGTAGCTGCTGCTTCTGCCAATAGGACATTTGTATGACTGTATAGATCAACACAGGCCATTTCCTGCAGGAATATTTTATTCTATAATTAAATCAGGAAGAAAAACACCTGGAACACTGTTGGAGGATGTAGAGACAGGGTTATTTTGAACCAGATTTTACTCTGTAGTGTACTTCCTGGTAGCTTGGTAACGGAGCTTTCTGGCAAATTGCAATATAGCACAGGAACTGGAATGGCCTCATGAAGGGAAAATGCCCCTAGGAAGATACTCTTTGGGAGGACGGGGAGCTGCAGCCTTGGTGTTAAACTGGTACTGCAATTGGGAAGAAGAGGCCATTGCTTCTGCATGAAAAGCAATATTCCAGATATAGGTAAAAAGAGAACCTGATTCTCTCAAAGCATCTTAACATATTCTCTGCCTGGAGAAGACAAAGAGAAGTTCAGTGCAGAATAGGGCAATTTCCATTTTCAACTTGGCAGTAAAGTCACAACAAAGCATGGGGAGAGAGAGAAATGAAAGGATTTCCCTATGTTTGATTGTGATCGTACTCTCTCTACCAATAAATCCTCCTCGGTTCATAAAGATTCTTCTAAAGAGCAATTTGATTTTCCTTTGAAAAGCACTGAAGTGCATCCAATGTCATTAGTTCTTTAAATATATCCATAGACTACTGCAGGCTTGAAGCTTTGTACAAAGTCTCTTGTCACTCCTGGCCTTACTTTTCCTTTGTAGGAATCCAAATTAAATTGTCCTCTGTGTGTTTCCAGTAGCACACAGGGATTGAAGGGCTTTAACATGCTCTATATGAGTAGCAAGGCATATTGGATGAGGCTCCAGGATATGGTTAAATTGCCTGATTGTATTTTAATAGATTTTTCCAAAGAAGGCAAATCTTGATGCAATAGCTTGAACTATATAACTTATCAAAATTGTTCATATTAAATCAGTGGTATCATATTCCCATTAGACTCTTTTTTTGGTATACTTATTTAGCTAGTCCACCTTCTTTTATTTTTGCCCAGTATTAAGATGTGATTATTAAAATTATTAGAGAGATGTCTCTGTGTAAATTAAGGTGCAAAGGAGACCATATTCCAAAGTCAACAATAAATGTGAGACAGAGTGAGGCAGAAAGAATTTTAAAAAGTGGGGGAGAGAGAAAGAGAATGACATAGCGACAGATTAAGTAGAAAAATATCCCAACTCTATGGATTCCTACAGCATCCCATTGGTCCTCTTCTTCTGGTCTTCTCAGTGGTGAGGGTGTCATAAAACATAGAGTTCAATGGGTTAATATAGGCTCAGGCTTGGTGGGGTCTTTGCACAATTCTGGATCTGTTGCTACACTTGGATCACGTGCAGTCCTCTGGTGGAAGCCTCAGCAATGGTTCTGGGGGTTTTGGGGTTCTTGGATGGGTCATGATCCCTGCTAAGACGTGACAGCTCCCTCTCATGTCAGAATGGCTGAGCCAGTTATGCCCCATTAGACCTTCCCTGGGGGAACTGAGTGGGGTTTTACAGCTGAGCTTGTGTAGGGGAGGACAATCACCGTGATAAAACGCATTATATCTCATCCTGCAGGATTTGCCTCTTATAGGCCTCAAAGCCCAATTGTAGCTCCCCCCTCTGTCTTGTGCAAATCACTACCACACCCCCAAAAACTCGCCTCCTTCCTCTCAAGGGAAGCAAACCTGGCCTCAGCAAGGCACTCTGGCACCTACAGGATTTTACTGAGTCGTTAACAAACCTGACTGCTGAACACTTCAGGAAATATCTGAAGCTTTTTCTAGACTTAGCATTACATTTTCCCCTTCCCTCAACACCTTCACCTGCTTTTCTTCTGTCTCCACTCCTGTTTTACTCCGTAGACTCTCCAGTTTTCCAGTAAAGATAATTATTCTCCTACATCTTCACCTTCTTTTATAACTTGGGTAGTGTCAGCTATTTTTCTGTGCTGAATAATGCAAGCCTTGCAACTCCATCTTTAAAGGCCTGTCTGTATCCATTCCCCCATGTATCTCCTATCACTCAATAGGCTTTTGCGTATTCCATCCTTCAGTACTTCCTGTCTCTAGATGCTCCATTAGGAAATGATTGCTCTGATCTTACAAACACATTGATCATTCATGCCTGCCCTACTCGATGTGTCTTTGTAGAAATGCTGCTACTTTTGAGGATCTACAAGAGGAAATCTGGACAAGTGGGTCTAGTGCCAAAACTATAATCCACATTCCCTGGGAAATGATGTGCCTACCCTGACTGAGACAAGCTTAAACCACAGGCTGTTAGAGGAAATTCAGGCAGCATCTGTATTTAACATTAGACACTTCTGTAGAAAAGCCTGCCAATCATATTGATTTGTGTCAAATTAAGTGCAATGGGATTCTTTTTTTTTTTTTTAATCCACGTGGACAGCTTGGAGGTAGGAAATTAAACAAACCTTTTTGGCTGAAAGTAAATTGTGGTCTTAATAATCAGAGAGGGACAATCATGTTATAAAAAGCTATCCCTCAGGTAAGGAATGCTTGCCAAAATTAAACTCTCGTAAAAACAGCAATAAGAGAGGCAACTTAACGGGCATGATCTTGATTTTACGAACAATACTCTAAAATTAAGGGATCATTCCACACATTCATTGGGTTCCAATGAAGTTTTGTATCACCTTGCACTACTGACTGATTAGTTTTAGAGTTCTCATGTGAAGTAGGGATATATGTTAATTTTAAAGAAATATATATCCTAATTTTATAAATTTCACAAGTTTATCAAGTTCTCACTTCAGTACTAAATTCTTTACACATCCTTTCTGACTTAAAAAAGAACAAAATAAAAACCCAAAAAACTTCTCTGCAATGAAATATTGTTTTAAATGAGGGTAAAATCAGCAGTAACTTTGTGTATATTTTGCACAAAATTACCAATTACTTAAATCAAGGGGATACATCTGGACATCTGCAGCACAGAGCTTTTGGGACTCATATTTGCACACCCTGTGAAGGTGAAGACAAAGACATTTCAACTTTAAAGTACATTACCATCAGAAATACTTCTGGGGAGTATTATGGATGGCTGCATTTCTCCTTTCCCTCTTCTATACTACCCAGTTCAGATTTGGGCAGCTACATGACTGATGGCGAGTTTTGATACCCAGAGCAGAGAGCAGTGCATCATTTGTATGAGCTCTGAGGGCTGGCAAAATCCCCATTTGCAGTGATTGGAGAGCACTCAAAGGAATCTTGTCCTATCCAACTTACTGGGATGTAGAACAGCAACACTTTTCACAGCCTCTCTTGCTAAGGTGATAGAAAAGGAAAGCTAAATCACAGCTAAACAAGTATGTTCCAATAAGAAATAGTAATAAACTTTTCCATGTATCTCACCTTTCCAGGAAAGAATATCAGTGGCAGAACTTTGCATGCACTCTTAATTAATAGAGGTGACCTGCACCCAGCTTTACTTAAAAGCGAATTGAAGGGCACAAAAGAGCCCAAGAAGTTCCTCACAAAAATAATCATTTACTGAAGGTGAAAAGCTAAGGCATCAAGAGATGTCTCAATATTTGCTGCCAAGAAGGATTTTTCTGAGTTTCACACATTTACATGGAGATGATGACACTGTAAGCTCATTTTATAGCAAATTTGGTTGTAGGGCATCATTAATCTAATGTGTTTTAGGCATTTACTTTAAGATAGATAAATCGTGCCTTAGACACAGTTTACTCTCCTGACCTGATGTTCAGTGCCAGCAAGGAGAGCTGAGGGTGGCTACACTGGACATCTGTACATCTAGTGAGATAAATTCCATTTTGGCTTGGTGCTGAAATCAACATATGCATATAAAGTATTGAGGAGATGTTCGTCCTTCTTTTGCTGCACGAGCTCACTGCCTATGGCCACACTAAAAGTGAGAGCCAAGAACAGCCTCAAACATGAAATCACTTTTTAGTGGTGCATGGCATTTCCTAATTTTCACAGTTGAAATCCTTTGGAGTTGTACTTTCAACCAGTATGAACAGGTGTGAGGGTTTCCCTGGTCCCCTCCTCCACTCCCAGTGTATTCAGGGAATACAAGTAACAATTCCAGAGGGACAAGGACACTTCCAAATGTTCCCTTCTTAGATGACAGACTGCTATCTCAGTCCCTGCCATTAGCACTTGTCACCATTTTCTATTAGAAAGACACTGAGATACCTTGCCTTTGTAAATATTGTGTGAAAGGAAATTTTCTTTTTAGTAATGTGTTTTGCTGCTGGTTTTTGTGCATCACATAGAGGTGTAAATGATCTGTCTTTGTGTGTGTGTGTATCTAGACCCATGAAGGACTGCATCCCATGTTGCATTATTAAGAATTTTGTCAGATATAGTTTCTACAACAGGATTTTCTTGTTTAATTTCAAGAACATATTACACATACTCAATTCACAATTAACCTCTTGGAAGTTCTGCTTAGATGGATATAATTAAAGGCTCTTTGGTGACTTTGGCTGGTTATTGCTTTATTTGTGCCTAATTTGAAAATGTTAATGAAATACCCAACTCTTTTGTCTGTAGTATCTGTGGGTTTACTTAACTTCAGCCTAACTCTTCTAGAGTTATGTCTTAGAATTCCATTTCTTTGCCCTTAAAAAATACATGCATATGTATATATTTGTGTTTATTTCTAAGCATATATTTTAATATATTTTTATATATTTCACAAAGAGGGTGTCATGCTGCCAGAGGTTCATAGACATTCTAGATTGAGGCCTTGGTAATTTGCTATTTAGTCTGCCTTCATGTTAATACACAGTGTACAGTGTGTTTCTCTCTAACAAATTTATATACTGTGCATTTTCTAATAATTCAAAATTTTGTCATGATACGGTGGTCGTCAAGATGCATATGTTTTATTTTCTTGAAATAGATTTTTATCTGATTGTCTCTGCAAATTGATCATATCACCACTGATTTAATGTAGCACCTCTGCTGGTACAGGATAAGAAAACAGATTTGTGTTTGTGGCCTTTTCTGAAACACATAAAACTGACTGGTCATGAACCTTCCTGCTGATGATACGGCATACATTATCTTTTAAGGAAAACTGTGCCACAATCTAATGACATTTGCTGATGACACACTGTAGAATATTAGCCAGTTAGATATCTGGCTCTACTGATACACTGTCAATAGACTATAATGACTATTGTTTTACTTTTTTTTTTTTTTTATTTTATACTGGTCCCCTGAGTGCCAAATGGCATTTAGTGCTCCTTGTGCTCAGTACTACATGAGATGAAATAGCGTCAATAGACAGATAATATAAAAGTTGTGTAAGCTATTTCAGAGGATAATTGTCAAATCTGAAGGGAGTTTGTCTCTGCCCTGAGCATGTGTTAGATGTCTATGCCTCTTGTTTTAAACAAAAGAGACAGGCCAGAGAATTTACCACCTCTTCAGTGCAAGGCCAGCTGCAGTCATCCAGCATTTCTTGCTGCTCCAGAGAGGTTCTTGCTCAACTTCCCAACTGTGCTGCAGATACACTTCCAGTTCTCCCAAATCCCATCCCAATGCCTTAACCTGGCCAAAGCTTGTTGTGCCCTCTGCTAAGGCACAGTCTGGCTAACGTGGAGGAAAAGCCTTTCTATCACTATTTCCAGTACCAAATACCAAGTACAGCAGAGAGGAGGCTTTGTCCCTGACATCATCTTCTCTTTAAATCAAGTCCCTAACTTATTTTTCTCATAACTTTGTAAATAAGTCCTAACAAATAGAAAGTTTGCTTTAAAATTCTACATACAAATATATTTTATTTAAATCCTTTACTGTATCTTCCTTAGGGGTTTAGTTATGGTCTTTCTTTCACGTACATCATAGGTAGCTTAGCTGTACTCATAACAGTTTATATTTCAATAGAAACAATCTCAGTTCAGATCCTTTTAATCTTGAACCTCCTCCAGTTCTGCACTAACACTTTAAAAATAATAATTTCAGGTCTATGCAAATGACTTCTGTTCCTAGCCCAGCTAACATTGAGAAAGAGTAAAGTGCTCAACAGCAACAGTTTCAGCCCTAAGCCATCTGCAGGCTTATTTTTAGGATTTGAAATTTTGAACAGAGTACTTTGCTAATCAAAAAAAACTAAACCCTTGAACGCTCTTCAATATTACCAGGTCTTGCACTTCTACCATAAAAATAGAAGCATTGCAGTAAAGTCAAAATTTTGTGTTGACTTCCACAGGACCAAGCACTTGATTTGCAGTGCTGTCATTTTTCTACAGCCCCAGAATTTGGCAGTATGAAACTGTAAATGAAACTCAGCTTTTATTTTTTAATGTCAGTTTTTACAGACACAAATCTTGCAATGAAATTCAAATGCCCAAAACAAATAAAAACAAACAAACAAGACAACAAACAACCATCTCAAGACCAGAAAAAAATCCAGACTCACTCCTCAAACAAAAAGCCAGAATGCATTTTTGAGGGGGTTAAAGTTGCATTAAATGTCATCATTTCCCATTTTTGGCAGCCTGGCAGAAAACATAAGAACACTTTTAGTTTTCAAATCTGTATTTTGAAATATGTTTTTAATCTTACATTTTATTTTATTCTTATTCTTATTTTGAAGTAGACATTTCATTTTATTGATGTGCTTAAGGTATTTACTATATCTCCCCAGCCTTTTCTTTTCCAAGCAATTTTGATTTTTATTGTCTTCTTACATTTTTATTGATTTGCCTGTTCCTCTTTTCATAAATTTTTTTCAGTTTATAGTTGATTCTTTGTTCACATGACATTGGTTTATAGAGGAAAAAAGATGAGAGGTGATAACAGGGCTTTTCAGTGGTCACCTCATCTAAGCCTGTTTGCTATCTGCACAAATAGATCACTAGCAACATATTGACTGAAGTGTTTAAGCTTCAGGAGTTTTATCTTGCACCACTGACATTAATGGGAGTTTGCAACTGACACAGTGGATGGTGAATGAGAGTTTGTATTGCTACTGCATTGTATCAATGTAAACCAGGCTTCACTTGCTTTTCTATTTCTTATAGTCATAATCTGCTTGATTGTTTTTCTGTAATGATTTCAATATATTTTTTTACACCTTCATCACAGCATTAAAGTTTTTGTGCAACGTTTTTTCAAAGGAAGGCAAGAACCCAGTTCACAATAATTGACATTCATCTATTTTTGGAATTTCTAACAAATTGTCAGTACACCGTTATGTTTTTTTACTACATTTTCTAAGTTTTGAAATACCTATATTAGAATTCCTGTGGGCACCTGCTTGATATGCATGCTCAGTGTGAGCAGCTGTGTATGTACCCCTGAGAATAAGATCTGAGATAAGCTTTCAAGTACTTGATCGTGCTTTGACTTCTACTTCTTATATTCCTACCTAACTAAAATGTCTGTTTCCTAAAAGTGTGCCAGTCACTTTAAGTAGCATTACAGAAAAACAAACATCACTGGAGTACCTGAAGAAGTTTTGAGTGTTCATATTATACACAAGAAATCCAACAAGCAGACTCTATATGCCTAGGAGTCTTAATATATCTAGATAATTTATATCCTTGAGCTACTGTAGTATTTCAAGGGCCAAATTTTAAAAAAGAGGGGAGAAAGAACTAAAATTTGTCTGCTTCAGCCCTTCTATCTTTCTTCCCTACAAAATACTAGCATCGAAATAATCACTTAATGGGATTGAATTGCAAAATTCCATTGACATTTGACAAAATAGAAGGGTTTTTCCCTTTTATTTCTAATACCCACTGACAAGATATTTTCAAAATATTCACAGAAATTAATATTTAATAGGATAGGAAAACTTGCATAGACAAAATATACACACATAGATGGAATTTACCTTCCATTTTTGAATACACGGAGGAAAAGATGTGTTTAAAATCAAGAAGCATTATGCTCTGATGTACTTCATAGATTGATATTTTAAACATGGCAGAAAGTTTTCCAAGTTCAAGAGAGCACTAATACTGTTTTGTGTCTTCCCATCCATGTGTGTGTGTCTTTTAACCTTCTTATCCTAACACCAGTACTTCTCCCGCCTCCCTTTGGTGAAAATATGTTGGTTTCATCTCTTCATCCTCCAAGTCAACAATGGAGAAAATTATTAATCTTGGTCTCAGCTGAAGGTTCTTTAATAAATTAAATGTTTGCTGTCTCTTAGAAACACTGTGTTCTCATTCATTCAATTCCTGCTCTTCATATGCCTGAAATATTATTACTTATTGTAACCACTTGTGTAATTATCTTGTTGTTCTCCTTTTGCCTTTATTATCTATTTTAATGTCTTTTGCCTTTTTTCAGTGTTTTAGTCTTTCAGCAAATGTAATGTTTTATAGCTCATCTTTTCTGCTGCCTCAATTTCTTGATCATTTTTGTGGTGAATCATTGTTTTGTTATGAAATACATTTGTCTTATAAGCATGCACTCAGTTTTTTCAACCAGGGTATGCAGAAGCCATTTTCTTCGGAGTGCACAGCCCTGAGAGAGGAGGAAACAAGGACTTTAAAAATTGATGTGTCCTAATATACAGTTATAGCATTAATTTTATCTTCTGGATTAGAAAACATATTTCCAAAAATGTCCGAATATACAAATCAAGACATATAAATAAACTTTACAAATTATTTTGGCTTCTGCTAGGAGGAAGCAAATAGAGTCAATACCCAGTAAAACAGATGCACCAAATCCTCTGGGAGTTTGCTGAAGTCTGGGAGCTGGGCTTGCCCTGGGACAAGGTCTTTGGACAGGAAAGCCTGTGAGTTTCTGTGATTCAGGTGTTACTTTTGCTGCTGGAGTTCTGCTTCTATCTTCAGAGAGCAAAGTCAACAGATGTGATTACAGATGGGACCTTTTTGTCAGAAGTAGGACTTTAAAATGCATAAATATAGAATCCATCACCTATGCAAGTACAGGCTGGAATAATTCTTAGTTATTTTGGAGTTTGTTCTTGAAAATGCTGCAGAAAAATACAAAAATGGAATGTGTTTTCTATTGGCCTGGAGGTAGGTGGTTTACAATGGTCAATGCACATACCTTTAATCACATGGGAATCTTGCCATGAAGCCTATAATATACCTCTGAAATAAGTACAGCAATATTTTAGAGGCGTTTGAAGGAGATTATAAATTTAATTCTTAAATGGGATATTCTTTCAAATGAAGTTTTAGAACTCTGCTTCTGATCCACTTGCTTCAATGCTATTTTTCATAAACTCAAATAAGAATCAACATGATGTAAAACAGGCAACTAACATTAATAAAAAGTGGTGATATGGAAAAAATGTACGAAAGGTTTAGAACACCACAAAAGTCCTTTAGATGAACCCCTTTCATCTGAGCATCTCCTCATGAGTTTATTCTTTCATTTCCTCCTATATTTTCTTGCCATCATATCCATTCTCAACTCAGAACATACATTCTTCCACAAGACAAGCAAAGACAAATCAAAATATATATGTGAGTGAACTGAAACTAATAATGTTACTTCAATATATCTTCATTCTCACAAACAAAGAGAGATTGTCTTGCAGTAGCCATTAAAGTTAATATTTTTAGGGGCTTTGGTATATCAATAATTAATTATTTTTTACTACCATTTGGCTTTATTAGTTTATTTTATTATTATTTTTATTGGATGTGTGCAAGGATACAGATCCCTTCTGCTTTGGGACTTGTATTCAATATAAGGGAAGATGATGAAAAAATGTGCTGATCTGGATGACTCTTGCAGCTGGCCCTATCTTTTATAAAAAAGCACAAGAGAGATTTCTATATTTAGAGGCTCAAAATAAGGTTTTCTTTTTCCTGTCCTTCAGTAATTTACTTTTCCTAGGCCTCTATTTTTCTTTTAATTGAAAACAGCAGACTCCACTCTAGTTGTCACACACTGACCTAAAATATTACATTTTTGTCTGTTTTTTATTTGATTAATGAATCATGAAGTTCACCTGATTGTGATTCTACCTTGCATTCATACTTTCTTTTCCTAGATACACTTGATGAAAAAGTTTCAGTTCATCACCTATTGAGAGGTCAGATAACAATTGTTGTGGACTGCAAGAATGAGGCCATCACAGGCTCCAGGAGCTGGTAGTGGAGATCTGTTAACATTTGCAATAGTATTTATGGCTGCCTATTTTTCCTCTTATATTAGTGAATTGTTGTTGGGTCTCTCATTCATTAAAACTCTCTCTGCTTAACATTTTTGGTTGGTTGTCCACCAAATTACAATATTGGGAGAACTCAGCCTTGAACAGAAAGGCACGGTTTGTTTTAAACTGGAAAAAGAAGATTAAATGCAATCACAAACCTTTTCAATTACTGTCAGAAAGTTTAAATGCTGGATGTGTTATGAGTATTGTTAATTGTTTCCCCTGATTTTTTTTTGTATATTTTCCCTATTTGATGTAGTTGGTTTGAAACATTTTAGCCCATCTTTTTCTTCTGGAAGAAATCTGAGCAGAGAACTTATACTTGTATTGTTTCATTGTTCCACTTCTGCTTCACTCCCTTGCACATTATTTGATTTTTTTTTTTGAATCCTTATTCTATCATTACTTCAGAGGAAAATAACTGGAGGATATGTTCTCCTTTTAATCTTCCTTTGCTGTGTAGTATGAGGGTGGTTAGAGACTGGGCAAGGAAGAACAAAAAAGGTATTGTAACAGTAGGAAAGTCTTTTTCAGATTCCTAAATGAACAGAGAGAATCGGGCCAAGACTTTGCTAACATTTTCCATCACTTTTTATTGACCTCAGCTTTGAATCTGAAAACACCACCTGGATGCACACTGTCTGCAGTGTATCCCAAAATAAACACTGCCAGTTACCACACACTCAGGGGATTCCCTTACCTTTGTAAGAGGAAACAAAAGCAATAACAAGTGCAGAAGAATTTATGTAGTGCTGTAAATCTTCCATTCCCCAAGTCTGGAATCCTTACTATGACACTCCAGCCATGGTTACTGATTATCCAGTGTTTTGTAGCTAGGGCAATTGTCAGCCTCCAGCCACAGCTGCATTACTTTTGTCTGATTCTTATTTACACTGACATTTTCTAGCCCATTAAATATAGTCATCACAGACCAGATGCTGTCTTGTAACCAAAGTGTAGCAGGAGGAGGTAGATGTCTACACAGCCCCAGAAAAAGCTAATTTCTTTGGTCACTCACTATTATAACACTAAAATTCCATGTGAGATGGTTCCTAGTCAATGATTCTCTTCTAGGACTTGACCAAGAGAAATGGAACTGAGGGGACATTCAGAGACCCATATTCAGAAGACATAAAGGCCAAATTATTCCTAAATGGAGCAGCAAGAAGATACAGGAGTAAACACACCTGTCAATAAGTAAAACTCTGCTTTCGGCTTGGCCTGATCATCTAGATTTTTCCCTGGATTTTTTTTTTTATGGCACTTTAAATAAAGTCTTTGAGAAGTCTATGTGATTAGAAATACTCTGAATGTACTTAACTGTATGGTTCTGCCAACCTTTTGTATAACAGCCCTCTGAATAGGGAGCTCAAGTTAGAGAGCAAAAAATTGGAAATATGAGTCAAATGGGAAACTGGAACTTTTCTCTTAGATTATGCAGGAAGAAAATTGCATCTTCTCTTCTGAGGGACGTATTATAAAATGTGGTTCAAGATGTCTTTCTCTCAGTTTTTGAGGTCATGTAGTTTTCATAGCAAAGTCGAGAATGCAAAGATACCAGTATCTTAGAAACTTTCTGCACAAGATATATACCTTCAGGAGTGGCTTCTAGTGTAGTTTCAGACACAGCCTGGGGACCAAAAGTCTCATCAAATCACAGCAGAGATTCAGTCCAGAAGATCTTGATAAACCTTGGAACCAGGCCAACAGGAATTGCAGGAGGTTCAAAAATAAAGTACAAGGTTCTTCACATAAGGAAGAGTAATCCCATGGAACAGTAGATGCTAGGAAGAGACTCTGGGAAGAGACAGACTAAGAAACAATTTTGTGGAAAAGGTCTACATCATAGTCTTTTTGGAGAATAATCATCAGTTTCATCTGCTTGCAATGAATGGAGCTTTACATTAAAAAAAAACATTGCTTTAGCTTCTCATCCGGGCTGGGCAAGACTCAGTACAGAATATCCTTGTCCTGTTGCCTGTATTTTAATGCTTTGACCTCCACAGGCATGTCTTTATACTTAAGTATCTCTTGCCACTAAGTGGAAGCTACAGTAGAGGTCAGCAAGCAAAATTCCTCCCAAATCCAAATCTCATCATTTAGGCTTTGGAATCTTCTCCTAAGAGCTTGAGAGACAGATTTAAATCTCTAAGTGTACAGAGAAAATGTATATACTCAGTACATTTATGCATCTGCAGGTGAATGTCTCTTGGTTTCTCCCACTGGGTGTATTTCATATTGCATGAGATAAACTTTATTCAGAGAACAAGAGTGACCCTCTCAGCCTAATGATTTCCATTTGTGATATGAAAAGCTGTGGTTTTTCTTTCTGGTCTCAAAAATCATTCCAGGAAAAAGTGAACATCTTTAGAAGGAGAGCCCAAGAGCACACTTAAAAATATGCTAAGAAAGAGCAGAGACACAAATCTGGGAGAAGGGGGAGATATAAAATCCATCAGTCAGAAAAGGCACTGAATCTTTACTCTCCCTCACCTTAATTTATTCCTTCCATTCTGGACTGCTGCATCAGAGAGTGACACCACCCACTGCTTCTGGCCCATTTGCAAATGTAACCTAAACACGCAGAAACTTTTTCTGAAATTCAAAAGTGTAGTTGACATTTTTTCAGTCAACTCTAACTGCATTTCACTAACAAATGTCACAGCATGCTGCTTGAACAGCCTTGTTTCATGAAGGAAACAAGCAGAACCTTCGTGCTTAGCAGCGTCAAGAACAGGGATGCAAAGGGAATGCAATTTCTGTGTGTCTCCATGAAATCACATGATGAAAATTGCCAATGGCATTCAACACACAACTCATACATGTGCCAACACTCAGATTGACAAGGAGCAGTATTTAGCAGTCCAGTTAATATCCTAAACTGGCAGGGAAAGGGTTAAAAGGGCTCCACTACAAGTATTTCTCCTTCACTTATACTGGTGATCTCTGGATCAGAGATGATGTCTTGGGAAACACCAAAGACTTGCTCTGTTATTGCTCTCTCTCTGTTCATCTTCAGAGTATGGACATTATTTTCACCTCGGAGAGTATCAGTCATTACAGTCTCACAATACATTCTTCTAAATATTTCTAGAGAAGAAAAACATATTATACTTTACCAATATAGCCAGGGATTTCAAAGTAATACTTTATCAAAAACATACACTTTTTTGTTTTCTTAGTTAACTCACAGAATGAAGGCTATGGTCTCTTTCTTTTTCTTTTTTTTTCTTTTTCTTTTTCTTTTTCTTTTTCTTCTTCTTTTTCTTTTTTTCTTTTTCTTTTTCTTTTTCTTTTTCTTTTTCTTCTTTTTCTTTTTCTTTCTTTTTCTTTTTCTTTCTTTTTCTTTTTCTTTTTCATTTTCCTTTTCATTTTCTTTTTCTTTCTTTTTCT
>VZTZ01050520.1:424-50542 GCA_013400955.1 Drymodes brunneopygia | reverse complement strand
TTTTTCTTTTTCTTTTTCTTTTTCTTTTTCTTTTTCTTTTTCTTTTTCTTTTTCTTTTTCTTTTTCTTTTTCTTTTTCTTTTTCTTTTTCTTTTTCTTTCTTTTTCTTTTTTTCTTTTTCTCTTTTCCTTTTCCTTTTTCTTTTTCTTTTTTCTTCTTTTTCATTTTCTTCTTTTTCTTTTTTTCTTCTTCCATTTTCTTTTTTTTCCTTCTTTTTCATTTTCTTCTTTTTCTTTTTCTTCTTTTATCTTCTTATATTTTTTTCCATTTTTCTTCTTTTCCTTTTCCTTCTTCTTTTTCTTCTTTTTCTTTTTTTTTTCCTTTTCTTCTTTTTTCTTCTTTTTCTTTGTGGTTGTTGTTGCTAGCAATATATTAAACTGACTTTGAAAATGTAATAGTAAATATTATGGTTTCTTCTAACATTTCACCTATGAAAATAAGCTGCATAAAATGGAGTTCACATAAAAGACACCAGGGTCAAAGACCATTGGAGTAGGCATTGTAGATCCATTACAATAAGGTACCCATAGGCAGTGATTATTTATTGGAATATGTTCTGAGTCATGGCAATTCATAACACTATGGTTGCTGGAAAATTCCATTTTCCACTCTGAGCCAATATTAGGCTTACAGTACATATATTTTGATTAACTGAGACACAAATGCATCCCAGCAGTTACAGGAGAGTTGTTTCCTTTCTTTCCAAAAATTGAGAGATACTTATTATTTCCAGGAAAATAAATAAAGTCATGTGGAATGAAGCATTTACAAATCTTGGCAGGACACTTAAAATGAATAAGATTGTACATGAAAGCTTGTTTGACTGTCTATTTAGCTTCATTTTAAAGATTTCAGTCTTATCATTCATGATTTATGCACAACATGTACTGCCACTTGCTGGTCTGTTCTATAAATACCTTTATAATTTGAATTAAGATAATCTGTTATCTGTGCTTGGTAGATGTATTACAGTTTTGTACTCACTTAAAGTTTCACCAAAGCATAAAGCCTTTTTGCATTTTAGATTTAGCTAAAAATATTCACCCATTAAAATAGCAATCATCATTAAAATTAGTTCCCTGATTCTACTGATTAATTTTAAAGTAACAAGCAAGGTTTCTGAAAATTTAAAATTAAAAATATTTTTAGACAAAACCTGACAATTTTTAAGAGTCTAGAGAAGCAATTACCTGGCATAAAATCTGCAGGTCACAGTTAGATGGAAGAGGAAGCAATTTGAAATAAATACATATATTAATATAGACATGTCATAAGAATATTGCCAGAGGCAACACAGCAATGTAGCTAAAAAAGTTTTAAATGAGTATATTTAAGACCTTTCCAGTTCTCTCCAGGCAAATGTGAATCCTTCTATAATGGGTGCAGGTTGTTTCTTTTGGAATATATAATTTCTGGTTAAACAAGTTTCAAACTTTTCATCTTCTATCACCTCTGTAGTTTCACTAAGACAAATGTGAGTAGTTGGCTTAGGAGATGCAAGGTAAAGGGTTATAGTTACGTTCTGGTAAATGGGCATTTTTAGACACAGGAGGAATTTGAATGTTATGTTTACTTTTGGCTGTTGCTAAAGGAAAGGAATGACCTGTTCTCCCTATCTGTGAGAGAGAGAATAAAAAGTGGTGGGGCCAAGGTGCAGTAAGAACTATAGCTTATGTCTGTTAGGAAATGCTAAATCACTGGCACAGGCTGCTCAGAGAATTTGTGGAAATGCCATCACTGGAGATCTTTAAGATAAGTTAGACAGTAAAAGGTCATAGCTTGATGCCTTTATTCAGTCATTCTAAGTATCACATAAATGTTCTGAAAAGCATTTAAGAGCTATGTAGTGGTTTGTTTTTTTTTTTTTTACATAAAACCATAGAAGATTTTGTATGTTTCTTCAATATTCATCTTCATTCACCATCAGAAAAAGTTGAGATTTGAGCAATTATTATTTTTTATTTTCCTATTTTCTTTCTTTTGATTACCTGAGTCTTAGCGGAGGGCTTGGACACTTTTTTCTTTTTTTTTTTTGTGGGCCATTTCTGATGTGCTGGGGCCCATCAGTTGGTAGCTACTGGACTAGAAAACCTCTTGAATCTCTCCTTCATCTTGTTTGCCACAAATAGTTTCTAAAAGATAGTTTTCTGTTTAAAATTTAAATTATGCTTAAAAGTCAACTGAGTAATACAAATTCTAATTTTAAGTCTGAAAACAAGCCAAAGTCTGTAACTGCCAAGTACTGTCACAGTTTAGGAAATATTAACATGGGTACAACCTTAAACTTTGGCACATTCTAAAACTTTTTTCACAGTGGGATGATACTCAAAGAAAGATGTTATGGCATATATTTTTAAATTAAGGACTGCCATTACCCTTATATTATGGGGACAAGGGGAAGCCCTGCATAGGCTAACAGATTTTTTTTAATAGGAAAGAACAAAATGTCTCTTTAAGTGGAAATGAAGCCCATTTCCTTCTCTAAGTAACCAATGTGCCAGACAAGATTTTAATCTATCACCTTTTTTAATCCTTTTATGACTTTATTGCTCATGAACATTGAACATCTTATAGTAAACCCAGATTTCAAGCAGCAGAACAAATGAAAAACAAAAAAAAAGCAAGCTGCAAGTTCCACTAGAAGCACAATGGAGCCCATGAACGAATATTTGTTGTCAAGTTTGTGAGTCAAGGAATTAAATATTGTTCAGCTGACAGTACCTGCAAATGCAGTCATAAAATATTGGTGATGGACTTAAATTGCAAATAATAGCAGTCTACAGGCTGTCACAGGCGACCACTGGACAGTAGCCACTCTTGAAATGCCATTCTTGAGCCTTTTAAATGAAGAGCAGTGGTAGATTTTTTTAAAGGGTGTGGGAAAGGGAAGGACAAACTTGTAACACACTGTTTTGATGTGTCAGGGCAAGACAGAAATAATTAACTGGGACCTACCTGTCTCTGCTGTACAAGGAGTGCATTGTGCAGAACTCACAGCTCTCTGTCCTTCTGAGCACTGCAGGGATAAACAGGAGTGACTTAAGCTCTAAGAAACAGCTCCAAAGCATCCTGAAGCCAAGAGACTCATGATCAGCTCCTTGATTTGGCTCAAATTCCCTGTGTGCTTCATACCCACTCAGTAAAAAACCTGTCCTGAACCTTCAGAATAAGCCAAACACAGGGGCCTGGTTACTACCTGCCTCAGCTCTCTCTGCACACTATACAACGAATTTTGCCTTCCTTTTTGTTCCATATTTTGTAAGAAGAACTGGCATACAATAAACATTTAAGAGTTTCTGGCTTCATTCCCTCACTATCCAGCATACAAAGCAGGTCCTGTTCCTTCCTCACTCTGTTTTTCCCCTACAACCTTCCCCTTATCCCCATACTCATATTTAGCAGATAAAAGAGATAAATACAGCTGAAACATTGTTTTACTCATCAATCAAGAAGATGGAAGGCCTCATAGGCTGTGTTGCTGCTTCTGTTTATGGAAAAGACAACAAAATTCCCACTCCTTCTGTAAAAGAAAGAGCTCTGGTCTGCTCACAGCCAAAGGAAGCATTACTCTCTTCTGTATGACCACACATGGTGAGGGCTTATAATTAATACGGTTCAAGCAGACGGTGAATTGATATATTAATCCAAAAATGATCCAGTAAAGAATTACTGCTGACTGGGAATGGTTAGCACATTCTCCTAACCATTTGAATAAGATCTGTACCCATTCCATCAGACTTCAGCCACGTGAAAACGACGTTACTGGTGTGAGCAACCTCCTGTGCTCTCATTGCTGCTGAAGGAAAAGGAATATGCTATATAATACCCATTTTGGCAGCAGATGCATCACTTTCTGGAGATGTCAACTTCTCTCCAAAGACAATATGGGCTCCTGGAAGACAAGGCTGGAAAAGGGCCCATCCTTTTAGATGGTGCAAGTTAAGTCGAAAGAATTCTGCCAACAGGCTGCTGCTGCTGTAAATCACAGCGTGCTTGTGCCCAGTGCCACACCGACACAGCTCTCTCAAAGCAGCTGTGAGAAGTGACAGCTGCCTGGCAAGATACTAGACTTAAATGTGAGCAGATAAGAAGTGAGATGGAGTGATTTTGGACTTGGAAGAAAAAAGAGGAAAATATGAATCATCCATTTTATACAGAGTATTATGCCTTTTATGGTTCAAAGCAACATTTGTGTGACACCCCTCCCCCCCCCGCAGAGGGTAAATTTCAAATAAGTTCTCTCAAGATGCTTTTCAGCCATGTAGCAAAAGTGTTCTGTTATTCATCTGAAATGTTATACTGCCCCTCTATTTTAATTAAAATTTCAAGTAAAGCAGAAATCAGTTACTAAACAGAAACTTTCTCATGAGACTTTGGTTGTTTCTAAGCATCAAAAATAAGGAAAACGTGTTATTTCAGTAAGATTTTATGGTTATCTGCTTTAAATCCTGGGAAAAGAAGATATATAGAGATACCATGGGAAGTGTGGGAAGAATCTTCTGAACCGTTTAAGGATGTAGGTTTAGGTGGAAAATTTTTGGATTTATGACAGGTTTTGTGTGTGCTTTTTATGGTTTTGTTCACCATTCATAATTCCTCTTTTATAAGCATAAATATTCTAAAATATCTCAGAAATGAACGGACATGCTACCCATTTCTGTGTATCATGAGTGACCATTATTATCTATCTTCTTCATAAGGAAAGTTTGGCAGTACAAATCCTTTTAAAACAAAGGGACAGCAGACCAGACTCAGGCAAATGCTCAAATGCCAGTAATGGCCAAAAGCAAAATTATTGGCAATGAAAAAGAACTAATGAAGGGGTTTGTGATTGAGATGTAAATAACCTTTTTGTTCTCTCTTGCTTTCTGTTGCTCAGTATTTTGTGAACATTATCAACTAGGAATATTTGAAAATCCTGGGAGAGAGGCTGTTTATTGATCATGGTTAGTTCTGCCTGCCATGCTTGCAGTGCTCTGAAATTCATGCTTTAATTTGCATGAACAGAGATGACTGGCCTGTGTAATGATTAATTGAGTATTATTGTTAATTTGGAAAACATTTAATTAAACTTTTAAGGAATTAGTAATAAGATATTGATGGCAATGGGTATATCAAATGGTATCAATATGTACTAATTAAGTCCCACAAAAATTGCACATGTAAGGAGATAGAGATAAAACTAAATAGGAAAAGGTCAACAGCAGCTGGTCAAGTCTGTGTTATTGTTTTAGATCTACCTTGAGATCACATGAACAAGGTTTAGTTATATTAACTCTTTATATAATATTTTGTAGCACATATGAAAACAACTTTTTTTGTTTGTATTTAAAATTGTGTGGTTGTAGGAATTGATTCCTCTTCAGGAGTTTAAACTCACATAATCCTAGGATGATATTTCTTCCTTTTCCTCTTTTTATTCTACACAAAGGGAGGAATCTTGGTTCAGAAGGACTTTCTTTTAGGCACCAGGAAAATGACAATCCAACTGGTGGACATCCTGTTCCTGAAGATCTATGTCTGCATCAATTTCACACACACAGCTGAAAAGGGAAAGGTGAGAGACCTCTTCAAATCTGGCAATGCCGCAAAGCTTCAGGGATGTCAACTTAAAGTGCTGGCAACGCACACATTATCAAACTAATTTGGAGTTCTAGGAGAACTTCCAGACTGGCAGATGTAACCTTAGCTAGAAAATCAGACATTGTGGTGCGTAAACTAAAAATACAGACTAACTTGAAACAAGACCTTGTCTTCTGGAAACTATGTGAATTGTCAGAATTTATTTTAATGTCTGTCCAGCATGAGAAAAGCACTTTAAAAAAAATCAACCAAATTAAAAAAACTGTGAAATTAAAACTTAGGTTCTCTCTGAATTTCAATATGATTTTGAACTTGCTTTGCAAAACGTGAACTGCAAGTGTTTCAGCAGATTAGGAACATCATTTCAGGTCTAGAATAAAGAACAAAATCAATCAAGCAATCAAAAAACCTTACATTTTTAAAAAAAGGTATGTTGAGAAATATGTCATCCTGGGAGTTTTTTGTTTGTTTGTTTTGTTGTTGCTGTTATTTTTTTGATTGGGTTTTTTATGTGTATGCAATTGCCATTTTTTAGTAGTCAAGAAAGGAGAGTCCTTAAACACAATAGTGATTTACTGTCATTTTTATATGGGTATTTCTTGACAACTGACATTAAAAAAAGGAAGCTTCAAGTCATCAAAGAAAGATGTTCCTCCAGAATATGTGAAATTTGGCCTAGTGTGCTAATTTTCCTTTCTTTCTGAGTCAAAGATCCAGAATGTCCTCTCCTCTGCTGGGTATTTTTCTACAAATTTCTCCCAGGCAAAGTAACAGTAGTTTTATTCATCTACCCAAAATATAAAAATCAATAAAATAAAAATGTAGCACAGCCACCAATACCATTGTATAGAGAACTACATAAAAATAGATAAGATATTAAATAACTTATTTTTACCAGTCTCATATGCCTGTAAAAGGTTTAATCCATTAACCTTTATTCCCATCTCCATTCCTTAGAAGATAGTTAGCAGTTTTCACCCCATTCCAAAAGAAGTGAACTAAAACCCATACCTATTCCTGAAAGCACTTACATATCTGCATGATTTTAAATTGTGGGTTAGCATATTAGGGTGCTCAAAGGGGCAGAATGATACTTAGGGTGATTTTCTGAAACATAAGAGTATCTGTCTCTCAGGAAGATATTAATGAGCATCAATTTCAATTTTTAGCCATAGAAGTATATCAGAAGATCCTCTGACTTGTGCAAAATACTTTGATGCTCTTATGTATTTTCAGATTCACACTTCTGTGAGCAGTCAAATGTATCAGGATCTGTGGCTCTGATTGCAAAGTCTAGGTGAAACCAATAACTCCAAGGCATGTGAATAACCCAGACTCACATGAACAATTCTGTTGAAAGCAACAAAAATGAAACAATTGCCCCGAGGCAAAAACCCAAGAATAAAGTCCTCCTGCTGTCAGAAGCATTCTGGGAAAGCATATTCTCTTATCAATGTCTTTATAGCACTAAAATTTGTCTATCAGTTTAAGACAAGTTTTACTTCTGTTTTGCTATAACCCCTTAGTAAATGACTGCCCAAAGCACTTGTGCCTGACCAACACCTGAATTGCATCAAAAACATTGCTCTTAAAGCAGCATTTTTCAACTCTGAACATGAAACCATTTCCCCTTATTTCTCCATCAACGTAAAATACATTTTTATCACAATTTTCTTTCTGCTAAAAAGGAATGAGTGCTTCATTTCAGTCTGCTGTTATCCTTGAAGTCTGGTGGTAGCAGCACTGCTCTTAGTGCCAGTGGACTTTCCTAAAATTAGTAGTAGCTAATAATCCTTCTTATGCTTTGCTATTTACATATGCCAAGAGCTGCACTCTGGAGCACACCAGGCTTCCATTGCAGTGAAAATCTCCCATAAAATTTTCCATCAGTTTTATTTTCTGATAAAGTTGTTCAACTTGGTTCCATTCATTACAAGGTTTGTAGAGGCCAGATTACATAAAAAGCACATGTGGAATAGACACCATGAAGAAAAAAAGTGTTTTCTTGAGATTACTAGATTTAAAAAAAAAAACCCAAACTAAACCATGCAGTAAGAAACAATATTTAAATAAGGCCATATTACTAAGTAGTGAACAAATTTTTTGTCTTATCTTTTGGAATTCAGAAATCAGTTTCCACTCTTTCCATTATTTCTCTTAACATTTTCTGTCTCTGTGAAGTTTTTCTCAGGGAGAGCTGTCTGTAATTGATCAATTTTCTTAACAGCAACACAAAATGCCTGCAGAACTCTTTTACTTCAGGGGTATTAATCTAGTATGGAGGAATCCCTTCCCACAGTCCAACATGCATATGCTGGCAAACAAAACTTTGCTGTTGGATGAGAAAAGCTGTGCAGATATCAGATTACCATATGGGGAAAATGGGAAGATGAACTGTTAGCATGGGAGAAATTCTGCTAATGCTCATCTGAAATCTGTGAGTTTACTTGGCAACAGTATAAGCATATCCAGAAGAACCTCCAGGCAAATCCCCACTCGTGGAGAAGTAAGGAATTCCACCAGCTGAACAAACTGTAGGTAAGTAAAGTACAGCCTGTCTGAGGCACGTGCACATGAGAGCAGCCATGTAACCAAGAAGGGATTTTCTCACCTGATGCCCTTGCTGAATCTCTGTTAAAGTTGCCCCTTTCCTTGGATTTGCTGTTTATGGTGTCTTGGAAACAGAAAAGAAGCTGTAAAGTGCAACACCAACTTTATCCTCTGCTGTTGTTTCTGCCTTTACATCCATCTGGTTCTCAGAAACAACCCATTTCTCTCACATTCCTGGAAGTGAACGGATCCATCTGTTGGATAAGAGGGTGACTCAGCATGAGAGCTCAGTATCTGTATGAAGGACCCTTAGAAACAGATAAGAAAAAAAACAGATCATGTTTGCAAATTATATTACATTTCATTGTTATAACAGAGAAAAATATCTTCATTTCTTTCAAACGTTCATCAAATACATTTTAATGCTGATAATTTTGGTTTTATCTTAGCAGTTCTGAAATGAATTCTGCTACCACAGATATCATTTGATGTATATGACATTTCCCTTCAAAATTCATATGGATGTACCTTGGAGATTCTGATTTTTGCCTTGAATCAGTCTAAGCATTTAAAAAGTTTCTTTGAACCCTGGAAAATGTATCTGTTCTTCCTTTGCTTGGGAGGTAGTTTGAAGTCATCAGCGAATACTGTTTTTCCTTCATGAGGGAAAAAAGCATCAATGTTAAAATCTGACAGGGAGAGTCATCAAGAAAAGGAACTTTACTTTCACAATCACTAAAGTTCATCAGTTCTAGAAGATCCAAAGTCAGCTTGAAGACAACCTCACTAGATAAAGGCACAGAGAGAACTTGTGGTGCTCTCCTTGATAGGTGAGTACCATCTGTGATTTCACAGCAGCAGATAGCTATATCCACTTTGCTTCACAGTGGAGAGAAATTACAATACTCTTGTCTGAGAACAAACAGACCTGAAATATGCAAGTCTATGTAAACCATGCAGTTGGTTATTTTATATCTTTAGTATCTGGCTGGATTCACTACTTAGCTTTTTATCTACTAATGTCCACTGTTTATGTTGGGCTGTGCACTGTCCATGTCTGACAGTATAAGTTAATTTTGGCTAGAGAGTGCAGAGATAAGTGCCAAACCATGATATTTCTGTTAAATGGTGTGCCAGCATGACTGGTTCACGTAGGGGTCTCTATGTAAATTTGAGTTTCCAAAGCGTGTCCATGACTCCTCCTTCCTACCATGCCATCACTTAATTGAGTTAATCTACTCTAGTTCAGCTTTCAAACACTCTTGATAGAAAGCCATTTATCCGTGAGTAGGATATCTCCTAATTGCTCAGTTTCATGCAACTTTCTACAGACTTCTACTCACCCCTTTAAGAAACAGAGGGCTAAAGTAGAGGTTTACGGGTCTGATCCAAAGCAGGGAAATTGCCAGGTTCATTTAGATCTGTTGTCAAACAATTAGTCTGTAAAAAATTTACCTCAAGACAGAAAAAGCCACTTCCAGAAACAGCACTATGTTTCTGGAAGGCATTGGCTCCCTGCATGATGGCTGCTGCAGCTTTCCACTCCTCTGCTCTTGGCATGTGCCCCCCACACACAGCACACTTTTTTGGGGCTCTGGATAGGACAGCACAGAAATTGCCCAGAATAAACATGGCTGGAATAGACTGGTCAAACCAGGAGAAAGCACAAGGAAGCAGCAAAGTGTCTAAATAATTTTTCCTCTTATCCCCATTAGACAGCTGACACTGTTTATATGCTCTAGTCAAGATACAGTAAAACTCATTTGGTTATTTTTATAGCAGGAAATGTCTATTTAGTGCCAATTTAATGCCATTTAAGGTGGTATTTAGTATTCTCCTCAACCTGACAGTGGTATAAAGTCATTCCAAAACAACAGTACTTACTTATAGACTGGACAGTTCAGGACACAGCATACCAGTTTCAATGCTGGGTCTGAGGCAAACAACTGCCTGTTTATTACCAGCAATATTAAAACACTCTCTTTGTATTGTACCCTGTGGAAGGCAAAACTGTGATGTTTACAGAAGAGGATCCAGGAGTTTGGATGAAAAAAACTGCATAGGAAGAGCTGTACACCCCAGTGTTACGCTTTGGATGCCAAACTGCGACCATAAGAAACTATTCCTAGAAACAAATTAGCCCTTCTACCTACAAACTTACACAAAATGAATCAGAGCTACATTTGTTGTACTTTCAAACACTCACTTTTTCAGACCCAGCATGTTTCTTTTTCAATATTTCAAATGCACGACCTGGCCCTCTGTGTGCTGCTGTCATGGTGTGATTTGCTCCAGGTTTGTGCCTCAAGCTCCATCTCTGTCCATGTGAGCATGGCCTCACTACAGATTTCTAAGCTACACTTATTTCTTTATTTCTCTTTCAAATATTAATACAATCACCTTGTAATGCCAAGGTTCAACTTTCACTCATTCAGATAGTATTTTGTTCAGGATTATTTTGCAGGTTCGCTGTTTGTTTGTTTGTTTTTTTCCTGAAGGCAAATAGATGAAAATAGCAATCATTGTATGTATATATTTGTGTATGGGTGTACCTGTATGTACATATATCCATATATCTATGAGCCAGGAGACAATGGCAGATTAGAGATTATGCTTTGTGACTGTAGAACTGACACTTTATAATTAATAAGTCTTGGGACACATTGTTATCTGGGCAAGAGAGGAAAAGAAGCCTTGTGTGGATGCCTTGGTAATGGACTGCTCACAGGTGAAAAAACAAGGACTTTTAAAATGAAAGGATTGGAATTTTGTTTTTTTTTCCCTACCATGTGTTTCCAAGAGCTTGAAAAGTCTGGGTAAACACCCTCCACACATAAATTTCTGTGATATTTGACTCATGCAGCCAGGACTCTGTTCCAGTCCAGTCCACTGTAGTCACTGTTTTGCCTGATAACTACTGTACAAGCCCTGTGCCTGGTACACTAATGGGGAAACTGTCCAAACTGGGAATAGATGACTGCCAGTCAAATGCAGATAATTAATGTCACAGAGAATGAAGCAAAGTTTAACAAAGAAGTCAGACAGTTGGATCCTGTCCCAGTGTTTACTAATGACAAAGACTTTGCTGCATCTTGGACATTTTATTTTATTTTATTTTTTCCCAGAATGATCCCATTCTCCAGGTTGTTGTTACTGCCTTCTAAGATGGATTTACACAATTACTTCATACAGATTAGAGCTGTGTGATCCTCTGTCTTCCTGATTTATTTGGACAGATCCTTCAACATTTATATAATCAGTATGGATTTTCATGTTGTGGTTTAGGATGGCTTCTTTTCTACCAGTGTTTCTTCTTTAAATGTGTGGCAGGACACCAGAAGACTTAACGTGCTCTAAAAGAAAGAGAATAAAACATGCACATTATTTATTTATCTATCATTATTATTTTTTATTTTGGCATTTGACATCATCTTGCTTCCAGACCTGGGCTCATGTTCAGCTCAAGAAAATGCTGACAGTCAGAAGGGGTACTTAGGCATGTGTTTAACATTAGCACATCTTTAATTCCTTTGGGCATTCAAAATTCAAAGTGTGTTTAAATATCTTCCTGCTTGGGACATAAAATCTCTCTTTTCATTTTGATTTCTGCAGCCAACCTTTGCCTGTACCCAAGGCATCCTTTGTGCTCATTTCCATACTACTCTTCAAATATTAGCATTTCTAGATTTACCCTGAGAGACATAAGCATATGAAGAAATGCTTATGAGAAATGTATATGTGCATATGAGAAACTAAGCAGGACAATTTTTGTTTAGATTTCAACGAGTAGCATATATGACAATATGTTATAGTTATTTGTTTTAATCTGTTGATTTTTCTTATGAGATGAAAAGTATTTTTAGCCTCATCAAAAAAATGCTTTGTATGTTATTCAAAATTCCTCATGCTATCAGAAAGAAAATGACCCCATGCAATTCGATACTATTTTTGTAAGATCACAGTAATTACAGAAAGAGTTCAGTTTTGAATGCTCAAAGGTTAGGATACATCCTGGAGTCACTGGTAAAAGCCTCAGGAAAACCTTTGTTCAGCTTATTTAACCAGCAAATCTATTTTTTAATATAGGTGCATTTGTTAGAAAACACCATGACTGAAATCTCTGTCTAAGACAGATGCCTTGAGTGGGATTCACCTGACCCCTGAAAGATCTAAACTGTAGACGTCTAATATTAGTAGGTGAAATAATTAATTTCTATAGTCTACTGAGACAGATTTTAAGTATACCAAATATTAATAATTTCAACAAAAACTGCATAATAAAAGGAGATGTAATCCAGCCTGGGGATATTCAGGCTCTAAGTGTTACAGACACAAAAAGTGACTTTCTGTGCCATTATTTTTTCATTTATGATTTTTATATAATGGTGCTTTCCTATGCTGTTCACTCAGATATTAATTCAGTCTTAGGGTTCTGGTTACATGGTTTCAACCTTTTACATCTGCAGGAATCATATGGCTCCCTTTTCATTCAGTACTGAGGGGCAGATCTGGGCTCTGGGGGTACCTGTCTCTCTCAACTATGCATTGAGGATACCACAGTGTCTAACAGAAAAGATGCTGAACTTCTACCCTGAGTGTCAAATAATATAGATTAAAGTAAATAATTAGCTAGTATTAAGAATATCACAGGTAGAAAACCTGATTTTTTAGCAGTTTTGGAGTTCTTTAGGTTTTTTCTTTCACTGTCCTCAGTGTGAATCTGACCTTCCCCATCTATTTTTTAAGATCACATAGATTACACCAAACACTGTGTGATCATTGTCTTTTGTCTGGCAGCTGCTCAGGTGTGATTTATAAATGTTTCTCTGGTGTGCCTGGGTTTCTGGTGAATCTGAAAGTGTGCACACTGCGTAACTAATGGCAGCAGCTTTGCTTCCCCTCACTCCCTGCTGGATGCCAGCCCAGGAGCAAACAGCAACATGTGCCAAGTTTCAGGGACGTGTTCCTGAGTTCAGAAATCTCTCATACACCTGTCCATTGTTATTACAATTCACAATATGCATTTCTTCTTCCAGCTGTCCTCCACCATGCTGGCATGTGTTGCTCTGCATAGCAGACCTGGGTCAGATTTTCAGTTACTGCAGCAGAAGGCACAATAGCAAGAGCTTTATTTTGGTTTTGTATGTCCTTAGATTTACTCTGCTCTCTAAGAAACTAGGTACTTTGCAATTAGCATTACTTGCCTGCTGTACTCAGGGACAGAAAAAGAGTGGTTCATTCTGAATCATCTACTGTCAGTGTCTTTGGGTTGACTGTGCTTGTCAGTAGTGTATTGCTTATTTTGAAGAAAGAAAGAAGGAAGTGGGGTTCATAGATGTTTTCAGTGGTCATGAAGGCAATTCTCTTTGTGTTCAATCTAAGACAAGCTTACACAATTCAGTAGAAGAATGGGACAGGGAAATATTGATATCAGCTGACTCTATAGAGGCAGAGTCCTTCAGACTTTAGGCAAGAACATCTGATTTAGGAGTCTGTTTTTTGCCATTGACCATACAATGGAACTAAGTACCTATTTGTGGCATTTAGGTGCTTAAACATATATATCTGCTCTCCACCAAATGATGCAACTGACCTCCTTGCAGTAACAACAGAGCTCCAGCAGTCTACCCTCCAGCTCCTAACCTGCTGCTCTACCTGCACTTATCCTCCACCAAAATTCCATGGAAGGTATATGCAGGAAGATAAACAGTGAATTCTGGTTCACATAAAAAACATCACTGGAAACCAGGGAAGTATCTAGTCTATCTTGGAATTTTTACTGGAATGCTGAAGTAAAACTATTTCAAGGTTTATGGGAAAACCTTGAAATTGGTGGTAGTTCATTATAATTGTATTTGGATTGCTTTTCTTACCTGCTATTATGATGTCTGCCTGCACCTTATATATCTTATTCCATAAGCTTATTTTAGCAGAGTTTAAAAAGTCAGTCTTGCTGCCCAGCACAGATAGGGGACACTAAAAGGAAGTGCAATATGGAAGAAGGCGGCCAGACACAAGAGTTGTTATTATCCTTTCTATTTAAAACCTTTGAAATTGTTCATATATGGGGAAAGCATGGAGGTGAATTCTGCAAAGCAAGCATTACATTGTGTACCAGATAACAAGATTAACCCAGGATTTCAGCTTTGGCTTTCTACCAGGCACAAAAGCTTAAAATCCTGTGAAAGATGGCAAAGAAATCCTGTCCTGCCTCCGCTTCACAGGAATGAGGGGAGCAGGCTGGAGCTTTCTCTCAAAGAAGCATTGCCTCAGTACTGTACAGCTGGCTGGATTCACAGCTTTTCATGGTGAGAGGAGACCTTCTAACACTTAATCTGTGAGGTGAGTGTGCTGTTTGTATGGCACAGGCAGCTACATTTCCCTTGGGAGTGCCCCCATCACTGCAGGCAGCAGGGGCTCTGCAGGGACAGAGGTTTTGGTCATGGACCTGCCATCCCAAGGTGGACAATACTGAGGGCAAAGGCAGAGCAGGAGGGCAATGCCTGAGCAAAGGCCCCATTCCATTCCTCATCACTGTGTGCTCCAGGCACACCATCCCGCTGGAAAACATCCATATTGTAGAAAGAAGGATTGCACTTTTGTAAGCAAAGAACACGCTGGAATGTTTCATTCCTCCATGGAGGGTGGTACTCAGTA
The DNA here is from genome assembly GCA_013400955.1 of Drymodes brunneopygia. Taxonomy (NCBI): domain Eukaryota; kingdom Metazoa; phylum Chordata; class Aves; order Passeriformes; family Petroicidae; genus Drymodes; species Drymodes brunneopygia. The sequence goes on along the minus strand of VZTZ01050520.1, from coordinate 35,753 downwards.
CATTTTTCATCACTCTGGAAACTTCGTGTTTCTTTATTTTTTTTTATTTTTGTGTACCTTAATCTTGCACACACCAGAACTTGTCTCTGCCCCTTGGAAATTCATACTAGGAGAGAGATAAGAGGAAGTGATTTTAAAATGACCCAGAGGTGTAAGGTTAACTCTTATTTTTACTTTATTAATTTTTGCTTGATTAAGGGAAAACCAGGTACACTCAAAACTACTTAGAAGAGTGTTTTGTCCATAGCTTACATAGGCATGGATGCCTTCTGCTTCTCAAAGTCCAGGCTTCTTTAATGTTGACATCTGGAAAAAGAGTCACTCTTGCATCTTCCTAAAGCAGACTTCTTGTTGCCTGTCACTCAATGTCATACATTCTTTATTACATTAACATATCAAAAGTAAGTACTCTTCTTTGCTCATGTTAGGTGGCTCAGATCCATGAAACTCCTTCTTCCAAACTGCTTCATAAGTGACATGATGCTATATTTTTTTTAATCTCTTTTAATTTGGTAATGACTCCAGTATAGGTCAAAATACAGGTGCTAATGACATAAAGATTTAATGACATAAGCGTTTTCTATTTCTATGCATAATGAAAGTGGGCTGTGCAATTTAACACTGATTAACTGCTGGTGAGCCATTTCCAGGAAGAAAAGTAACAAACATCTTCTAGTCACTTAAACTCTAGTTAGAAAACAAGTGAGAAAACTCTGTTGGACCCTTTGTATCAGAAAGATCTTTAGTAAAGCGAAGGAAGATAGCTTCCCTAATACAATTTGAAATAGCCATAAATTTCTTCATGCATATTTCTGTGTCCTCTGAGGCTGATATAGGAAAGGAGGGGAAGACTGGTGGTATCTGAGCAATGACACTGAAAGGTATTACCCCTGCAAAAGGAGTGTGTTTTGAATATACATGCTGTTGCTTTGAGAGAGCTATATTTGATTTTCTCGTGTAGATTAAAATATAATGCTTCAAGACTCTAAGCCACTAAAATTGCTTTTATTTTTTTTAGGAGAAAGTATCTGAGATTTTAGATGTTTTTTAATTAACATACTGGACAACAAAGGAAAAAGAAACAGAAAAAAAACCACCGTAGGAAATCAGATCATTTTATTTGATGTGAAACATTTTCTCTCTTGTTTACATATTTTACCCAAAAGTTAATCAAACACAAAGATAAAAAAAGGAAATGGAGAAAACAAATCCTCCCCAAACCCTCACAAAAATCTAAAACATTTTGGTTTTCATCAAATAAAAATCAATTCACATTTTCTTTTCCTTCCGTTTCTTGTTTTGGTGAGAAAGCCAGAAAAATTAAACTGCTATAGCTCAGATCAAACCAAAACAACATTTTGTTCTGATTTCCGTCTTGGCCAGTGTCAGAAGCTGCTGATCACTTATAGTCCATAGCAATTATTCCACACCTCTGTAGCACACTGGCACCCAGGATTTCTGTGGTGGAGCACTGGCCTGCCTCATGCAGCAGAGTGCTGGGATGGGCTCCCAGCTGCCCCATGCAGCTTAATGGGCTGTGTGGAGTTTAAGATAAGGAACCATTCTGAACAGCAGGTTACCATCAGCATGGTGTTTTGCAGGTTTTTCAGATTTCTCAGCGGCAGGTAGTGTTTGCCTTCCCCCCTTGCCCCAGACCAGCAGCACCTCCTGGGAAGAGCCCAGGATCTGTGCCAGGGGAGGGCAGAGCAGCTGCCCCACTGTACTGCCTCTCTCTCCTGACATCTGTCTGCATTCAACCTTGATCCTGTCCTCTTTTCCTGAATAGTTTATCTCGTTGTGGAGACAAGCCATCTGTGGCCAAACTTTAGAACATATTTACCTGAGACAATCTGATTTCTGCTCTGTGTACCCCCTTGCCATGAGCATCCCTGGCCCTGGTTCAATACCCCAAGAATGTCTTATCCTTCAATTCACAAAACAGCAAACTTTGAGTAGTTATGTTCTTGCACTTCAAATAAAAGCTAGTACAATATCTGTAGCTTTTTAAAGCAGTGATTTTTGTTGTGTGTCCTGCTAAAAACAGCCAAATGATATGCATTATGCCTTTTACATCTCTTTCTCACATTCACTACATGTAATATATATTTAATATCTATGATAAAGAAGTTCAGAGCTTGAGAAAGAATGAAAGAATAAAAGAAAAATAAATGTAGTGGAGCTCAGTGTTAAACATCTGATATAATCCTGCAAAGTACCTCAATCCTGGTCCGTGAGATTTCTATCATTTCAATTCTGGTACCCCTTTGAAGTGAGACTGATAACTGCATCAAATTCCATGGCACTTCCTTGAGTTTTGTAAATATGCACCAGGGTAAGGTGACCAAATTCATTCCCAGTGGTGACCTAGGACAAGATGAAAACACCCAGATATTTAAGTGTGGAAGGATTGTGCATTAATCCTCCCCAGCTCTTAGCTGCCCCTACAAATAACTGCTATTTGATACAATAAAGATTCAAAGATCCCAATAAGCAGCATTACAAATGGAGACTCTGGAAGAAAGGCTATCTGGATTCAAATAGATAAAATGTTCCATTACAAATTACAATACAAATCTACTGCAATAATTTGTGTCAATCAAATCGTCCTAAAGAAAACAGTCAATATCAAATAAGATTCTGCAGTCAATGGGCCATAGTCATTTCAGCTGTTGATCCACTGAGGTTAATAGAGTTGGAAGGGGAATGAATAAATAAGACATAATAGGGAAACAGTATGCCATCTGGAAAATAAATGGAGGAAATAGAGGAAAAACGCTAATCTAGCACATCCAGGGTTTCAATTTCTCCTCTGCTATCTGCACTATCTAATGAGCAGCTGCATGAAGTTATCACTGGCTTTCAGGAAAACACAATCCTATTTCAGGGCAGACCACAGGTCTGAGCATTACTACAGCTCTAAAAGTCTCTCTTCCAGCTCATTAATTTCCCTTGATCTTACTGTCCATTCCTGACTTAATAGATTCCTATTTCCCTCTGTAAAAGGAATGGTGACCCAGGGAAACATTTCTCTTTAATGCACCCTGTGGCTTAGTTTTTTCAGACATTTCCTGGTCTCCCAAGGAAAATATTTCCCATAGACCTTTTATTCATACTACAATAACATATTCCCTTATGAGCTCTGAATCATCATCCTTTAAGTATACATTTTCTGGTCTCTTTGTTCTGCTCTCCCATAGACTGATGAAGAGACTGTAACTCCCAAGATTGCCTTCTTTTATTTTTAGTAAAGTTTTTTTATAGATTCACCTGTAATTTAGTGAGTTTCCTTATATTTTATTTTCTGACCCTCTACCCTATCCAATTACCTCTCTTGTGTGCTCTGACATTGTTTCTTTAAATAATAACAGAACTAATAGCATTTGTATAACTATTTATACATAAACAATTCAGAGTTTATATCTCTAGATAGTCCAGAGTTTGGTGGCTGTTTTATTATTCTCTGTTTCTGTATAATTATTGTTATATAGTTATGTATCTCTAAATATGCATGCATGCCCAAGTAAAATAGGGATAAGGACAAAGTATTCTCCAAAAATGGTACTAAGGTCTTCTGATTTGGAGATTACACAAAGTAGAATATATAAAGTATCACATTTGACTAGAATCTTACAGAGATCTGTTACAAAAGTGGAAAGCAAGTGATTTTGCTAAAATATTCGATTAAATTATTAAGGAAATTTCAGCTGCAGAGGAATTCTACAAAAAGGTCCAGCCTCTGAATGTGAAATTTCAGAAATTACTTTTGATTTCAGAGGTCCTAACAGAATGTTTCTAAAGCCTGAGAGAAAAGGGAGACGTGACAGATGTACTGCAAATCTGACACTGTGAAGGCTCTTCACCCCAGATAAATGCAGAGGTGTAAAATGCAGCATCTCCAGCTCAGCTGCTCATCTGGGATTGTAAGCAATTGAGAGGAATATGCATTTCTCTTTTAGGGAGCAATCCATCTGACCTGGTGTAACTGCCTACCTTATGGTGAGATCAATTTAGCCTTAATTCTTATTGACTATATTTTCTACATCTCTGTTGGCTTAAAGAAATCCATGTTGACCGGCTCAAATTTCATAAAATGAATCCCAACACTGAATTATTACCCCAGTCTGTCTTATATGTAGAAGAATTATTTTTGTAGGAAAAATTGAAATTAAAGGCAGCATGGCCTGCCTAGGGAGTGCAGAAAAAAAGCCTGATGATTCATTAGGTGGTTTTCTCATCTGAATCAGGCTTGACTACATGGTTAGGGAATGTTGTAATGAGGATAACATTATTTTCAGTTCAATTTTAATCATAGATGCTGAGCACATCTTTAAAAAATCATGTAGCAGCAGTGATTTTAATAGCAATGGTTTGGTGAAGTATTGTCAGAGATTAGATTTAAAAAAAACAAAATCATTTTTCTCCCTTTTATATTTGACGGATGTAACATGGCATCCATCTCCTGTCCTAAACTATGATACTGTTTCTTCGCTGTGCAAAGATCCAGCAAGCTTTCAGAAGGGAAAAATTTTGTGAGTTCTTAAGTGCTAAACTTTCTGTATCTAATTTGGGATTTCAGGAAATTTAATCCCTGATGCTGAAATCTATGTTATTTTCATCTGGCGTGGAAAAAAAAAAAATCTAAAAAACAGCTGCCTCCACCTCTCCATCCCCACCCTTACGGCAATTTGGGTCTGCAATTTGAGGATTACTAACTTTTTTTACAAAGCAGTTCAGCGCATTCAGATATGACATACCTGATCTTGAGGGATTACATTTTAAAACCAAACTGAATTTTATATCAAGCCCTCTGATAAAGTTGAGAGAGTTGGGCTGGTCTGAATTATATCTGCATTCAATGGGCACACAAGCTTTCTCTGCTTCAAAATAAGTCACATTAGATTATGAACATTTACATTATAGAGACAACAACTGGCAGATGTCCCTTCAACCAACAGTTATAAATCAATCCTTCATTGGATTTTCCTGCTGAAGCTAATTCTGTTGAGGAGTCTTTCCAATCTGTACTCTGTGAAACAGCAGCCAAGGCAGCACAGGAGCTAAGGCAGCACAACATCCATTTCTGCATTATTTGCCTTTTTTTACTACAGTACTGATCCTTTTTTCTCCCCTGGACTTTTCTTTTGCAGAAAGGGGGAAGTAAGGGTTTTGAGAAGCTGTTATTTCTGAGGTGCCTCTGGTTGCAGTTTGGCTTTGCTGCACAGCCCACACCCACTCATGCTGATGTCTATTGAAGAGCTGCACAGGGCCAGTTTCACAGTGGCCATAGGACACTGTGTGGTGTCAGAGAGAATGCACTGCCCCACCAGGCTTCTGAAACTGGACCTGGGGGGCATTTCTTCACTTGGATAGTGTGCCTGGGGATCATACAGTCTTCAGTGATTAAAGACCTGCTTATTTCCCAGCTATACAAGATAAGTAAAAAGAGGAAAGCCAAAGAAAATTAAAAAAAAAAAAGAAATTGAAGTCTCTGTACACATAAATACTGCACTCGCCTATTGTCAAGAGACATTATAATTAGAGGGTCCAATTAACAATTGTTACTCTTTCTAGGTTCATTTCTGATCAACTACACTAACGTAACAAAAAGCCACTGACTTGCTTGAACAGAAACAAAGACACAGAATTAGCATTCTTTTCTGCTGAAATCAAAGAGGTTTTACACTTTGGCCTGACAAATGCATACAGCATCCTGTCCAGAAACATCCCTTTAACAACAACTACAAAACTTTGTTTTGCTCACTTAGTTAATTATGGACTAAGTATTTCTTAAACACATAGTTTAATAAATTGGAATATAATTCTTAGTGGAAAGAGTAATTTTCTCCAAAATCACACCACTGCTTATTATCGCATTGCCATGGTTATGCTGCAGTTACAACAGAGGATTGCATATCATCCCCCACTATTCCAGCAAGCAACCCAAACATAAGGCATTACCTAAATCAAATAGGATTGGGTTTCTCTTTTTTCTTTGTTTTAACCAACAACTAGGATTGTGCCAACCCTGTGGGGAATAGGATGCTTTCTATATAGCAACGGCCTTACAGAGCAGTTCACTGGTGTGGATTTTACCTACTCACGTTTCCACACACCTAAGATACTCCCACCCTATTAGACCCAGCCAGCAGTAATCAGTAATTTATTACTCAGCAGCTGAACTGTGTGCTAAAACCTTGTGGATACTAAAGGAAACCTCTTGCTGATGAGGTCCCATAATGGTCCCCCAGGAAGTGTTCCGTTTCCTTCTTGCTCCACCTGGCAACTGCTTGCCAGAGGATTAGGAGCACTTTGTAGGAAGCAACTAGGTTATGGTGAGGCTCCTGATATTGTCATCAGGTACCTGGACCCCAGCAGATGGTGGGAACAGACCCTGAGGATGGCTTGGAGACCTGTCATGCTCCAGAGATGTGTGCATCTCCCCAGTGCTCGGCCTTCCTGCAGCAGTGTGGCACTGGCAGACCTTCAGTCATCAATACTCCTGCACTGACCTCATGTGCCTCAGTGGCCCCATTGTTCTGAAGTAAGTACTTGATAGCAGCAGCTATTAACGCCTGCATGCAATCTTAGTGTAAAAAACACCAGTTAGAAAAGTCTGTAGCCTAATGCCTTTAGGGCAGGCTTTAGGGACTTTGCCCCTGTATCAGTCCTGTCCTGCAGGTTATGTCAGGCTCTGAGCTCTGGTTCTATTCTGTAGAGAGCTACAGCCATCTCAGGGACATTCAGGAATGAGGGACAGCAACAAAAACTGCTGCATGGCTGTAGTCTTGCCTCCAGTGATACCAGGATGACCTGAAATTCTGATCCTTCCTTTGGATACTTTTCTGCTACTGTTTGAAAAAACCCTCTCATCGTTCCCTTATCAACACTTCTGGGAAGGCAAAGTTTAACATCCTCAGAGAAAGCCAGCCTACAGGTATGGAATAATGTGTGAAGCCAGTTCAGGTTCTTTATTCCAGGTGAGATCTTCTCATTCTTTGAAAACATCAACAAATCCCACTACCTGACCGGCATGAACACGTGGACTTTCAGCACTGACGTGTCACCTCTGAAGCATTGCTTCTGTACCATAGGGCAAAAATATGGAATCCAGTTGTATATAATTTCTTTTAAATGGAGTTAGTATGTATACAATTTCTTCTAAACAGTTAAGACAGAGGAAAGCCCATTTGATCTGCTTGTGCAAAGAAAACCAACTTGGTTTTTAAAAGGCTGCTTCTTCCCAGAAAAGAATGGAAAGGCCACATTGTTTAATAAAGCTATTTTTGCGTTCAGTGTTACCTTTTCACTTCTTGAGAGGTACTCATAGACCCAGATCCAGACAGCCTGTAGTCTGAGTCACAGGTGCAGTTTTTAGGGAGAGTGAGATGTGATCGTCCTCCTCCACACCTCACGCTTTCCAGTAAAAGCTGAAACAATCCCACAAGCGCTGTTTTAGGCGTAACCCAAATCGAAAGGAGCGTGTTACATGGGAGAAGGTTACAGTTTATTTTGAGCCTGCTGTGTCATTCAGGCTCGGCCTGAGGCTCACCCTGCAACCAGCAGCCTTGGCAATAAGTCACAGTGTCAGCCTTTGAGGTTAGAGAGGCCTCGCTCAAGAATCTAAATGCAATCAACATTTCACAGCCAAAGAACCGACACTGACTAATCCCCACTTTTTTCTCAGCCACACTTTCATTCAGTTAATTAACTTTATTTTCCTTTGATTTGTTTGCAGACAACAGAAAAGTATTTAAACAAAGAGTTCTACCAAGAAGGGTTATTGATGTTAAAAGGGAAAGGAAATTGCTTAGCATTTTCTGCAAAGAACTTCAAAAAGAAATGGTTAAAGGAAAGCACTGAGCTAATTGTATTCTTTCAAAGCCAACACTAACATCTTTCAACTTTCTTATCATTTTAGGAGCACTGGGAAGCTCTAATTATTAGCTGTAAGCCAAACACCAATTATAATTTTTTTTAAGATATAAGTAACAACCTTCAGCTCTGTGTGGAACATTCCCAGCACACAGCTGCTCTCCAGCCCTCAGACAAGACACATGGCACAGATTCCCCATCCCCAGGCAGGAGCTGGTGGTCACCCACAGCTGGGTCTGTCTTACTGGGGAAGACACAATGATCTCCAAATACTATGCAGGGGTGTGAGAAATCCCAGATGCTGGCATTAGTGTAAATGAATCTCATTTTGGTTGTTAAACTCTGTGTTATCTCTTGGCCCTAATAACATAAAATAGCATTAGTTGCATTTTTTTTCTTTGCTTTTGATGACTGATTTTAGCTCTGGTGCTAACATTCATAAGCACATCACAACAACCAAGATGTATTACTACTTCACATCTTATGGTAATAGTAGAGTGAACTTCACTGTTTCAGGCCATCTTTTATTAATTTATGATTAGCTACAAATAAAGCAGACTATTCAGGGGTGGAGGGGTTTGAAGTTAGACACCATATTTTGATCTCATACTTTAAAATACTTGTAGCGTTTTTAAAGTTTTCTTAATCTGCCTGCTGCTGACATACTTTTAAGTAAGAAAGTAAAAACATCAGGCTTATCTTTGAAGCTGATTACTTTCAAATACCTATCAAATCTTTTCCTTTCATGTTTTTAAAACCAGCTCACCAAGGACAAGTAGTAAATGTTTTCTTTCACCTTCTGTCTGAGGTTTATTTACTTATTTAACGGTCTGTTCACTGCAATTGCTCACAGAGTGTTTATGTAATGCAGAATATAGTAGTGTTGTACTTTGGTTTATCTCAGTTTCACTTGAATTAGGTAGAGATACTTAATAAATAAAATTAGCAGTGACAGAAATATAGTGTCTTGAGAAAGAACGCTTTCAAGTGCTTACTCAGTGAAATAAGAGGCAACAGACAGAAACTGATGCACAGAAAGTTCCACCTGAATATGAGGAAGAACTTCTTTACTGTGCAGGTGACCATGCACTGGAACAGATCACCCAGAGAGGGTGTGGAGTCTCCCTCACTGAGGATATTTCAGAACTATCTGGACACAATCCTGTACCATGGGCTCTAGGACACCCTGCCTGAGCAGGGTTGGACTACATGACCCACTGTGGTACCTGTGTATTCAGAGTAGAGATCTCACTTAAAAAGGTGTTGCCCAATCAATCAGATGTTTTCAGAGCTACTGACTTTAGAAAGGCAGAAGAATTTAAAATGAGCAGCAATGGAGATAAATTTAACTTCTAACCAGAGCTTCCCTAAAAATACAGAACAGTGAACACTGGATACTTTTCAGAAGTGTTTTAAGGTAATTAAAAAATGCCTTTCACTTAATAAAAGTCTCTCTGAGGGTCTTGGCAAGCTACTTCATGAACATAAGCTTGTTTCAAAGATACAAATCAAATAATAAAACATATTTTGGAGGGATGGTTTTATGTTTATGAAATAAATTTCTATCTATTTAATGTATGTAGCTTATTTCCCTTCATCAGTTTGCATTCTAACTTTAATAGAGTTGAATATTGCTGTCTTGTACAGCCAAGTAAATGCTGCTGATTTCAGGGGAGTGCTCTGACACGGTCAGTTAAGACTAGAGACTGAACTCGAGCAATGGCTTTCCTTCACTCTGTGTGAAGAAGGAACTTAAAGAAGACAGAACTGCCTTAACACATGCTGTGCTCATATAATAGAGAATAACATCTCCCACAGAGATTTGGGGTTATATTTTCTCTGTTTTTCTACCTTATTGAATAACCACTGCTTATTGTTGAGAGAGCTTTTGGTATAAAACATCATGCATACATTGTAAAGTGAAAGCATTTTTGAGGGGAATTTTTTCCTTCCCTCATAGTTATATTGTTTATAAATTGTATTTGACTGGAACAGTTTAAAAAAAATGCCATATTAGTGCTCAGCCCCTGACTCCCTTTCAAAGGATCTGTTACGTTTACATAAATGTACATATAAATTTGTGCATATAAATATCTACAAGCAAATATATATTATTGCTTCTTATATAAATAGCATTTCTTCTTACATTAATAACAGTTTGTGTTAACACAACTAGACAGGGATATTTCTCAGAAGTGTTTCTTGAACTAACTTGCAAAAGCTTTAATTCTAGATGAAAGCCCTTAAATTACTAAAGGTAACTACGAAATGCAATAGCTCTCATATCTCTGCAATTCCATTACTGAGAAGTATCTGGGATTCTTGAAACATTATAATCACTACAGTGCAGCTTTTAACATAACTTAATTTGCCTTACCTGAGATTTATAGCTAAAACAGATAAGTATGGAATGATAAGTTCGTCAGATCCTGGATAGCTCACCTCATCCATCCCTCTGGTCATCCTGAGAGACTTTTAGAACTTTTCCTTAAGGACTTACTGTAATAGACATTCCCAAAGTGCCATAAGCACTACTGGTGCTTTGCCTATATTAGATACTCTTCCTGATATCTAAAATGGGTCCTGCCAAAATTCAATTTCATGTATTTCCTACTGGTTTTTCCTTGCAATCTGAGAATAAATTCTTCCACCCTTCTGAAGCAGAATGTTATGAATTCTGTGCTCAAACCCAAAACCTCAACTGTGGTGGTGCAGTGTCCCTGTCCCCCTGCCTCACCTCCCCTCGGGCCAGGCTGTGAGCACAGATGAGTTCTTTATGTCTTGGCCTTTATGAACAACACCTGGGCTCAGCTCCTCTCGAGCTTATCAGAATCACTGTCTGCTTCCAGGAACCAGTGCTGCCTATTGAGCACAGCCTCCGAAACTTATCTTTCTTGCCTGAATGATAACTCAAGTGGAATAACATTTTTGTTATCGAACTTTCAAAGAAAAGGTTACCTACCTGACTTGCAGTCAGGATGGAAAATTATTATGTCTAAGCCAAGCCTCTGGTGGCCCTATAAACAACCGTCCTGAGATCCTTTGAACTCTCCTGGACTGCAAGGGCCTGAAACCATCAACTTCCTCTGAATGGGGCCTCTCAGTAGGGAAAACTCTCAAGTTTGCTATACCTGGATGACCTCTGCTGAACGATAGTGACACAGCCTGGTCTGATTCCCCCACTCCTCATGGTGAAGTCCTTCACCCTCAGAGATTATGCAAAGGACTCTGATATGAGCACTCCACTGAGTTGGAGGGGAATTTTTCACAGGTATGTATTTTGTACAGACTTCTTTAGGTCTGTGTGCATGTAAGTGTTTCTATGTTACAGTAAATGTACTATGGACTTTGCTCTCCTGGATCCTTAAATACTTTAGATTTGTGAGTTAGGCCTATGAGTGGGTTACTGTTGTGCTCTAATAAATCCTATAGAGTCTTTTATTAAATTGTCTTAAGCTATCAATTAAGTGCTGTTAAACATTCAGGCCTAAACTGTAGGTGAAGTCTAGGGCTCAGTCTGGCAAGGGTGTCTACTCTGAATCTTGTGACTTGTGAAATGGCAGGGACTCCCTTATTTCTTTTCATCCTTATCCTTTCCTTCCCTTGCCCTTACCCTTACCTTTACTTTTACCCTTAACCTTACCCTTACCCTCGCCCCACTCCCTGTAGGTAGTTTTTGTGTTGATTTTGGTTTTAGATTCATTGATTTTAGACTTTAGTTTGTTTTTTCTGTGTGCGTTTTAACCATCAAGTAAGAAGTAGAGTGAACCTTGCCAATGAGCCTTGTCACGCTTTCACTTTTATATTAAGCATGCTTTTCCAATGCCTTTGCCAGTGATTCTTTAAACAACCTAAAACACTCATTCATGACACCAACTCTCTCAATCTTCCTTCATTTATACTGCACAATGCCAGTTCTTCCCAATATTTCCTCTCCCCAGTCATGTTGTCTCCAGCCTGTTCTGCTCTGGCTTGCCTCTGCGCCTCACCTGAAGGAAGGTGTCCAAACGAGTGCTCAGTTTCCAGACAAGGCCTCCCCAGTGCCAAGCAGAGCCCAAGAATTACTGTGTGTTTCCTACAGGCCTTAGGAAACCTGGGTTGGGTGCTGACATGGCTGTTCCACTTCCAGTTCCAGAATTATCTCATTCCTTTGGATATCTCTGCCTGTTGCCATGTTGCAATGAAGGCAAAATCCTTACACTGGTTTTGAATTTTTCCTGTTGATCTGTGTGGATTTGGGACCAGAGTCATCCAAATCTTATGACCAAAATCCTTAATGGAACTTGAATTCAAGATAAAAATAAATTACAATAAAAACACCGCTAGTCCCCCACCTTGAAAACCTCAGAAAGTTTTGTACATATGGGCAATATAACCCAAATATTAATGTTGAAAGAAAATGAAAAGACCATTACACTTTTAAGAACCTCAGAAGGAGAGTTGTCAGAGCAATCTCCACCCATCCTGTCAATGTATGTGTGTCAGAGACTCAAGTTAAATAATTTCCCTTTCCAAGTCTAGCATAGTGAATGATCATTATTAAACATTTCTTTCTATTCTGGCGCAACGTGGCTTTAGATCTTGTTTAGAGTATACTAGCTAACCTCTGAAGGAAATACAAGGTCATTATAGCTATTTCTGTGATATTTTGTGCCAGGAGGTGACATACTTTACACAGGAGGTGATTTTCACTTCACACAGCCCCTGAGAGTTTGATGGGGCTATTATTCATATACTACGAGCAGAGAGCCGAGGCTCAGATAAACTTCAATGTTGTCAAGTTTATAAACTTATTTTAGATACCCTACTAGAAACACACCCTCTCAGGAGCAACAACAGTTTTTAGAACACTTTTCAAACCTAACTGACTTCATTTGCAGCAGTTAGTGCTCAGTTTTGGAAAATCTGTCCCCATATGATCTAAGATGAGCAATCAGAAAATGAGTAATGTGCAGTAAAGTCTACTGACAAAAAATTTGGATTAAGTGAATTGCTTGGCTCCATCAAAAATGCCACTGATGCAAAGATCTGGATTCTCACAGAATTTAGTATTCTTAATGATTAAACCATTCTTTCTCGACACTTCTCTTCCATTTACCACACAGCTTTGGACTTCTATATCTAATAAGGCAAGAAGCCAATTTGCAGCACACTCATTTCCTGCATGATCCTAATTAATTTCTCAGCCATTGTTTGCCATTGTATTGGAGGAAGCAGGTTCTTAGGAAAAAAAATCCGTTGTAGGTAAATCATAAAGATTGGCCTTTATGGAGAAATCTGGAAATCATTGGTATCATCTAATTCCTCAATGTGTGTAGGTCAGACTCATTTCACCCAGTTTTAGATATCTAACTCTGAACAAGTTCTTTAGGCTTTAATTTTCTCCCACAGTTGTTGGGGAGAAGTCTGACTAACCAGACCAAAAGTCTGTTCAGGGATGTCAAAATGGTTGATTCTCTCCACACACTATGAAACAGAGTCGATCAAACATAGTTGTTTATGCTTAGACACACAGCACTTACATGCCCATCAGCTCCCAGTTATCCCTCCTTTTCTCTGTTTAATTTCTTCTCTCAATCTCCATGTTTTCTCCTGTTGAGGTGTCTCTGCCTTGCTCTTACCCAAAGTACCTTTCACAGCTTTTTGATAAATCGCCCAAGAAATCTGTAAGCCATCTCCTCAAGACCCACCCCATTTCACTGACCTCTGAAAAGAGGAAGGACTTTTTGTCCTGTAGATATCCAAACCTCTATGGCACTTGGTGATGAGAACATTTTTGGATCATATGCTTGGATCATCTTTCTGAGACTTCTCAGGGTCGCAGGGCCAGTTTTTTCCAGCTGTTCATTCTCCATCTAGATGGCAGAACTTCTGTCCCTGCCAAGAAAAATAGGTCTACCAACATATCCTCGATTATCACATTATGGGAGCCTTACAGCAACTTTTTGTTTTACGTTACTTTTTACATGGCAATAAAAATGTCTTTTTTCCAATAATATCATTCTGTGCAACAGGTGGATATCTTTCTTTTTAATGCCTCCCCCCTCTCCCCGCTTTAGCAGAAAATTGACTTGGACAATCTCACTTTTGAATTCATAATGTTATTAACAGCTGAAATCAGGAACAACCGAGCTTATCTGTTTTGTTATATCAGCTGCAGATAATAAATGATCATTGGAAGTGAAATATATTTGCTGCAATTATGTATTCATAAGCTGCACTGAGACAGGAATAGATCCAGAATTGATACAGGATTGGTCCTAAAGGAGAGTAGGGGGTTATAAGGCATTTCCTGAGGTCGTGACCTGTGGCATGGGAATGCACATACCCTGTGGCTAATGAGGGCTGGGGGAGATGCATGAGCACAGCTCCCTCTTCCCACTTTGCTCATTAGCCCCTATCTCTGGGGAGAGGGGAGGAAGGGGGGAGAAGTACCCAAACAAACAAAGGAAAATGTTAACCCCAGCAGACTGTACTATTTAAGGTTTTATAAAGCACTTTGAAGCACTAACAAGGAAGTTCCTAAGCAAACAAATACTGTTATTGTATTGAAAACGTTGCTAAGCCAGTTGATGTGGCTCTGGTTATGATCTGAAGCTGCCTCAGGAAACTTGACTAAAGAAACATGTTTGGTGGGAAGGGTACAAAAACAAGAAAGGAAAATATATATGTAAATGGACACAAATTCTATGTGTTCTGCTACAGTCCATAAACAAGTGATTAAAAAGTTGAAGATGTTTATTTAGTGAATTTTAAGGTGGCATTTTGCGATAAACGTACTGACCAGAAAGCCAAAACAGCTAAAGGTGCTGTAAGTCACAGTAAAGCTGACACACAGGCACACGAAGAAAGTGTCTAAATTTTAAAAACTTTGCAGTACAAAACACCCACATTTTTGAATCATTTCTAGAAATGAATCAGTAGTAAATATTGAATCCTGTGATTTTTTTACAGGGCAATGAAAACAGAAGGACAGAAATCAACAAACTGAATTTTCCCTTGAAGGATGCCTTCTAGATTAATTCATAATTTTGGTAAAGCCATAAATAAAAGAACACTTCAACAAATCAGACTGATTGACTGTTGTCTTAATTCCAACACCTATTCTCTACAACTAAGTCATTCAATCGCTGTAATCCATAATGCACAGAATTCTACTGACATCTGTGCTGTTTCATTTGTGATGGTGATTTTACCCCTCTGGGGTTACAACAAGACCACAGTATTGATTTGCAGACCCTGATGGTTGGGTTGAATGTTCTCAAATTTTATGTAATATATACAATTCATGAAAAATAATAGAAATAAACCAAATAGGCTGACAAAAACAGTGCAAATGTAAGAAAGAATAAGTAAACTGCCTAAATTTTGGGAAAAAAGGTGAAAGTATAAAAAGAAAAAATAAATCTAGAGACATACAACAGATCCTAATAAATCTACAAGAACCACAAGTGATAAAACCCAGGAGAAAAATTTCCCCTTAATATTTAGTTTTCAACTGGAAGTTCCAAATATTTATATATATATATTTATATATACACATCCTGTAAAGTTTTGCAAAGAATATTTTGCTGTTTGCTGTAATATTGAAAGAACTAGACACGATTTCAGTTGAAAAAATCTCATTCATTTCATTATAGAGGAATCTGTCATAATTAAAGTCATTGCATTCAATGAGAATTTTATCTGTTACTTTCATTTCTGAGAATATTTTTCTAGGAATAGCTGTGATTTATATTTTCCTCTGAATTACTATGGAAGATGGAACGTGTTTCAGAGAGTTCATGTGCTTATTTATTTTTAAAAATATTTTGAAGAGTGCCTGTAGGAATGCTCTTAGGCGTAAGTCTTGAATATATCCATTCCTTCTGTGGCTTATCTTTCACAGGTGAACAAAGATTTCTACACTCTTACAGAAAGTTTAGTGCTTCGTGCACCACTTTTGCAACAAGAAGCTTAGAATGGCATTAAAAATTCTGAATATTCAGCATTAAACCGAATAATTTCTTGCATTTGTTAGAAGAGGAATTTCTGTAGTTATCCAGCTATAGTAAATACTTTTAAAAACATCATTCCCTCCTGGATAGAATCATAGCATTTGCTCATAAGCATTGTATGTCTCAAAATTCAAACAGAGAATACATTGGTGGACTGCAGCTTCTAGATGATGTTGAAAATAGCTCTCTGTATTGCCATTTAACTCACAGATCACAGTGATCACCCTCTAATGCAATGTTTTGAGAAACCACCAGTCGAGACAAGGGCTATAGGACTAATCAATACCTAAAGGTTTCTAGGGAAATTTAATATCCCAAGTCAAGAATCTTCCTGCAAAAAATTCTTTGGACAGGACCTTGATTTTCACAAAGTCAATGTAAATATTTGCAGGCTGCAATCAAGAAACTGGGAGGTTTTAAGATTTGTTTCATGCTGTAACAACTTGAACTTGTTCAGTTTCCTGAAAGCCACTATAATATCTCAAATCCTTCCATTATTCATTTTAAATTGCATTTGAAACCATCTTTAGGATTTATTTCTCCGCTTTTTTCTTTGACTTTTCACAAAAATGTTCTTCTGGGAAAGCTGAGAATTAGCACATTCCCAACACATACGACTAAACAAAGTGCCTCTCTAGTGTAAACCACCTTTAAATTTAAAGTCAGATATGTTAAGTAAGAGTTGTTTTATTTAAGTACTTTTGTGACATACGTTATGAATATAAAGCCACTATATCAGCTCTGAGTGGGACTGTATATAAACCTTTTAAATTGCATCCTCCTTAAGATGACAGAGGAAATCTTTGCATGAATTACAGCTTCAGGCTGCCCAGAGGGAATCTGTTGCCCAGAATGTGGTTAAACAGTTTTTTTAACTAATTCTAAAGCCTCTCAAAGACAACTGTTTTTTGAAGAGCTCCCCGTTCTTTTTTCTTCTATACTAAATTGTAGTCTGTGAGATTAGGGCTCAGTTTCTAAATATCTCCAGACACCTTTTTGAGATCTGCCAAAACTAATGTAACTCAAATTTGATGGCAATATTGATTTATGAGCTTTCTGCATTCACACCACAGAAGTAACTTGGTAAAAATGATCTTCCACTGGTGAATTTTACTTTGTTTTCTATGTGTCTTCAAGGGGGTAGAAATTTAAAAGGAACAGATCCTATCAGCTTTTCTCTTGTTAGTGTTACTCATAAAACAAAACACTGAGTAGCAGAAAAACTAACAAAAAACCCATCACCACCACCATCACCAAGAAAACTCAAAACCAACCAACCAACCAAAAAAACCAAGACTATTTATTTTTCTCAAGCTGTGATATTTTTCAAAAATTGAAATAATAGAACTTTAAGTGTGGGTCCAAAAATTCCCATAAGATGTTGTATTACTAATTATATCCTAGTTTTCATAGAATCACAGAACCACAGAATCCCAGAACGTGCTGAGTTGTGAGGGACCCACAAGGATCATCAGTCCCACTCCAGGCCCTGCACATCTCCATCTCCAAGAGTCACAACGTGCCCAAGAGTATTCTCTGCCAGGCTGGAGCTGTGGCCACTTCCCTGGGGAGCCCAGTTTTGAAATCTTTTGTATTTTTAATGAAAAGCTTGAGTTCAGACACAATATATATTTATGGTAAATATAGCCTATAGGCTTACACATGTTTTAGAAAAGCTCTCAGCCTTGACTTGAAAATGAATAGCTATGAAAGCAGATAATGTGAACAAAATGCCAAGTCTTTCCATTTCTTTCCTAGTTGGTAGTGAATGGCAAACTTATTTTGGAGTGAATTAGTAGCATGATGCCAATAGATTGGAATGCACAGCCTGTTAATCACCCTTTGCATGTCTCAAGCATTATCTGTAAAACTATTGTCGAGAATGAAAAATTATTTCACATCTACCTCTAAGTCTTCACAGCTGTAGTAAATGTAAAGTATCACCTACTTCATTTCTAGGGGAATTATTTTGTGCCTCCTGTAACTTCTTCAAAATTAAAAAAGTTGTAAAGAAGAAGTTTGGATGATAACTAATTGCATGTTTTATTCCACATTGTCCTACTAAACTCTGGCATTTCTTAAATTAAAGAATTGGAACTTTGAGGAATTGAACAGCCAACTATGTTTTTGTCTCTGTACCAAGAGTTCCCTTCATTCTCTGGGAGTGAATCAGTGACTGAGAAACAACAAATCTATATTGTCTCTTGAGAAATAGTACAGATATTAAACATTTCAGGTGTGAGTTCCCTTTTCAAGGGTCAAAATAATTAAAGCAGGATGAATGGTCTTATCACCAGTAATAAGGTGCCAGTCAAAGATCACTTATTGAGATAGAAGTTGTTTAACTGGCAGTAAAAATAAAAGTTATAATAGATCAGTGCCTCTTTCTTGGCTAATTTTTACTGCAATGTTTGCCAAAATATTATTAACATCGTTAACATTGATAAAATAGTTACCTAGGAAAATATTGGCTCAGCTCTGTCCCCAGTATAAGATATTGCTCCCATTAAACTCAAGTTAAGCTGAAGTAGTTTTCTTTGTTTAATTGTAGAACCTGAATGATCAAGTGAAATTCATGCTACAGATAAATAAAAGTCAGTCCTGTACACCTCAGCTTGTCTCATTGACATTTTTCTACTGTGTGATTCATTTTCAGTCTGATATGTACTGCCACCTCCTCTACACCACTATTGCTGATTAAAATGACAATTGCAACATGTCTGTCTCTTCAATTCACTGAGCTTCAGAAGGGATAATAACATCCAAATGCTGAAGAAACACTTGTCAGGAATTTTCATTTGGCTTCAAGGTAGCTGGTTTTTTTTCACTTATCCCTACTGAAAATATTAACAAAAACATAATTATTTAAAAAGGAAAAAAAAAAAGGCTAGTAATTTTCAGCTGAAAATTAAGAATTTTTAGTCTGAGTTTATTTAAAAGAGTTGTGCACTGAAAATGCCATGCCTATATTCTCCTGTCAAATGACACATCCCAAAATGTATCACAGCATTTTCCCCCTGCTGAGACAGTATTGTTAATGCATTCTGCCATAGTGTGCAATTCAGAGAAGGGAATGAAAATCTGATACAATTACAGTTCCATAAATACTATGGACACTTCTGAAATAATTAATTTCTTAATAAAAAATAACCTACATTTCCAGTACTTGCCAGCCTCATTAAAAAAAAAAAAAAGGCATTTCCATATAAATAAAAGATTCTGTAGCCACTATTCCCTGAAAAGAAACCATTTTCCACAGAAACTTTGTTAGCACACTGAGATGCACCATTCTGTTCTTACGTTTTTTGGTGATTCAAAATATAACAGATATACCTGTCCATTTTCACTAATTTTATAAACTGAATTTTCATCATAAAAAGTCCTGTATAAGTGTAGTCACTATTTTCTACTTTAAATGTGTTATTTTATTGGAAAATATAAGTAAAGGTAGCAGAAATATTAACCCAAGTGCCAATGGCAGAAATGATGAGCAATCTAGGCTATCATGGAAATGACCTATTGATCAACCAGCTATAAAGTTAAATCATTCTTCTACACCACTTACCAATAACAAAAACATCTTCAGAATTAAGGATTGTCCCCACTGATTGTGAACCCACATGAAAGGCATGAAGATTGCATTTTTCAATACAGCATTTCATTGCAACACATGATCACCCATTCTGCAGCAGATCAGAAAAAGAAATAATTCAGTTATTGTGCAGAAAGGACAGGAGTGTTGGGATCAGAGAATTGTAATTTTGCCATCTCTGCTTGTTGTTCGTTCAATATCCACTTTATAGGAGGATTCCCCTGGTATTTCATGCTCATCATGCAATTACTGCACCTGGCAAATGGATATGAAAAAGAGAATTTCATGCCCATTGTGATTATGTTTTGTAGTTTGAAGCAGGATGCACAGTGGGACTCAGTGACTCGGAGGAAAGTTGAGAAGCTGCTATTTCTTCCAAAGGCAATAGAAAAGCACTGGATGAAAAAGTCAGAGAGGCAGAAGATAGGAAAATCTCACACATTTTTACTAACAGACTCCTAGGATTACTATAATGCTGAGATAATAGACAGAAGCTATTGGGAATATGCTGCAATCACAAGACCTGCTCATTAAACTCCATTAAACCTTTTGTACTTCCTTTTTTGTCTATCAATAATGCAAATTAGAATTGCTTTTCAAGTAGGATTGCCCTGAGTGCACTATTCTGCCTACTTGTCTCCTTTAAATATACATCACCAAAAATCCTAAGCCAAAGAGTCCGTAATCAGAGTTGTCAATTTGAATAAAACTACACTGCAGTTATTTAATTGTTATGGTCAGGCTCAGATAGTGAACAAAATAAATAAATTCCATTTTGGAAGGAAAATAATTAATTAAATATTGCAGGGTTATGTTCAGTTCTTGATGTATTTAGTGATGTACTGTCACAATAAGATCTAATAGAAAGTGTGCAATAGCTTATCTTCTGACAACTTTGGAAAAGAAGATACTAATGAAGAACTTATAAGAAATATCTTCATTTGGGTTACAGCTGGCCACAAAACATCTCCTTATAAATTTTATGCAGTTTCAACTTAATATACAGGAAATGACGTTTGAATCACTGAGATTTTCCTGTGAGAACTCTAACCACATGATACTAAAACTTTTTGCCTCTTTCTGGCCATAGAAATCTGACTTGTCCTTTGCACGTTCCCTGAGATCACAATAAATCAGCTTGTCATTCTCAGCCCTTCAGAAGAGACTGTTGTTTCATCATTCAGGCACTTTGGAAAATGAATAGGGACTTAATCCATAACCTTCCATTTGTTGTTTTTTTTTTTTCAGAGAGAACTCTCTAATGCTCATACTTTGCGCAGAAGTGACTTCAACATTTCCATACTAATTTTTTAGGCTTATTTGGAATCCACACTAGTGTGAGTTCTGTGTTCTCTAAAGGCCTGAAAACCTTATCATAAGACATGTTTCATGGAAGGTGGTTAATTCCACATGATAGAGAGACCTGTTTTCGAGGATCAAAGATTAAAAAATTAATTTTCAAAAAAAAAAGGAAAACTTTTTGAATCATGTAATTGTCTAAGAAGCAGAATTTTTTTTTCTTTTGAACAGTAATCACAAGGCAGCTCATGGAGAAGAGTACGAAAGTCAGATGCATTGAAGAATTCCTCCTCTTTTTACAAAAGGTGCCAGTGGTCCAGAGGAGACCACAGATAATGGGATAAGATCACCACTGAGGTCAGTTACAATCTTTAAGCTTCAGATCTCTGTTTTCACGTCTGGTAAAACTAGAATATGACCTTAGCAAGCATGGCCACAAAGATAACCCTTTCCTAGTGCTGATAACAGAACATCCTTATTTCTAAGGGATCATGAGAGCCGAACAATTCCGTGAGGGAATTGGGTTGGGAATAACAGAGCGTGGGAAGTGAGAAGATCCAAAACTCCCTAGAGTGTCACTTTTGCACTACTTTTGTTTGTTTTTCAGAGCTAACTGACTGTCTTTGGAACACATCAGCTGGTTTCAGGTCCAGAATTCACAGTATTTTACAAACATTCCAGCTTGGAAGACTTCACAAATATTGGGCCTTATCCCTTTCTCACGACATCAACTTTGTTCACGCAGTCATGGCCTCTCTCTGAATAACACTATCTTTTTTTTTTTTTTTTTTTTTTTTTTTCACAATAGTGGGATAGAGGAGGTTCAAGTTCTTGTTTCAGATTAAAACCTTGACTTTTAATGCCAGAATTGCTACATTTGCTTAAGGATAGATACATGTTTCAGTAGCAGCAGTTAGATTGCAAATACCACAAAATATACCTGTAAAAAGAAGTATGATGTGTGACATCTGTATTACATTTACAAATCTGAAAATCTTTACTTTTGGATGCTTCATTCATCCACGGAAGTTGATTTTTATTTTGTGTGGTACTTTCTGAACTTTTTTTAATTTTTTACTAATCTCTCCACTCTTAATAGTTTTTGCATACTGAAGTTGAACAAGGACAAAAGTGTATTTCACCGGAATTTGAACCAATACTGGTCTTAATATAGCTCTTTTCAGTTGGAAAATGACTCTTATAAATCTGTGAATTTCAAGGTGTAGGACATGGAAGGCAAAGCACTTGGAGCCAGCCTGTTCCAAAGCTCACCAAAAACAAAGGAAAGAGGTTTTCACTCAGGCCCTTTTATACCCCTAATTCTAACACAAGCATAATCCCAATGATTTTTAAGGATCTGTTGAAATGTTTAAAATTAGGTTTGTGCTTACTCAGTTCAGGTCTATGGAGGCAGAACACATACACTGGAAGAAATTTTTCCATTAACATCAAACATTTTTTGCATCCCCCCCCCCACTATAAAAAGGAGAGGAAGAAAGGAATTGAGTAATGCTTAGTGTGACTTTCCTCCTGTGGTTTGCTTTGTTTTTCAGAGACATTCCAGAAATGTATTCCAGATGTTTTCAAATCCCTGTAACTTATTTTCCATACTATATATAACCTTTTCTACCATATCTGCTCTCTCTCTCCCTTTCTTTCGCTGATTACTGTCTCTATCTTTTTCTCTTAGTTGTCTTAATATTTTTTTTCACTTCATGTTCCAGATGAATTAATTTGTATTTTTTCAGAGGTCCCACTATGAAACATGCATTATCTGCTAGAAGACATATTGTTCCACGTACTAAAATCTCTTGTTTTGTAAAGTTATTAATTAAATAATATTTAGTTGTATTAGCTGGATTTTCATAATTGTAAAGGATACCAAGTTCTTGCTCTCAAAACACTAAAAAGGCTTTTGAATATTAAATTAGTATCACATTTAGGCACAAATGCTCTCTGATAAAACATAAATTACAGTCTTATCCTGTACCCGCAATGTGAAATGTGTCTAAAAAACTGCCTCTTTTGTTTAGCTCATTATGAGGCAGTTGCTTAATAATTCTTTCTGTAAAGGTTGCTTCAGCATTTTTTGGCAGTTTTGTCGTTGAAAAATGCTGCTGTCATGAAACAGAAAGTGGCTGTCAAGCCCTCAGAAGGAGAAAGTAATTTTAGTGAAGCCCAGGATATTTTTCCAATCGTTCGGATGAACTTGGTCAACATTCCTTTCTCCACATGAACTAGGCACGTGAAATTTCACCCTTCTCCTCAGGAGCTGCTGCTTGGCAATGATGTTTATTCACTCCTTCCTGAGGTTACAGCTCTGCTCCACAGAGCTGATGGGAAACTGCCACTCTCCAGTGTTATTGCTGGAAGAAAAGCGTATGGGAACGGGCCAGAGCTCCACTGGGGGCTCCAGATGCTCACTGAGAAGAAACAGATTTTTCACAGCCCTGGAGTACCTACTCAGGACTTGTTAAAACTCTCTTTATTTAGGGTGGTGGTATTTTTTTCTTGGTTAACTAAGTAAAAATAGCTCACAGCAGTACTTACAACAATATCTGAGCTCCCTTTTTATTTAACAGGCAGGGAGCCAAACCTAATACAGTGTAAATCAGAGCAGCACTGACTTGCATTGACCAAGGATCCTGCCTATCACGTTCTAACAAATACAGATGGCAAATGCTCATCATCGACACAATCTTAAAAGCTTAAAAGAATAGAAGAAATCATATCATTGAGCTTTTTGCTAAAGCTGAGGACTGCCTGAATCATGAATACAGATCTAAGTAGTGCTGCAAATGATGTGGTTCACTGGTGAGTGGTACTGACTTTTGGAAAGTCAGAGGACATTTTGCCATTGTTTACAATGTGCTTATTCTGTGAGAGGGGAAAATGCTTCAGATGAGAGATGAACTTCCACTAATCTTGAAGTTCCTTGGGGTTTGAGATTTAATTATTATTAGCTATTTTATCACAATGTCTCACGGAGGACTCATCTGAGATCAGAAATCCACTGCGGTAGTTATGGTACATACATGGAACCTAGGCTGCTAAAAGCTTCAAATCACTTTGAAACACCCACCAACACAAAAACACAAACATAAAAAGCAACAAAACTCAAACCAAAAGCACAGAGAAATATTTTCCCCACTTTACAGGTGGAAAACTCAGATAAAGTTATTTGCCAAAGCCTAAGAGAAGACTGTGGGGAGCTCTTTAATCACAAAACCTCCTTTATCTTCTAATTTAACCCCACGCATTTTTGCAATCCAGAAGGGAATGCTTCATTATAAAATGAATCAATCCTGAGCAGTTTCAAAATAGAATAGCTTTGCCATGACTTGTCAAAGGCATAGTAAATACGACTCTGTAAGGAATAGTACACCACTCTGGAAGTGTGCCACCATTATGAGTTTACTTCTGAAATAAAGAAACAAGTTGCCTTTGTTCTAGGATTGAAACATTCAAATATCAGAGCCAACATTTGTAATGTTTGGAAGGAGAGGGGGAGAGAAGGGAAGAAGTTTTATTTTGCAAATTCCGTTCAAATTGAGAGTTCCAGAAAACAGCCAAAAAAAAAAAAAAAAGTGCTTAGGTGGTAGGCAGGATGTACCATGAATAACAATGTATCCTGTGGATATTTACTACCAAATCATGTTTAACTGAAAGGAAAGTGGGAGTCATCACAGCAAGCAATTCCCATCCGATTTCTTAACATGTAAATCAGGAGCACAGAAAGGCCATTTATGGGAGTCTCAGGGAGACAATGGCTTTCCCAGTGCCAAGTGGTGACATCACACCTCACAAAGGAGAAGGAAGAGGGCTGTAAGTGCAGGATGCCTTGCCAAGAGCTTTGTTTTGTTTCCACAGAAGAAGAAAAAAAATGGAAAACAAAAAAAAAGCAAAGAAAAAAAAAAGAAAGGAGCAATTTTTCTCAAGAATATAACATTACAGACAGAAAAAAACACAAACTTTCAAAGAAGTCGATGTGTGACTCATGGAATGTACTTTGCAGCTCTTATGGTGATTTCAGTAGCACTTGTGAAAAATCAAAACTAATTTTGCATTTACCGTATCCAAGCAAAATGAAAGCAAACACAAACACACACACACTCATCCATGGACCAAGACACCCTCAGAGCTGAACCTGAGAAATGCCCTTTGTGAGCTCTGGTGCTGAGTGTTTCTCAACTGTAATGCCAACTCCAGCTGTCTTTTGTAAACTGAACTCTGAGACATTATTCCTTTTGAAGTAATGAGGAAATACATGAAAAGTTTGGAATTTAGGTCTTCTAAGGAAGCTGGAATTGTTAGTTTAGTGGAGAAAGCTCAAGATCTTGAAGAAATTATGTATTTACAGCACCTATCTCCTAAGTAGATTTGGGTCTCAATAGCTTTTAATGTGAGGAATCTCAAACAATTGATTTTTTTTTTCCTTTCTTCTTCTTACAAATAGTGTAAATACATTCCACCATTGGAACAGAAAAGAAAGAAATCAAAACTTTCAAGTCTTCTGATTCATAGAAGTAAGGAAAAAAAGAGTTATTGTTGAATTTACAGGAGCCAGTACTCCTCCCCTTTTCTGTTCTGCAGTGACTTATCTAACACTATAATGTATTAGAGAATCCCACAGCAATGATTTCCTGTGCCATACACATAATATTTTAATTCCTAAGAGTGTGGATTGTTGCAATAGACAGTGTATTTTGCTGATACCTAAGAGTTTAGGAAGAAATATATGCTTTTTCCTAAAAATATACATTTGGTATGACGTGATTTTAAAAAGCTTGATTCCATTCATGAATTGTATAGTGCTGGCAATACAGACGTAGCAAGGCCCTCTTCTGTCCCAAACATTAAAGCATAATAATGATCTTCACTTCGATTCCATTCCCAGCAAGAGCAAAGATGAAATTAAATACACACAGAAGTGTATCAGAATGTTTCCCAAGTGATATTTTTATGACTTTAAAAAACAAAACAAAACAAAACAAAACAAATCCCACAAAACAGAGAAAAGCAACAACAAGAGCAAACTAACAACCAAAAAACCCCCAAACAAACACCAAAACTACCCTATGCTTTATATACATACTTCTTTTGTTTGTGTGCTGTTCATTTCACAGTTAAGGTAGTGAAACACTGTGAGACAGATGGAGAACAGAACCTTTTAAAGGTTTTTGTAAAAGCCAGCTTTTGTTCAAAGCTTCCTCTGGTTAAGGAAAGTTGATACTCAGGGAGTGATCCAAAATTGCACTTAATGAGCAAAAGTGCAACTCTGGTGGAACCTGTATATCTTCATTTGTGAGAGAGACACATCCAAAATCATCCTTCCAAATCCACTTTAGGGCCTGAGAGACTCTCAGTGTTCACACATCCATGGGTGCCTCTATTTCTGCTACTACTTTCCCACACAATTCCTAATGAATTTACAGGGTAAGTTAGAACCATATTCCTGAATCATTGATTTGGTGGATGTGCCTAATACGTGCCTAAAATGCAAAGACTCCTCCAAGTTTGAGTCAGGGAACCTGAGAAGAAGAGTGTGCTACCTACTCAAATGGACTTTGGTCTGCAAGTTAAAGCACATGGCAATATCTCCAATATCTGAACCTCTAATGACTCAGTAGAAAATAGCTTTAAACAAAAGCCTTGTCAAGAAATTGAAAACCAAACTCAGAGCCACAGTCAAAAATGTTAAATTAGGGAGCAGCCACACTGAATACAGAATTGAGACCTGTTGGTATTTTATTTAGTCTCAACCTGCAAGGAAGCCAAAAATCTTAGAAATTGATAGTACGCCTTCTGGAGACTTTTAGATTTAGGAAAAGGCAAAATAAGCAATGTTAAATGAGGGCTAGGTGTAAACCATGCAGGGGAAATAGTAGGATGCATGTCTCCAGTGGAGAACAGTGTATTTTAAACTGCAGTGATATCCTAAGATGCCTCCAGTCACATGAGAATATCACTTCAGACAGAATGAACAGAAGGGTGACAGCCTTCTCCACATCTCCAAGAAAAGAGAGATAAACCAAATTTCTGTGTTTGAGTTATTTTGTTGTGCCTCAGTTTTTTTCCCCCAAGAAAGTCTCAGACAGCAACTACAGCAGACTGAGATGGCTGAGCATCAGAGCATGATACAAGCAGATCCAATGGATTTGTCATTGTCTGCTAACAGTACTCTCAAAAGAAGACAGGCCTATAAAATAACACTGGGACCTTAACAGCATGTATACAGAGCAGATAAACTAATGAGAAATGTTTATGTATTTATGTGTACAAAGTATTTTCTCTCTTTTTTATAGTTTATTGCTATTAGTATTATTAACTGACAAGGAAATATGTAAGCAGCTGTACCTTTAACAGATTCTAGGAAAAAGCATTTGATAGTGGTTGTTATGACATGTGGAGGACCACATTATGCAACACAGAGCAGCTAAAATTTAAATATTAAATATAATGAACTCCTGTCAGGTTCCTTGGCTATGAATGATTTCTGAATAACAAAATGTGGGTGATATCATTTCAGATTTGATCTTGCCATGATATCTCAAGTTCACATGTACCTTCCTCCACCATCTCTATTCATGAAGAAACCAACATTTTTGGAAACAGGGCTCATGGGTGACTGAAAGGTTTAAATCAAAATTTGAATATACATTTCAGAGTGTGTGTATATACAAAACATTTCTCACTTGAGAACTTTGTAAAATGTGAACATCAAGGTAAGTAGCACTGCCCACTGTCAAGGTAAGCTACATTTGCACCCCATACATCCTAATATCGCCTTATCATGGAATATTTATAATATTTATCATTTGGATTTAAATTTCTCTAGGGGTAGTGTTTTCATTCCATTTATCCTTCTCTGTGTTTTACCTTTAAATGGTGATACTATTTCAGTATGAAACCTCTGTGGAAATGATGAAACTGAAATTGCTTTACCTGAATGTTAACTACATTGGATATTGATTCCATAGTTATCCTTCAATGTAAAGGATATAAAGGCTCATCTCTGAATTCAGCGAGCATAAATAGGGCCAAACACCTCACTGAAATTTTCTGTGGAGGGTAAAATCCCAAATGTTTCTTAGCACTAGTTTTGCCATTCATTGTACTACTTCCATTTATAATAAGATGAATTGAAATTAATTATTTTTCTTTTGTTAATAATGAACATTAAAAATCTTAATGCATTTTCTATCAAATTAAGGAAAAACATAGCAGAGTTATTTGTTTGGAAATTTTATAGGTGGGCAGTATAAATAGATGCAGCTGAGCTGCTACAAAGTCATTGTAATTTGAGATGTTCCTGGACATTTGTTAGAAAACTGCAAACAGGATACAGTATTCTGTAAACTTAGAAGCTGTATTTTAAAGACTCCTGTTACATAGCTCAGTGATTTAACATAGCTTAATTAAGATAGTAAATTAAAGCAGACACAGAAGGGTAGAACAAGGAATATTAAAAATTTACATCATCTTGGAGTATTTATCCACACACAGTGTGTTTTCAGTAACTTTAAATAACTACTTTGCCAGTTACACTTTTCCTGCTGAGTATGAGATATTTGAAACTCATTTACTGAAAGTTGTGTTTTGTGGATTTCCATAGATAACAGGCATAATTCTAAGTTACTAAAAATACCACCAACTGGCTGTCATGCGAGTTTCTGAAAAGCTGCAATAAATGTCTCTTATCTATTTTCATGTGAACCTTGGACTGCACATTATTTTCCTCACTGTGACCTCACTAATTCTCCCTGTCCAAAATTTAATAGGTGGTGACTCTGAATATCCCTGGGGGTTCCAAGTTTGCACAAAAGGAATATTGCTGACACTGCTGCTTTATGGTTGGTGTGCTCTCCTCTTGATGGACAGGCAGCACTCTCTCAAATGTTGCCTGTTTCAGTAAAAAGAGAAAATGTGATGGACATGGTCAGCAACTCATCATATCAGGTGTGTGGAGCAATATATACATAACTTAAGAACAATATACATAGGGTTAAAAATGCAGCATTTTAAATCCGTTCATTATTTTAGAACATATTTTAATACACAAGCTTCACCAGATAGTAGATAGGGCATCATTATTCATGTTTCAATGTTGAAGAAATGACAAAGAAATAAGCTCAGGAAAAAATGACGAAAGTCATCCAGAAAACCAAGGACAAATCTGGAAACAACACTCATATTTTCAGTCTTTTCTTCAGCACATTATTGACCAGATCAGTAAGTTTAAATGGTGAATTCCATGTGAAATCTGAACCCCAGCTACATTTTCCTAAACCTTGTCAGTGTTGCAGGCAACAAAATTTTTTCAAAGAGATCTTGTATTTCTTATTCCAGACCCTGAGGCACTTTGCTGAACATCGAGGTGCGTGAGAACACCACCATAATTCCCACTCAGGTGGTGACATGTGGTTACAGAAAGATGTGATGCGTGGTATCACAGTCCCCCTTGACAAAAATAAAGATGAAATGGATAGGCCAGTGCTAAACCATATTACCTCTTTCCACTTCTACAGCAGTTTTTTGGCTGCCATGATTCCTCACAGAAATGAGAAAAGAGTAATTAGGACCTCGAAAACACCATATTAAATGTATAACACAGCACGACCACAAAGTGGCTGCTCCTGGCCTATAATCCTTTCCCAAATGAACTCTCCCAGCCAGTTCAAGGAGACGAAGACCCATAGCACACTATTCTGGTTAAATCAAATTGCACTGCTAGTCCGTTGTTACCACTGAAGAAAAAAGTTATCGTTTCAACAAGCCTGAGTTTAATATCTTTCCTGAAGGGTAAATATATATTAATACATGTCTCTGAAAGAACGAAATGAGTAAATTAACCCCAAGCATTGATGAGATCTGCTACAGATAGTGAACCGAGTTCCTCAAAAGTTCTTTGAGAAGACTTTTCTCATTTCCTGTAATTTTAAAAGAAATAAAAGTCTATGCTCTGCATTGCTTTTCCTTTAGGTAAACACGTTTTTATTCTGCCATAAAGAAATCTCCTCCTGCCATTTTTCCCTGCTGTGAACAGCAGCCTATCAAAAAAAATAAAATCTTAAAGGTCACACTAGAAGCAAGACATATATTACATTTTCTGATACAAGTCTCAAAGACCTGAGAAATGCGTTATTCAGATTCATAAAAGCTACAACACAAAGGAACTTCAATTTGTTGATATTAAAACTGTCTTCAGATTTCCAAATAATTATTTGAAATAAAGGGTTTCTCTTGCAGTGTTAACTACACAGTACGCCTAGATTAGGGCAGTTGAGTTTTGCTGATGCAGCAAGACAGCTTGCACTTTCAAATGTGGAGGAAGATTTTAAGTCACTTTTAAAAAAGGAAAGAAAGCAATTCTACTTGTTAAAATACACAAAGTTTATATTTCCCTTTATCAGGAAATATAAACTTGGAGATGGGGTCTCCAAG
Source organism: Drymodes brunneopygia (assembly GCA_013400955.1). NCBI lineage: Eukaryota > Metazoa > Chordata > Aves > Passeriformes > Petroicidae > Drymodes > Drymodes brunneopygia. Next base: position 5,549 of record VZTZ01050520.1, on the reverse strand, counting down.
TCTCTGAGGCACAGTAATTTTTTTAGCAATTTATTTTGTATAGATGAAGTGATTACACAGATCTACATGTGAATTTACTTGTTTTTCACTCAGAAGCAGTTGTGATTTGTGTAGCTTACTAAATTAGCAGTGAAGCAATCAGCTCAGAAATGTGACAGCCTCCAGCCCAGGGTACAGAATGTCTTCACTTCTGAGCTTATTTTGCCCAGAAGATAAGCATGGCACTATGCATTTTTTTTTCTTTTGTTGTTGAAACACCCAAGCCACGGTGAATTTCAGGTTTGTAACATTGTTGGGACTAATGGGATTTTCTCCCACAGAAAGAGATGGGAAGTCCTAAAGAACAAGAATAATAGTGCAGTGGAGGGGCTAGCAAGTATTTTTGCTCACGACGTTAAAGAACAGGATTTGGTGAAAAATGGATCACCCTCACATTCATCCCATTTCTCTTATCTGGAAGGCCTTTCTTCTCATGGTATGGAAGGGTTTCCATGGAGTTGGTGTTCATGGTGGGAATCAAACACAATGACCTTTTCAAATCCTGTTCTACCTCAAATCTCCACACAGGTGGCAATACTGCACTCACTGATGCTGGCAACAAGAGGGAGGGCATCAAGCCCTGAAGAGATCAGCAATAATAAACAGAGCACAGGAGTTCTGTGCAAGAGTGATTGAAGTACTGAGTATCAGAGCACTTATTTAGTTTTCTTGACTTCAATCCACAGCTAGAGATTTAATTTTATCTTCCACTGTAAGTTCATTTCAAGTACATGAAAAATGCGCTAATAGAAAGGATCATAAATGTAAAAGAAAGAGGAACAAGCATTATATGTATAATTATAATTATTATATAAGGATAAAATTATATATAAACCTATATGTAATTACATAAATAAAATAAGAAGCCCTTTTCTTACCAATAGTGTTGGTAATCCATAACAAAAGGATATGGGATTCCATAGCCTAGTGGTTATCAAACCTAAGTTAAAACAGTATTTGTTATAATTCTAGGAGTGTTGCAGGCTGTAGAGCTCTCTGTCCCTACTCTGATTTCAGAAGGCTTAGACAAATGGTGAACAGCACATGGTCAAAACCTGGAACAAGGGATGAGATTAAAACTTGGCACTTGTCTTTGTATGTCTTACCATTTACCTTCATGTCAGTAATATTTGATTTAGTTCCTTGGGGGAAAAAAAATTGCTGAAAAAATTTTCCAGTGATTCCAATTTGTCCCTGGTGAGTCTCAGCCTAGCACCTTTTATCTGACTTGGATTAGTGAACTGGGGGTCTCTCCACCAGCTTTTTAATTCAGATCTGGTGCAGACTTGTGGAAGTAAATCTCCCTCTTCTGCTCCAGTCTCTTTGGTACACTTAGATATGTCTGAAGTAATTTATTTTCAAGAGCTACATCAGCTGGACAGAAAAGGTAACGGTTCCAAGCAGAAGAGGGAGGGAGGGGAATGTAGGAGGGAAATTCAACCAGCAAAATGCCTCCAAAGTAATAATCCTTCTTCACTGAGCTATAAAAAAGTCCTCTTCAGTGTCCAACAGCACATACCACAAGGCAGGGAATGTACGAATAATGTATCCTTTCAAGCAAAAGGGCTACATAGGAATCTTGGAAATGGACTTTGTCAACAATTTCATAGGGATATGCAAAGGTATGATTTGCCTCCATTCTCTATTCCTGATAATGTTCTGTGCACAGCTTCTCCCCCACTAGCCAGGGGTTAAAGCCAGAGAAAACAGAATGAAATGCAGAAAGATAAGAAAAAGACAGAGACTTTGATACTTCCTGAGTGTTCTTTTCCTTCATGTGTTTGGGAAAATTGAGTGCCACAAAAAATGGATGATGAATTAAAAAACCCAACAGTAAAAAACATTAGATGAAAGACTTCTTGATCTTCTTCACTCAAACTTCTGTGTGAAAAATAATGTTTCATCTCTCCCTACTTAATAAAAAGACAGAGTAGGCAAAACACAGTCCCTGAAGCAAAACCCTCCTTTACAGTGTGTTTTATAATGCTTCATCAAGTGTGGTCTCAGAAGAGTGGACATTGTATCCAGAGTTAAAGAATTCCTTGCCTTTCTTGTCTGTACCTAATTTATTTAGCATGGAACTGTTGATGGATGTGTCTAAACCTTATCTACTTGTCACATCATCAACAACTGATATAGTGACACATTAAAACTACACTGCAATCACCCAAAGAAAAATTAAAGAAGTCCCCTGAGGAGATGTAAAGGCAGGGCTTTTCCTTCCAGGAGAAGGAAGAGGTGCCACCTGAAGCTTAGAAATAATCTAGTCTCATGCTATTTGTTCTTAAAAAGAAACTGACTCCCATGGTGGAAGGAGAACTCCACAATCTCTGCATTTTAAGTCTCTTCTCTACACAGCAAAGATTAATATGTAAGGAAAAAAAAATCTTCAGAGAAAGGATCTCTGCCAGTTGGCAGTGACACATCAAACTTGAGACTTTCAGAAGTCTTTCAGAAGTCATTAAAAACAACAAGAAAAGGAAACTGCTCATTTTAGATTCTCCTGTTTGTTAAGGTGGTGTTCAGAGGCTGAGCTGGGTGTGAATTGCTGCAGTTGAGGTCATTCTATTTTGAGGGCAGCCTTTTTCTAAAGACAAAGTAGTTCTTGAAAGTGTAAACTATTTTTTCTCACCTTGGTGGGATATTAGCTAGGAACTCCTATCGTGATCAGTGCAGAGTCAACATTGTTAGCTCTATTTTTCTCATCTCAGAAAATAAAGGGCTTTTGGTTTCCTATGAAAAAGCATAGTGGTGGAAGAGGGACTATCACATTAGAAAACCTTCTCCATCTCCCCTGGATAGTACCTCATATTTATAGTGCCATCAAGAGACAGGTTTGTGAAGGCCAGGGTTTGGGAGAGCACTCTCTTGTTTGGTTGGTTTTTGGAATCCTTTATTTTCCCAACCAATTTAACCTTGAGGCACCGTTTAAAGAATAATCCACATTTGTCTCTTTCCTAAGCCAAATGAATATTCACAACTGGAAACAAAAGAACACAGAGGATTAACTCAGAAACAGCCTTTTAAATGATGAATGATGAAGAAATAAGGAAGGATAAGAATAGCTATGAATGAGCTGCTCAGCCTCACAATGTAATTGAGGAGTGTTTAAACTAGTCAGAGATCTACTGTCACAGTTTTTAAAAGGTGAGTTTATAAAAGATAGGACAAAACCACAGATGTACCTTCGGGCTGTTTAAGGACAGTAACAATAGAAACTCGTATTCTTGGGGACTGGGAACAAACACAGTATACTACCTTTCCCCTAAAATGTCAAACTCACTGGAGTCCAAGAGATGCATCAATTTATCCATGGTGTAAAGTCAGAGTAGTCTATGGAGTAGAATTAAAAATTAATATAGCCCATTTCAATGCTACGGGTTTGATCTGTAGGTGGGCAGTAGAGTTTAACATATGTTTAATCTGATTGAAAATGTAAATGGCTCAAAGAATGACAGTCAGAGCAACACCAGGGGCAGCAGTTGGCACTTATATGGTTTTTCTGTAGAATCATAAAACTAAATAATCATGGGTCAGTTATAAAATTCTGCATGATCTGAAACAAGTAATTCATTTTTTTTTCACTGTTGATTTCTCCATCTGTGCAAGAGAAATCATGACACACAAAGAGGGTGGTGAGACTGGGCCTCTTCAGTTTGAAACTGTAAAATGAAATCCCTTGAGAAAAAATAATTTATTGCACTAAGTTCGCTATATTTAAGTAATATTTATATTCAGTATATAAGGTATTTTTTATCTAGATATTATGATGCTGCAGTTGATCTGCTCTGAAGTCCATTTAGACAAGCACAGAATAAGGCCATGGTGTTCCTTTAAACTTTAGTTTAAATAATAACCCACCTGCAGAAGTGTTTCCAACTCACCCCACCTATCAGTGGGAACCTGATGCATGACAGGGTTGTCTTTCTCCTTACAAAAGTACATCATGACTGACTGCACTTTAGCAGCATTATCGTCACCCTGTTTTGAAGCTTTCCATACAATTGTTGAACCTATTGTTTCAGCTTTCCTAAATAGAAGGAAGATGAGAGCCATGGGGGCTGTATTTGCACTGTATAATGGAGCAAACTGCAGCTAGTCCTTAACTTCTACTGACTAAGGCTGCTCTGACACTGAAATATAATTATGCTAGCACAGAACTGATTTTGTGCTAGTAAAACACCTTTTCCTAGAGTTGTCTCAAGCTTTGTGAAAGGCTCTGGGCTGCAGCACTGCAGCAAGAAGAGTGACCTGCTGGGTGCAAGGTCTCCATCCCTGAATGCTGCAGCAATCCAGGCACAGCACAACCAGAGACGGGATTTCTCCATTTGGCACTTCGGGGGGTGTCTTCAAAATGCAGCTGGAAAGGGACATGGCAGTGTCACACACAGTGTAGCAGTCTGAACAAGCCTGAAAAACCCACTGGAAGGTTACTATTTGTGCAAAATTTTGGAAATGCTGAAGCACAGCCTTCAGACCAAGGCAATCTTTTCAGTTGCCTGGTGCAATACATGTCCCATGCTGCCTTCCCTGCAGCACAGTGAGACCTCAGATCCTGGCTGAGCTGTCACACAGACACAGGAGTGTCACATTTTGTCCCATTTGCTGAAAAATTCCAATGACTGCAGCACTATCAGTCATCCAAATTCAGCACAGGTTGATTGTAGCGTTCGCCAGACTCTCCTGGCGGCCGCTTCCAGGGTTTGGAGCAGCAGCCGACCTGCTAGGATGGTGGGTTCCAGGAGTCCCGGTGGCCCCGAAGCCAAGCCAGTGGTCGGATGACGGGGGGAGCGCAATAGCCTCCCCAGTGACCCCGGAACCTGGTCGGCAGCGCCTTCCCTAGATGAGCCGGAGTTGGCTGGGAGGGATCCTTAGTCCCAGAATAATAGAGACACAGACAACAGGTAGCAGCACTCTGGCCATCTGGATACTAAGGACCCGGAGCACCGGCAGCACCAGACTTTTATTGGGGGACAAGAACCAATCACAGTACTAGGCAGGGGCGGAACAAGGGAGAGACAAGGGACAAGGACCAATCTGGAAGGGGAAGGGGAGGAGGAGGGAATTCAGACAGGGGTACAAACCA
>VZTZ01050393.1:994-11282 GCA_013400955.1 Drymodes brunneopygia | reverse complement strand
GGCCTGTTGCCAACGCGCCTCCTGCAGCCGAGGAGGAGTTATCGTCCCCGCCCTGCCCAGCTGGGAGCCTGCCAGCGCCCCTGCCAGCTGCGACCATAACTACACCAAAGAGGAAAGTGCTTAAAGAACAGGAAGAGACTGTTTATTTGGTTTTCTGGTTTTGTTTGTTGTTGCTGCCACTGTTGCTTGTTTGCCTTGTTATACATACTAGTAAAGATATGCTCTTCCTTTTCCCATATCTTTGCCCGAAAGCCCCTTAATTTCAAAGTTATAATAATTCAGAGGAAAGGGGCTCATATTCTCCATTCCAAGAGAAGTTCCCACCTTTCTTGGCAGACACCTGTCTTTCAAACCAAGACACTGACAAAGGCAAATATATTTTTTTCTTAACCTTACAGATTTTATGAAAAGTTCTAGTTTTCTCCCCTCAGCTCCTGAAAAATTGCTATTATTTGTGATGGTACACTAACTCAGAAGTGGTCAAAGATCTAATGCTAAAGGCTGATTGTTAAATGAGAACAAAACAGTTTAGGAAACAGCTTGAAGGCATTGTTCTGTGCAGTATTATGTAGCTATAATCCATATTCTAGAAACTAAGGAATTGAACTTTATATGTAAATAGATGCATATATGTATTAACTTTTAATTGAATACAGAAAACTTTCCAAGCTTTTTAGGAACAACTTCCTAAGTTTTTACTGACCATGAGTGAACCCGACTCAAACCCAAAACAATAGCAAAAGCAAGTCTAAGAATGTAAGTGTAAAACTAGATAAACTGGTGATGGTATGCAAGGGATTTTGATCTGGTTGCTCAATTGTTTTAAGACATCAAAGTCCTTATTATATGCATGTAGTATAGAAAGTAAATTCTTAATATGTACTCATTTCACAAGTATGCTGAGTATGTTTTGTTTGTGTTGTCAGTCACTTTCTGTCCAGAAAAATATTTTTATTTCAGAGCAGTTTCCATACAAGAAGCCAATGTTATGCAATACTGTCCCACAAGCTACTGGGTACAGTATTTATCAGACTTCAAATAATTTTTAGGAATAAGGAAATTTCTGTATTGTTTCTATAGCTTTGAGTTGTGTTTACAGAGTTTGTTGACTCAGGCTTCCCTGAAACTATTGATCATGTTTGGATGCCATAGTCCACAAATTAGTTTTGACCATGGCTGCATTTTTTAATCACTCTCCTTATTTCTTTTCAGGGATCCCTCATGAAGCTGCATAGAGTAACAAAAGCTTGCTAAAGCTTTAAAAACAAGTTAGGGAGAGTCTTTTTTTAAGACTGGAGCTAGGCGTTGGGAGAAAGCTGTAGTCTAGGTATGGTGTCATTTTGAAAAAGCAAAAAGGTCTTTATCCTGTCCTAAATCTGAAGAAAATCAGCAAATGCCTGAGAGATCATGCAGTGGATTCATGTTGTCTCATAAAGGGAGAAATCAACTTGAATAACAGATATTATAGAGGCTCAGAACTCACTGTGTGCATAAGTACTACCTGCAAAAGCATGCGTGTGATTGTCTGATACCTACCGAGAGAGTTTGCAGTCCTTGGGACTGCCAGAGTGCATGTGTTGAGTGTGTAGGCTACCACATGGCAGGGTCTGCTGTGCCCAACCTGATCTCCCATCTCCTTGCCACAGGTGACAATTAAGAGATGGTGCTCAGTGCCTGGTGTCTTTTTTTTTTTCTTAGTACAACTACACTACAGGCCACAGTCCCCTCAGTGTTGGATCTGCTTCCATGTCTGCTCCTGCTCAGGCACCTTTTTGCTCCAACCCATGTCTTTTTTTTTTCTAGCCCAAATTCTGCTCTGTTCTTGTGTCTGCATAAGGCTGTCTCTGACTTTCTCCCATACAGTGCAATACCCCCACTACCAAAACCTTGTCAATGTATCTCAATATGTGTGTGTATAATTTATTTATTTATTTATTTAGCATCATTAACACACCAAAAGGGGAAGCAAGTAGGGCATCAACTAATACTATAAAAGTTTGTACCTCCTTTTCAGTAGCCTTAGTCTTTTTACAATAACTAAGACAACAGAATCTTAGCCTTGAGAAATTGTAGCTATTATGTCAATAAAAATTACTTTGGAGTCATGGTAAACTGTGTTGGGAAAGAAGTAAGAAGAAGGAGGCCTTGAGCATTAGTGTTGGCATGATCTGGACGTATCAGGCACATCAAAGAATACTTTTTTAAAAAGCAAATGTTAATTATGGATTAGCAAGGTGTCCTGGGTTGGCCTAGAGGGGTCAAAATCTCGGAAGTGACCCATGCTGCAGCAAGTGATACAACTTCCTTCCTAGGAGAGAGAACCAATACCAGGTAGTTTTGAGAATGGATGTATATGCCAACCAACTAAAAGTTGATCCGCCTTCGAGGAAAAAAAGTCATATATAAGCAGAGGACCTCTGAGTCTCTTTCTCTTTGGCCTTGCTGCTTATCAGAGAGAAGCAGTCCCTGCTTTCTCTCTGGTAAGACTGGGCCTATGCCCGAGGGAGGGAGGGGGGAAGGGAGGTTTGGAACGGCAGTGCAGCTGGAGCTGGGCGTGGGGGAGGAACTGGACTGAGCTCTCAGCAGATACAGTTCAGCCAACATGTCAGCTACACTAGACAGGGCCGGGCTCCTGCTCCGGGCCAGGCAGGGAAACACAAGGAAAGTTCTTTCTAACCTTCTGTACCAATGTAAGCTGCTTTTATGAAATCTTTAGTTAATCACACATGTAGAGGAAGGAACCCTTAGGTTATTATATTCAGTAGTCTGCATTTTTTTGAAAAGAATGTGTTAAGATGTCAAAGTGGAAAGAGGAGTTGAAAACACTGTTCATTCAGCTGTTAGCACACAGGCATTTCTCCTAAGCCTAACCTAGGACTGATTATGCATCAATGAATGGATTTCTGTATCAATGATAAAAAACTGGTGTGACTCTACCTCCTTAAGTGGTACTTCTCATCCTTCTTTAGTACTCACATTCCCACTTAAGTCAAGGAGGACTTAGCACTTATATCTTTATAGTCTACATTAGACTGCAACGTTACAATGGTCAAGGTGAATTAAGAACAACAGCATATTAGCCTTATTGTTCCTGCCATGCTTGAGCAGACATTTCTAATAGTCAGACTGTGTTACTATGGCATTCTGTTAGTTTTTTTCTCTTTTTGTTCAGCATCAGGATATGTCTGATAAAAGGAACTACTTCTCATAAGTGATGAGTTCTTTTCTCAGTTCCTATCCTATTATTGTTTTTAATGAATGCTAAATACTTTATGGTAGTGAAGGAATGGTAACAGAATGCTCAAAGAGGAAGAGAAGGAAGAGTAAAGAACTGATAGCTGTTTTTATAGGATTGTTTTTTCTTATTTAAAGTTGTTCTTCTTTCTCTCTCAGTTCTACATAGGCATAAGTCCATTTATATCCTTAGGTATATATATATATGCCTGAGCACTCAGCAAGGGAAAAAGGAAATGTCTCCTATTTAATATAACTAATACTACTTCAACTGAGTTAACTGAAACTTCCAGATTGGGAGGACATCATGTCCTGGGTGGATAACGAAAAAAGTCTCATAAAGATTGTTTATCTGAAGTTGCAAATCTTATATATGTTTTACATATTAGCTTTTGCTTGTTTCTGAATGTTTTAGTAAATCTAAAATTTACATAGCTCTATAATGTGTTGCCACAGAAGAGTACAGATGACCTAATTGTACAGTAACTTTGAAGGGCTTTAGTAGCAAATCAGTGACTGATTCTATAACACATTTCATCCTGTAGACATAAGGTTTGTAACTTCCATTTGAAGAAATAATCAGTATAAACGTTCATCATCAAGTGTCAAAATGTATTCTAGTTGTTTTAATTCAATAGCCATCTGAAATTTAGAATTGTTATTGGAAAAACTCCTAATTACACCAGCAATTAGGCAAAATCACGATTTCTCCAACTAGTTCAACCAAGGGGGCTATGTTGGTTTTTTTTGCCACAGAGTATAGACAACTTGTTATTCAGCAAAGCTGTAGTTTCAGTTAAAACATGGCAAAAAAAGACTAACTGGTTTATCAGAAGTGATAAAAAAGTGCAGGTAAGCTTCATTAATGCTGTTCTGTACCTAACTGTAATGTCTATACCAGACACATATGCCCTGCAAAAATCTTTGTGAAACACTGCTGAGCAATCAGCAGAAATATGCTTGCCATCTCATCAAACAAATTGAGGCTGTTTTAGCTGGGGTGATATAAGATTGTTGTATTGACAGTGAAGGAGAGTAGCAACTCAAGGTTGAACAATTGGACTTCTACTGACACTCATGCTTGCTTTAGTTGTATAGTTTTTGTCTACCTTTTACATATGAAAATCTTTAACTGTTGTCATGGTTTAGCCCCAGCTGGCAACTAAGCACCACACAACTGCTTGTTCACTCCCCCTCAGGTCGGATGGAGGAGAGAATCCAAAGAGTTAAAGTGAAAAAACTCATGAGTTGCGATAAAGACGGTTCAAGAGGTAAAGCAAATGCAGCACATGCAAGCAAAGCAAAACAAGGAATACATTCAATACTTCCCATTGCAGGCAAGTGTTCAGCCATCTCCATCATGATGTGTTCAGCAGGTCTCTATCATGTTTTAACAGTTATTTGGGAAGACAAACACCATTACTCCGAATGTCCCCCCTTTTTCCTTCTTCCCCTAGCTTTATATGCTGATTATGATGTCATATGGTATGGAATATCCCTTTGGGGTCAGCTGTCCTGGATGCGTCCCCTCCCAAATTATTGTGCACCCCCAGACTACTCACTGGTGGTGTGAGAAGCAGAAAAAGCCTTGACTCTCTATGAGCACTACTCAGCAATAATGAAAACATTCTTGTATCATTGTTGCCTGGAATCAGAAGAAAAACTTTTCCAAACAATATTAAAGTAGTAATAGAAAAAGCAGTTTTTTAATGAAAGCTTTCAGATGCACAAAATATAGCTATGCACATACATGGTACAGAATTTCTAAAAGTTTTATAAGATTAATTAATTAATGTATCTAGCAAGTACATCCAATAGGAGAACACCTGCCCTGGTAACCTACCCCTGGATCTGCCCCTTGGAGACTCTCCAGGGGCTTCTTTGCCCTATTTCTTGTTATGTCTCCTAAGTTCTGGTGCAAAACAGTGTCCTTGTTAGAAATTCTTTTCTTGAAAATAAGACTAAACAGAATTTCAAGAATGTGACATAGCTACTGTTCGAAAGTGTAAAAAAGGGTAAGAAGGTGCTAAAAAGCCATAAAACTATGTATTAAAAATCTACAAAGCTACAAATATATGAAAAAAACTAAAACTCTTTAGGCATCATCAGCACTGTTTTCAGGACAAATCCAAAACATAGTCCCATACTAGCTACTATGAAGAAAATTAACTCAATACCAGACAAAACGCATCACATCTCTGATATGTTGAAAGCCTCAGTTGTGTGACATACTGTACTGTGACAGAACTGAATAGCATTTCTGGTCAAATGTGTATTCATTAACTGCTGCACAGCTGGCAACAGAATAAACACATGGGTCTCAGAGCAGCAGTTGAATCTCCAGGCAGCACCGATCAAAAAGGGCCGCCCTTTTTTATTTTCCTATTTTTATATGTTACTAAAGACAATCAAGGATTGGTGAAAAGGGTCAACACCCCTGAAGGTTTACAGGACAAAGACATGGTCAATCATCTTTCTCCACCCCAGGGAAAGGAATGAAAAACAATTCCACAAGTGCAAAACAATCCCGGCTAGTTAAGAAAAACAAGGACCATGTTTACAGAAAAAGCATGGGAAACTACAGTTACAATGTTACAACTCATGGGGCCCTGTAAAACCAGGGCGACAATTTACCACACATCTGGGATTTGGATTCAGTTCTTGTCTTTTTAGTTAATGTGTTCAGAGCCTTTATTTTCTCCTTCCAAGGTCAATCTTAATCCAAATAATAGTCAGGCTTCTATGACTTTTGTTTAGATGGGCTCTTTACCTTTCCAGACTTAATGAACTGGTTCTGCTGTGGTAATATGCCTCAAATTACATTTGGGTATGCTTAATTGAGAGGTAAATGAAAAATGTATCTAATATTGAAGACAAGAACTAAAGTTTAGGTATGACTGAAGAAGCAATTGTAGACTCAGAAGTGATAAGAATTAGTGTAAATGTTATGTTAAACAAAAGGGCTATAAAAGTCGCCTTTGCATAACCTTTGTGTTTGTGCAAGGGATTGGAATCAGGAAAACAGCTACGCAACCTCCTATAGCTTGGTGATTTAGGAGATGTGTTGATGCTGAGGGTACAGTGACATTTGTATGGAGGGCTAACATGTGCATTGATTCCCCTGGCCTTCCTTCCTTTGCCTTTAGCTTTCACTGAAACAGAGCTCTCATTAGTCTGTTCTGTATTGCATCTAATACCCAACACAGGAGAACATCACATCTGATATATGGGCTTCAAGGAGCCTTAACTCCTAGCTGAATAATACGATTCTGCTGCTGAAATCAACTGGTCTTGGCTGCTCTCGTTGCCAAGCATGTTTCTGAGAGTTCACATGTAATGAGGCCAGATTAAAACCCTTTGACTATGAATGCCCCAAATCCTATTTTTTTCCTTTGCTTTTATTTTAGGCAGAAAAATGTATTAAGAATTTACCTCTTACTTAAAGGGAGATGAAGGAAGGGACAAAGGATATATTTCTTCACATCTGGAAACGGAAGAAAACAAAAGAGTTCAAAAATCTACAAAGTTAACTCAAAATTCAGGTAATTAATATCTTTGGGATTTGATGATGGCAGCATTCCCTGAAGAATACAGCAATCTGTCAGTAAAATGTAGCTAAATTTAAACTCTCAGCCATCTTAGTGATACGTAAATATTTTTAGATTTCTATGCAATCCTGTATGTCTTGTAATGATCATGTGGAAGAATAAGTTGCAAATTCTAAAGTACAGTAATTTTCTTTACTTTCCATAATTTTATTTGCTAAGCACTTAACTTTGAACCATGCATGTTATACATATTTACTGTTGCTAGGAAAATGTTTAAATGTGAAGCTCCAAAGAGTGAGCTCATTTTCTTCTCAGTAGCTGGTACAGTGCTGTTTTAGATTCAGTATGAGAATAATGTTGATAACAGCAATGTTTTGGTTGTTGCTGAGCACTGCTTACCCTGAGTCAAGGGCTTTTCAGTGTCTCATGCTGTCAGTGAGGAGCTGCACAAGAAGCTGGGAGGGACCATAGCCAGGACAGCTGATCCAAACTGGCCAAAGGGATATTCCATACCATAAAACATCATGCCCAGTACATAAACTGAGGGAGTTACCCAGAAGGCAATCACAGTTTGGGGATGGGTTTGCTATCAGTCAGAGGGTGGTGAGCAATTGTATTGTGAATTACTTGTTTTTCTTGGATTTTCTCTCTCTCTCTCTTTATTGTTACTATTATTATATTTTACTTTGTTTCAACTATTAAAGTGCTCTTATCTCAACCCATGAGTTTTACTTTCTTTTTTTCTGATTCTCTTCCCCATCCCACCAGGCTGTGTGGGGAAAGTAAACTAGCAGTTGTGTGGTACTTAATTGCCAATTGGGGTTAAACCATGAGGCATTAATTTAGAATAAGATTTTTGAGATGGGTGTTTGAAGTAGTACACATCCTGCAACATGCAGTGTAACAAGATGAAGTTACACATGTATTGATGCCCAGTAGTTTAAAGGGATAGATGGAGGGTGAGGACTGGGTAGGTGGTGGGACAAGGCTGAATCAATATTAAGAGGTGGCTGTCTTTGACTCTACAGCTGGGTGCTGATTTTTGCTTAAAAAGGCTTGCATTTTGCTTTCATATGTATATTAATGCACTTGCCTGCCCTATTCAGGAACACATACAGAAATTCTTAGGAAAAATTATCATGTAAAGTGAAATGTGTACATTCCAGTGGGAACAACTGACAGATAAGTTGTGTACAACAGTATTACATACAAATCAGATTTGTTACTTTTACTCTTTATCCTTCAGGGAACAACCCATCTTCAACACCTGAGCTCATGTCTTCCAGATTGACCCAAACACTAAGAAGAACTGGGTTCTCACCAGCAAGCATGCTGTTACTGTGTCCTACTTCTATGACAGCACAAGAAACGTCTACAGGATAATCAGTTTGGATGGCTCAAAGGTAAGCTTTATTTCGAAGAACTTGCTTGCTGATCGACTTTTGTATTTTCCAGTCTAATGTCCTTTGTGTATCTTATGAGATGCTTTTGTTCAGTGACAGATTATTGAAATGTTAAAATGGTTGCATTGCTTCATTATGTATTTTAGGTGTTTATTGGAAAATACTATTTTCCTTGCATTCATATTTAATTTGAAAAATCTGTTGCTGAATTTAAGCAATGACCTGTTACTTAATTAATATATTGAGCAGTCTAAGAAAGTATTCCCTGTGAGATGCACTAAAAAGTACAAATAGGGTTACAGTAACCTGTTTTCATCTCTACATTCAATACTGTTATCAATATCATTGGCTTTAGGATTATGAAAGATGCATTTAGTGCCTGTAATCACTTAGTAAATCATAGAATCATATAATAGAATGGTTTGGGTTGAAAGGGCCCTTTAAAATCATCTAGTTCCAACCCCACTGCTATGGGCAGAGACATCTTCCAATTTTTGCTGTAGAGAATGTGGTGATTCCCTCCTAATAAAGCTTTCCATGGTAAGCTTTTATCAAAACTCAGTTGGGTTGATTTTTCTTTTAGTTGACTTGTTTTTTGTTTTTGTTTTTTTTAATTAGGAAAGATAATGTGTTGAGATATTATTGTAAGAAACCTTGTCTAAGAAATTAATTTAGAAGACTGGGAGAAAATATTTGACTGTTTCTTAGGTTCTGACTCAAGTGTGTATAAAAACAGTAACTTTACAAATAACATGTCAGAAATTTCTGCAGTAAGGACATTCATGTACACAGAGTGTAATCAAAAGCTATAATCCTTTCAGGAGACTTTAATTTTCAACTTATGGAGATGTGTCAGTTCACAATGGTTGGAACTAAAATAATTTCTTAGACCCTAGCACTATTCACAGAGATTTCTTGGCTATTTATTGAGAACTGAAAAACATTAATTTGCTAAATGACATGCATGTGGCTGCTCACTTGCAGTGGCTCAGACGCTGAGCAGAAAGACAGTAAGTGATGGACTCATGCATATCTCCACTCAGAGTGCAGTAAGTAAAGTCTGAGAGTGTATTGGGTTTGTGTGGCAAGGTTTTGGGAGGGGGCCCATGGAGGTGACTTCTGTGAGAAGTTGCTAGAAGCTTCCCCCATGTCCAATAAAGTCAATGCCAGCTGGCTCCAAGATGGACCCTCTGCTTGCCAAGGCTGAACCAATCAGCTACAGTGCACCTTTGTGACAGCATATTCAAGAAGAGGGAAAAAAACCCTAGCAACTTCAGCTGGAGAGAGGAGAGGGCCTCAAGATGGCACCATCCACAGATGACCCCTGGCTTGAAAGACAAAGAGAAAATGGCAGGCAAACCCTCTGCCCCCCAAGATGGAGCCCTCCACAGACAACCATGTATGGAGAGAAAAAACCAAAGATGGCGGCAGCCCTCCCCTCTCTTCTGGCTACATGTGGAGAAAGAACAGAGAAAAAAGAAAATCCAATGCAGAAAACCAAACATCTGCAAATACAAAAATCTCCCTCTTCCCCCAAACAATAACCATCAAGGAAGAAAGACAAAACAAAAAGAAAACCTGGAGTTCAAAACCAGTGAAATGCCCTGTCTTGGTTTGAAAGACAGGTGTCTGATAAGGAAGGCAGGAGCCTCCCTTGGAATGGAAAAAACTGTAACTCTTCTCCCTCCGAATTATTATAAATTTGAAATTAAGAGGCTCTCAGGCAGAGATATGGGAATAGGAATAACAGTTCTTTACTAATATCTAAAATAAAACCAACAAATAATAACAATTATGGCATTAACCAACAAACAACCAGAAACTCAGTGGCAGCCTGCTTGGCCTCAGGCACTTTTTCTCTTTGGTGCAGTTTCAGTCACAACCTGCAGGGGGCGATTCGGATGCGATGATACCTCCACGGCTGCAGGGGGTGCCCTGGCTTGAGCTTAGGTAACACACGGCAATGGCGGCTGTCAGTGTAGAGAGAGATGTAGGAGAGGCTTTGTTTCACAAACCCTCAGGGGATCAGCTGGTGTCCGTGCCAGCAGGATTCTCAGACACAGCGAGCTGGGCAGCAGGAGGTCCCGGCGTGCAGGGGGAGCA
>VZTZ01050382.1:0-15195 GCA_013400955.1 Drymodes brunneopygia | reverse complement strand
AAAAAAGATCCAAACTCCGACAAACCACTGACCCACAGATGGCTGCCCTGCTCTCAGTCACCCCTGGGAACAGAATTACAGTTCCAGCTGGAAAAGAGAAATGTGAGATACAACAGCACAAGCAAGAGTGGAAGCAACAAGGGCAAGGTAACACAGGGGTGTCAAAAATTAAATTACTAATATTTGCTTGTCTGGGCTTAACTGTAAGCTTCAGCATGGAATTATTTTGGACTTGCTTTCACTTAAGGTGAGAGGTACACACTGCATTCCTTCCCTTAACCTTACAAAGGGGAAGAAACTACAGCAGTGATCCACATTTCTTACTTTCCTCGCTTGCTTTATTTCATGTAAACCTTTTGTCTCAGTAGGTACATTGGAAGAAGGAGCTATAAAGGTCCAATAGTTCACACAAAAGGCAGAACAAAGGTGTGTCAAGTGATCTGTCATAAGCAAGGTAAGCAGCTGTTCAGGAATGGCAATTCTGGTAGACCTTATTTTTCCACCACTGAAGTCCATGCTAGGTAAGCATTCCCTAAAATTGTTGTTCTACTGTGTGTAACTACAGACCTCATATTCCTTTGAATAACTGCAGCGACACAACTGTTCTTTCACTTGACCCAGACCAACAGCTTTTTGATGTTATGGTAAAGTGGGAATTGATATCATAAGACTAATGGTGCCCTCTATATGCTAATTAACCTAATTACAGTTGCATTGGAATTGTAGTTGGTGCCCCTTCTGTGATGATTTCTCTAAACCAAACATCCTTATTTCAACTTCTAAATATTTTTTCTAATACTTAGTGTCTTCCAAGGCGTGATAGTTCTGCAGGAATGATAATTTTGTTCTTTTACTGTTTCCTAATTACATGTTGTGTTCCTAATCAATGTTGTGATTCTGTGGATGGTAGATATACTCCTTTGTGTGGGATAGGGCTGTGTTTTTGGGGATCAAAATCTGTTTGATACATTTTTCTTGGTCCGCAGAAACCTTGTAATGAGAATGCACCATGGAGAATATTAGTGACATTCAGTGTTTTCCTAACCATCCCTGTGCAAATGGATTCTTTTCCAAGAGGGTTTATAGGAAACATGGAGTACAGGTTAGGATGAATCAAGCATTGAGGCTGAACAAGTGGTCAGAGAATCTCCTCACAAAGAGTACCAGGAAGAGTCTCCTCTCTGCCAGGGAGCTCCAGCCTGGGTGCTGTGTCCCTCACAGTGATTCTCCAGGCTCCCTTTACTGGAATGCAAACATTGTTTACTGCCTGCTTCAGGAGGGAATTGAGCAATAATTTATAAAGTGGCCATGCATTGGCTTTTGCCCAAATCAGAAATCAAACAGTAAGTTGTTACCTTCCTTCAACCAAAGCAGTTGAAACTTCTCCGAATCTCTATCCTGGCCACCTAAATACAGGAAGATCCCTACCCAGAGGTCCGCTCTGGGGAATATCTGACAGTGAGGATGATCACTTACTACAAAGCTGCACTACTTTGAGATTTGAAGTGTGATCTTCCTTGCCTTTGTATTGTTAATTTCCAGCCACTTCTGCCTTTCATCACATGAAAAAACAGACAATCAGTGTGATGGTTTTCAGCTTTCACTGTGTCCCTGTGCCGGAGCAGAAGGAGTGCAGTTTCTCTAGACATGATGTGAAAGTGAATTTCAGAATCACAGAATTTTCTGCATTGGAAGGACCCCCAAGGATCATTGAGTCTGACTCTGAAGTGAATGGCCCATACAGGGATTGGCCTTTTATTAGCACCCTGCTCTGACCACCTGAGCTAATCTCACACCCAGTGTTCCCATGGCGAGTAAACAGGAACAGAAGCTGTGTAATGCAAAACAGGAGTTTATTGGCAGTATTTGAAGGAAAAGGGCACACGTCTGGGACATGCAACCAAATTGCAACCTCTGTGATGGGTACATGCTAATTAGTGGGTTCCAATAAGAAATATTTCACCTACTCTGCATTTGGTTCTCTAATGTGGCCCCTTCCTTGGAATTATTGATGGTTCAGAATCCCTTCTGTTGAGACTGTGGTTAAGATTTGTGGGAGCATGTATCATAGCTTCTCTTCTTTACTTTCTCAGTATTGCCATTCTTCAGCCTTCTGCAACTCATATGAGGCTGGAGCATTGATTTATCCCCTTGGAGGTGCTGCTTTGGTGATCACAATTCACAGATGCTATAACCTGAGCAACACACTCAGCTTTTACACTTCCTAAAACTGTCATTTTCTAACACCTACATTTGGAGTCAAATTTGAGAAGCCACTGTCCTTTGATGTAGCAGCTGTCACACTATCCTGCTACTAGGCTGACAGAGTCTACAAAGGCTTTATTTCTGTCTCAGACTGAACCACTGGGGATGTGTTGAAATGTCTGCATTTTCGTCCAGAGACAATGTAGTACAATCTGTAGGGAAATCATGAAGTTTTCTTTTAGTCTTTGCATGTAGTCTTTCTGGTGTTCATGTTTTTATATCAACAAATAAACTCTTGCTGTTGGAGTAGGACCTAAATTTGGAACAGTTTCTCAGTGTTCATTTGAAGCTAGGAAAAGCTGTTACAGAGCAGACGTGTACAAATCATTTGAGTGTTTTTGATAGTTATAAAAGAGCAACAAGCCAGAAATGCTATAAAATTTCCTTCTCATCTCTATTACAGTTGGTATTGTTAAACTATAAACATGTCCTAAACTATAACTATGTTCTCCTGTCAGTGGCAGGCGCTGCACAGCAAGCTCTGTGTCAGCTCCAGCAGAGCTCATTCAGGTGCAATTCCCACTGACATCAGTGGGAGATCTGCCTGAGTCAGCACTGCTGCTTTTGGTTCCCATGTAAAACTCCCCAAACATTTCCAATACATTGTGTTGAGCCATACTTTATTATATGTAAGCAATGTCAAGCAGATGGTTTCTGCAGCAGTTTTTCTAATTTGGCAAAACATGCTGGCAAGTGTAGTTAGGTGAACGTTGTGAGAAAATTGAATGAAAAAATGCGTCTCGCTGAGGCTGAGAGCAGTGTTCAAAGGGGAAGCCAGACTTCTTGGTTCCTTGGTGATGTATTTCCATTTATAAACCTTTAGAATCTCAGTGGTTTTTATTCTGTATGCTTAAAGGAATGTAGGATCTTTATCCCCTCCTCTTTATCTCAAAAGAATGTCTGGTGATCATGAAGTAGAAATCCCTTTGTTTGCTTGATTCAAAAAGACAAAAAAACCTCCTTCCTCCTTGGGAAATGTTCTCTGTAGACACAGAGTCATGGGAAATACACAACAAATCAGCCTGGATGCCACCCCGTGTCCTGGCTTTTTTTTTTTCTTGAGGTAGCAACTTTTGCTTCAGAGAAGATCTCAGTGCAGGAATTGTCTAAAATAGAAATGTTTTGAAACATCTCCAGCAAAGCTGAACCCTGCTGAAGGTATGTTAAAGCAAATTTGGGTGGTGGGGGCAGAGAACAAAGGATCAGAGCTTAGGAGATCAGTGTTTGCCTTGTTTACTTTGTTTAGCCCCACTATAGAGTACAAGTAAATTCAGAGGGGAAAGGAATAAAGAAAAGTTGTTCATGCTTCCATCACCATCAGGCATTTAGTGTTGATGTTTAAAGCTTAAGCATCTTCCCCATTAAACCTTTGTTGCACAGCTTTAACATCCCAAGGCTCTACCACTGACTGCTTCAGAAGCCTCTGGGCTCTGCAGTTGTGTGTAGTAGCACCCAATTCCACATCTTGTCCTGTTAGACCTTGATTCATTAACTTCTGGGCAAAAAGCACAGCTGCAGGAACATGTGTGGGTACCCAAACCAGCTCCCGTCCTTGGCAGAGAGAGCCCAGCCCTTGGCAGAACAGAGCTCAGTGTGGGGCAGTTCCTGTGCCAGGCAGCAGCAGGCCAGCAGCACAAGCACATCTGCAGCCAGTGATGGATGGCTGAGCTCAAATGGGTCTGCATTTCAGTTGGGAGGCAGCTTTGAAAATCCTGCTTGAAACAGGTGTCAGGATTAGGTACTTGCAGTTTCATTCGTGTAGCTGTGAAAATTTGTAAGATAAATACAGGCTCTGATCTCTGCAGGTGACAGTAGATGTAAAAGCAGAGCTCATGTTTTTAATAACTTGAACATATTAGGGGTGCTTACAGAGGAGACAACTATGCTGGATTTTCATGTACTGATTCTCTGCCTTTTGAAAGCTACAGCACAAAAGGCAGATGTCTTCAGACTTCTAAGGAAAAACAAACATAACACATAAACGAGCTGATATTTTATTTCTGCCAGTCCTCGTGTATGACAAATGTTACTGCCAGTTTTGAATACCAGTCACAAGCCAGCATCACAGAGGCACTTAGCTGAAATCAGAATCTTCTCAGTGGTGCCTGCATCAGTTTCCTCCATTTGTTTAAGAAGTAAAAGGTATTTTATAAAGTTATTCAAATTGCAGGCTTAACTTGAAAATGCACTATTCTAATGAATAAAATGCTTATATCACACATAAGACTTTATTAGCAGAGATACAAGAAACTGCTGCACACATACCTGGGAAACTAGTGAATGTTTTTAATGGGAAAATGGTTCAGCCTTTTCTCATTTTACTGAGAAAATCAGTTTGGCAAGTGCTCTGCTTCTTATGTAGCAAAATGTGAACAGCTGTAAGGCATGGGGCCAGAATTTCACTATATGCTTTTGGAAATGACTTCTCAAGCGCAGTAAAGGTACCAGTGACATTGTTTTGGGGACTAAAGTTTTACTTTATTTGGAGATAACTTTTAACTTTTGGGAATTAATAAGATTTGGATCCTTCTAAGCTATTCTATCAGGGCTTGCCTAGAGATGAACCAAATTAAAACCAAACTTCCCCCCCCCATAAATTAAGCTAAACTTGGCCTGGCATCAGGTGCTGCTGGTATTAAAATGTTTCCCAAGTCCTACCATCTAACTGCATAAATAAACCCCCATTGGGAAAAGCCATCTAGAAAAGGAAAGGATGTTTTGAGTATTAAATTGGCCTCCAGATGTTCTGAGATGAATTCCAAGTTGTGCCAGAAGCTTTTATGTTCTTGATTATTTGCTGATTCTGCCTGCACCCCTGCCTCTACCATTTCCTGTGTACATCAAAGACAGCAGTCCAATTTTTCCAGTTTTTCTTTGGCGCGAAGTTTTCGTGATACAAGTAAAAGCACCCAATTAATTTATTCATCGTTTCTAATCTTGCTTCATCTTTTACCTCATGGGTATTTGAGACTCAGGCTGTGTTTCCCAAGCTGAGCTTCATGAAAATCCACCTTGTAATTTCATTCTTCTCCTCACCATCCACTTTGGGGAAGGCATCTTTACTATTCATAAAGTGAAGCATTTTCACTGTTCATGACTCCAAGAGCCCACTCAAAGGATGTTGGGACATGTCACATTGGTGGCTTGCTGTTGAACTGACCTAATTAGTTTTTCATTTAATAACTGTCCAGTTATTAAGGTCAGTGTCCCCAAATGGCCTCATTCTGCACATATATACAAAGACACAAGTGACCATTCCTAATTTGCAGCTAATGCACCTTTTGTCTTGTGTGTTTGCCTTTTATATGCAATTTCCCTTGACTCTTCTACTGAGGCCTCACTCTGGGAAACAGTGGGTGCTTCAGCCTTCTGTAAGCCCAGTTTAATTTGCCTTCTCAGAAGGATCAGCAGTATTTAAAGTAAGAATTTGTTTTAGATCAAAGTTCTTTGAGCTGTCACAAGAGCATTGCACAAGATTGGAATAAATATGAATTTTAATAGTAGAGTTGCTTAATGTTGAGGTTTAAAACTCCATGCTTCAGTTGCTCTCACGTCATTAACCCTCCCCCACTAAGGAATGTTATACACAACTTTACTATCAGTGATTACTCTGACACAAAAATTAGAGAAATCTGTAGTTTTAATACAGAAACTTCCTCCTCTCTGAGATCCATGACTTCCAGCTTCCTGCTGAATCTGAGCTGGAAAAAAGAGATCTGGAGAGGCTGGTTCCTTGCATTGCTTGGTATTCCCATCCCCCACAGAAGTGAGAACAAATGCTTTTAATTGTCAAATAACCAATGATAAATGGACAGCTGGGATAGGAACCTCTCCCAGGATGTTGTGTCTTGTGCACTGAAAGGTGAAATAAATGGGTTTTTTTCCCAGAACTTTATCTCTCTAGAAAGATCTCCTAAACATTTATCTTCTGAACATGTGCATCCATTGAACATGAGGAGATGTTTGTAATCCTTTTGCAATACTAGCTTTTTGGATCAGGCAACTTTGTGACTTCGGAAAAGGAAGGACACTTTATATCATGCCTTCTTTTTCTCTTAAAAAGAGAAAACCACATCCAGCAGCAGCAAAAACAATCCCATTGCTATTTTTACCTGGTGTCTAGGTGCCCTGCCAGAGCTCCCAACAGCCATTCTCATTTGCAAGCAAGCACTATGGAAGACACTCACCTTGTCCATGAGGGTGAGGAGGCAGTTTTGGACATGTTCTTTGCCATGGAATGGGATGACAAAGTCCAGATGGTCTTTGTGGTCCCTTCCAAGCCAGACCACCCCATGATTCTATGATGGGATCAGCACCTATCCCAATTCCATTCCAGAAACCTCCTCCCACTAACTCAGAATTTCCCCCCTCCTCTTTTTGCACCACATCAGGGATGTGCTGCCAAGTGCCACAGGCATGAGATGCCTCAGCATTTCCTGGGGATGCCGTTCAAAGCTGAACTTGTGTCCTCAGTGCTCTGGCATACCCAGTCAGCCCCAGTTCCAGTTTGGATTGTGTCAAATAGCAGTGTGGGGTGTTCCCTCTCACTTCCCACCGTTGGGACAGCTCACATGGAATGTGGCTGACTTACTGCATTTGAAATTCCTGGCTTAAAAAGCAGGTGTTGGAATATCCTCTCCTTGGAATATCCAGAACACCAGGAGGGTCCCTGGAAGCCATGGGTAGGGGCAGAGTCAGACAATCAATTGTAAACTGGTTTTCAGGGGATGCATCCACAGTCTGTGGCTGCAACAACTCCAAAGCTGTTCCTTCCCCTTGGGACAGCCAGGCGAAACATCCATATGGATTTCTGACAGAAAAAAGCCACTTGGCTATTTGACTCTTCCCAATCTAGGGCAGCATTCCAACAGGCTCTAAGTAATAAACAACAGCAAAGACCATTTCACAGTGCACACCATGAGCTGGGCACCACATTCCTCACTGGAACTGGACTGGTCTCACATGTGTATGACAGCTGGGAGCATCCCCATTCCCCCACTCTTCCATTCAGGAGAAAAAGACAACACAGCCCTAAGATACCCAGTGTGTATCCCAACAATCAAGGGAAAACCACCTCACTCTGGGAAGAAACTTAATGCCCAGTTTTGGCCAAGACCTAAATAGCAGTGCTGGAAACATTTCCAGGTATGGAGCCTCCCAGCTCCAAAAATGCAGTTCATAGGCTTCTTCCCATGGAAACCCCAAAAATGCCCCTGACTGGGCTCAGGGAGAAAACCCTGTCTGTCCCACCAGCCTGGCACAGAGCATATTCCATGGACATGAGCATATTCCAGGAAGGTGTCCCTGATGGTGGCAGGGGGTTGGAACAGGATGATCTATAATGTCCTTCCAAACCAGATCATTCCAGGAATTTAAGGCTGATTTGGGCTTGCAATTTTTTCCCAAGCTTCATCCTCTGGGCTGTCTTTCCCCTACACTGCTGGGAAGGGAAGCAGTGGCTCCTCTCCCTGAACATGTCCACTGCAAATTGCTGAGCCCTGCCCTAAAACCACTGGGTGACATAAATGATTGATCCACTATCTTGTCTCTTTTCCTTAATTCAGCACTTCAGTGACTTCAGAGTCAAACAATCAGGATCAATCCCAGGTTATAGATACTGGTACAAGCCAGCTGCCATGCTGGAAGGGGCAATTTCAAAGGCTCTTCTCCCATTAGTTGGGAATTCCATACTGCAAAGAGTCCAGCAGTGATCATGAATTCAACTGTTCCTATGGAATAATCCTCAACACTCACTGCCAAGTGCTGCTGGAGCATCTCTCCAGGAAAAAAAAGCTGTGCCCAGTCCAGATGGTATTTAGGAGGGTCCCTATCCAGTTTCCCTGGATGTATGGGAAGCTGCTACCGACAGACTGGATCTCAGGAGAACTTAAGTAGTTTACTGAAAGCTTCTAAAGCAGGGACTTGATTCCAGCTCTAAGGCAGTTCAAATGCTATGGCTCACCGGGCTTCTTAATAAAAGTGCTGCATAAGTGTTTCCAAGTGTGGGAATCTTCCTTTAATCCAGTTTCAAGGAAGAGTTGCCTGAGATTTCAGTTAAAATTTAAATCAGCTTGTAAGACATCAGACATCAAAAAATACCCAGAAGCTCCCTTTTCCCCGCTGGAACCTACTGGGATATGCAGAGCTTATTTGGAAAGAAACCCCTCTGAAGGATTTCATGTCAAATATCACGGAAATTCTGAGTGATGAAAAAGCAGATTAAATACTTTCAGAGTAATTTTCAGTACATTAATCACAAACATCCTCAGAAGTGACATTTGGCAGCTCAAAACCTGTATGGCCCAGATCTGACACTTTGGCTCACATGGAAAACAGATGGGAAGTGCAGAAAATTTCAATCCATCCTTAAAGCAATTCCCAAGGAGTTGATGACCCTCTAATGAAACTCTGGCTTGGGACAAGGCCCCGCTGCCTATGGCATTGATCTGGGGCATCTGGTGCTCCAGCTGGGAGTGGCAGTGTCACCGAAACTACAGGAAAAACTCTCCAACAGCATTTTTTGGTGTTAGAGAATTAAGGCATTACTTTCTTCTGGCCAGAACGTTGTTCTGGCCAGGATGTGCAACAGAAATAATTTCTTCCTCACATTGTGAGGTTGCGCAGAGAAAATCCTTATATCACACATGATTTTTACGATATTTTTCACATATTTATACACTCAAAACTCAGAGAAATTCATTGGTTCAATGTTCATTGGTCCAAGTTACACAGTTCTTAGTATTTGGTTTCCTATTGGTTATAGACCCCTTGGACTTAGATGTTAATGATGTTCTCATTCTTCGTTCTCTTACCTGTCTTTTCCCAGACCTGGTGTCTTCAGCCGTGCCAGGGGTGATGTTTGGTGTTGATATTTGTTAATTGTCGTTATCTTTCATGTATCTTCTGTGCTACTCCCAGTCTGCTGAGATGTTAAGCTCATTAGGCCTTAAGAGGTGAAACAACACTTTGAAAAGAAAATTCAATTCCTTTCCCCCTCGGCAAAGGTGAGCAAAGCCCCGACTAAAGTTATATTTTAAAAAATTTAAACTTTGTATCATTTCCAGCAACAGGTCCTGCGCTGCTCCCCTACCAGAGCCCTGGATCCGGTGGGTTTGGTGTGGCTGCAGCTGAATTCCAGAATAGGGGCAAACAGAATAGTGACTAGAATGCAGAATTGGGAAAAACCCAGACCAGATCACATGGATGCAGTCCAGAATGAGGGAAAATGCAGAGTGAATCATACCCTAAGTCTAGAATAGAGAAAAACTTGGATCAGATCATGCCTAGAATCTGGAGTGGGGGAAAACCTGGACAAGATCAAGACTGGAATCTGGAACTGGGGAAAACCCAGACTGGATCTCTGCCGTAATTCAGACTGGTAGAAACCCTGAGATGATTGCACCCAGAAGCAGAACTGGAGAAAACCCATCCTGGATTTGTGTCCAGAAGCCAGAGTGGAGGAAATCTGGCCCAGATCAAAGCCAGAATATAGAATGGGGTAAAACCCAGGCAGGACTGTGCCTGAAGTCCAGTACTGGG
Organism: Drymodes brunneopygia; assembly: GCA_013400955.1. NCBI lineage: Eukaryota > Metazoa > Chordata > Aves > Passeriformes > Petroicidae > Drymodes > Drymodes brunneopygia. The sequence goes on along the minus strand of VZTZ01050382.1, from coordinate 5,391 downwards.
GAAAACCCAGGCTGGATTGTGCATGGAGTCCAGCATGAGAAAAAACCCAGCCTGAATCGAGCCAGAATGTGTACTGGCGAAAAATACAGGCAGGATTGCACCCAGAGTCTGGCATAGAGAAAAAGCCAGCCCAGATCAAGGCCAGAATGCAGAATGAAGGAGAACATGGACAGAATTGCACCTGGAGTCAGGCACGGGACAGGGCGGAAACTTGGGTTGAATTGCACAGAGTCCAGCATGAGGCAGGGCAAAACCCATTCTGGATCAAGGCTGGAATATAGAACGAGGAAAAACCCAGGCGGGATTGCACAGGGAGCCCAGCTTTTGGCTGTGGAACTTGTTGCAAGGAAGCAGCTGCTGGATGTTTTGGGATCCGCAAGGGCGAAAGACTGTGTTGGTACCTAGAGCTTGAGGGAAGGCACACATTTCCAGCATGTGTGACACAGTACACCTGGTACATACTAGACTTTGAGCATTCTCAAAGGAAGAGCATTCTCAGCTGACACTGCTGGTCCTAGAAGACACTGGTGCTATGCACTTTCCTTCTCAGGTCTAGGTACTTTGGTATTCAGGCATTCCTGCAGTCTGAAACTACTTAAAGGTTTCCAGCTATGGCTCTGTAGTGAACGAGTAAGAAGTAAAGAATGTTTCCCCATTGCCTTTTGAAGATTAAAGCTGCCTCTAACAAAAACTTTAGAAACTGATTTTAGAAAATGAGGAACCCTGTTAAAGTCATTAGTTGAGCTTGCAGTTGATACACTAAGCCTGCTAATACTAAACTTTGGATGCATGAGGGGAGAGAGCAGTAAACTGTTGATACATTAAGCAAGCTGACAGCAGACTCGATACATGAGGTGAAAACCCAGCAAACTTTTGATACACCAAACCAGCGCATGCTTTTCCATATACCAAGTGAGCCAGCCAGTGAAGCTTGTTGAGTGGACCTGACGATTGCCACTCTCAAAACCCTCTCCAAGCAGGTGCCCAACTGGTCACTCATGGCTGCACTGCTAAAATCTACACAGTGCCAGAATCTTTGCTGTGCTGTCCTTCGTTGTCCTGGCTGATCCTGCGAGGCTGCTCGTGCTCCCCCAGACGCCACCATGCCCCCATGGCTGGTGCTGCTGCTGCGGCCCTGCTCCCTGGCTGGCTCGTTTGACTGCTCTCAGAGGGACCAGAGAAAGACCCATTGCACTTGACACAGATCTCCCCCTTTGCACCTGGGGACCTGTATTGGTGGTAACCCATTTCCTGCACTTCTCAGAGTTATTCTGGGCATTTTCCCTATTTTTCTATTTTCTCTCTTTCTTTCCTGTTTTCTATTAAAAAAATAGGGTTGTGTTATGACTTTGGATCTCAGCATTTAGTATCATTTGTGTTGTAATGTTGCTTTTGGGTATATTTAGAACCTAGTTGCTTTCTGAAGCTGTGGATAGAGGCAAACTTGCCTCTCCTCCCCTTAAGTGGATCAGAACAAACTCGCACCAAAAAATGTGCTGGGAGAGAGAGGTTTTGCTGACCTTGTTCTTCCTGACATTTGAAAACTTCCATTTGCACCACAAGCAGGCACCATTCACTGTCCTCTTAACAAGCTGCAAATGACACATGTGCTGTGATGCTCTGCTCTTTGACACACTCTCGGTCTTGCACAGTTGCAGACTGCAGTGGCATGTTGGAAAGCTTGGAGGCAGAAGTACTAATGCAGCAACCGCTTCTGTCCTGAGCACTGTCTTTGAACGCCACCCTTGCCTTGCATTACCTTGCTCAGTCCTCCCTCACGTGGAATTCAACAACCCTCTTTTCTCCTGTCACTTCCCAGCCTTGCCCTGCCCTGGCTGCTCCCCTGAGGACTCCCAAGGCCCTCATGTGTTGCACAGTTGGCAACAGAAGAAACACGCGGGTCTCAGAGCAGCAGTGGAATCTCCAGGCAGGCCCGACCAAAAGCCCCTCCCTTCTTTATTTACCTATTTTTTATATGTTTCTAAAGACAATCAAGGATTGGTGAAAAGGGTCAACACCCCTGAAGGTTTACAGGACAAAGACATGGTCAATCATCTTTCTCCACCCCAGGGAAAGGAATGAAAAACAATTCCACAAGTGCAAAACAATCCCGGCAGGTTAAGAAAAACAAGGACCATGTTTACAGAAAAAGCATGGGAAACTACAGTTACAGTGTTACAACTTATGGGGCCCTGTAAAACCAGGGCGACACTCATGTATCCCCAGTATTTCAGGATCATGTGAGAAGAAGCCCAGGGGAGGTCACATGCAAGCAGAACTGTCTTTCTGGGCAGCTTTTTTCTAGGACCAGGGCTTGCATGTTTTAAATTTTGGACAGGCAATTCACATTTCACCCTTGGATTTTGGGACCAGAATGACCTTTCTTTTGCATATGAAGGAAAGTGGGTAGCCCAGATGTTTTAGGTGCAGATTACAGATGGCCCATGTGAGACCAAGACCAAGACTCCAAGAGGAGTCTGTCCTGGATGGTTTTGTGTACCAGCAATCCTACGGTGTACCCGTCACTTGCATTGCCTTGGCAAACCAACAGCTTCCTTGTCTTGCATTCCCTTGCATGCCCATGCACCACCCTTGACCTTGCCTACTGCTTTCCTCTGGGGCCTTGCCTTGCCCAGCTCTTCCTGTTTCTGCCTGGCTTACCCATCATTGGGCTTACCTTCCTGTGGTCAGCCCTGCCTAGAACTTCCGGGCCTTCTCACCCCATTTGCTTTTCCCTCACTGCTCTGGCCTCACCTACCTCTCCCTTGACTTGCCTACAATTGCCTACACTTGGTTTGCATTGCCTTGCCTGCATAGAAGGCAAGGTAGAGTGGTAGGCAGGGCAAAGCAAAGAAGTTGTAGGTAGGGCAAGGGAAGAGAGATGTAGGCAAGGCAAGCAAAGCAAAGGTAGGCTAGGAAAAACTAGGCACGGTACTGAAGGCAAGGCAAGGGCAAGTGACTCAGAGTGCCTTTCCTTGGGAAGCAAAGGACATAGTGCCAGTGTTGGTGGAGCAGATGTTAAGGTACCATGGAGAGGAATAGTCCAGCAGGACATTTCTGTCCTGTCTCCTTCTGTGTAGGAGCAATTGTTGGATGTATGCAATGCTGGAGGCAGTATGCAACTTCTTCTTGCTAAGTTTCTGAAGGAGAATGGCAATGTTTTTTCATGGGAAGGAAAGCATGTAGCCCCAGTGTTGGATATGCAGATAAGAAGCTGTCTTGTACAGGTCAAGGGCAGCAGCAACTTTCTGTTCTGGAGTATGTGGTGTGGAAGCACTGCCTTGAGTTGTACAATTATGAAGTCAGTATCCATCTTTGGAAGGTGGTTTCCTGAAGGATTCAATTTGGCACGTGGTTTCCACCTCTCAGAGGTGGCCTTCTGAAATTCTGGCAGCACACTACTTTTGGACAAGGTAAGCAGTTATGCTCAGTCTTGGTGTGCAGCTGATCTAGTGCCCTGGGCAGAGTAATGCCCAGTAACAATTCTCCAGCACCTTTGTATGGGATCAGTCCCTGGATGTTTTGCATTTTGGAGGAAGGGGATGCCATTTCTTTTCAGATGGCCTTCTAGTTCCTCTCTTTGGGAAAGAAAGCAGGTTTGGAACAGTACATTAGTGAATTCACTTAGTGAATGTAAAGGCTTTTCCCACTAGGCAGTTCTCTGGGTTAGAGCTGTTGAACTGTCAGGGGGAACGCAAACGCCAAGCTCTTGAGCTTTTTGTGCTGTCAGCTTTAGTTTTTGAGCAGTCCCTGGTGCCATTGCGTTTGGACCCTGACTCTGTGAGACTGAAGGCTCAGGGTGGTCCCTAGAGCTGAGAAGGAAAGGGCCGATAGCAGGGTGTGCGCTGGTAGTTCGATGGGTGCGGCTGAAGTTGCAGGCAGCAAGAACTTTCTCAGCTGGCACTTTCGTGAGCTCTGTTTTTGCCAGATGTTTTCTGGTTCGTAGCAGGACTCTGCGAGAGTGAAAAGCTTTGTTAGGGCAAAGGAGTTCGCGTTGCCATTTGAGTGTGGTGCAAAGAACGGCTTGCACTTGGAAGAGGAAGACCAGCGAAATCTTTTTGTCCTGGCACAGTTGATTTGAGAGCAGGGACATTTCCGACCTGGCTGTGCGCTCGGGGTGGTTTCGAGTTGGGTTCGGTGCGTTTCCTTCTTTTGCGAGTCGACAGCGGCATCGTGTGGTTCTTTCCATGAACGCTGACCGTGCCCAGGAAAAAGCCAAGTGCTTTCCGGGCCCGGCCCCTTTCGTATGAGAGCAGCTCGTGGAAGAGCTCTGCTGTGCACCCTGTGAGACCTGACAGAATGTGATCCCGCATGTAGCGAGGAAGAAGAGGAATCATTTCATTGCNCCTGTGAAACCTGATATTCGCAGCGCAAACACTTTCACACGCCTTCAGTGTCTCTGAGTCTAAGCAGCTATATCTTACAGAGAAGGAGATGTTGGGACAGAAAGCCTTCCTAAATTACCCCATTCTCTTAGCTGCACTGTAATTGCATACAGCTTTCTAGGACTGTACACCTTCCTTCTCACAGGTATGTGCTGTCTCATTTTTCCCCTCTCACAGGTGTTTGAACACCATCCAGCAGTTGCTGTCATACAAAAAAGGCTCTAGAAGAAAAAGCCAGTGCTGGGTTGCAGCTTGCCCTTCCCACATGTAAATCACACCAAACTCACTGGTGGACCTGTAATTTCTTTCTCTAGTACACCAGCCATCATGTTCTGGGCACCATGGAGTATAATCTAAACATGTTTGTTTCCACATAATGCTCCAAAAGGAATAAGTCTGAGCACAAATACCATTCTCTGTACTTCCCCCTTCTGGCTGATAGCTTGAATTCGGCAGGCACAAAAATAGCAGCCACGCTTCAGGCTTTCCCTCAGCATGCCTGCACCCTCACAGCTCTACTCTGCTGCAGCAGCAGGGGACACTTGTGAAGTGTTCTCTGATGAATTGCACAGCAGCTGAGGTGGACACCACCCACCCAAAGTGGCTCAGGCACAGGAGGCTGCTCTGGGACTGTCAGCTTCTATGTTGGATGCATCCAAAATCGGACACTGGGCTACACACTCTGGGCAGCAGTTTCCAGGTTGGACCATTCCCACAGTAACACCGGGTTACTCTGGGTGGCATTCATTGTATGCCCAGGCCTGTCCACTGCTCCTTTCTTGCTCCTTTCCTCTGTGGCTTCTTNCTTTCCCTCAAGCTCCATGTACCATCTTACCCTCTCACTCTTGCAGATCCCAAACCCGTTCAAAAAGTCTAGCAGATGCTCCCAAAAAAAAGTCCAAGAGCAAAAAGCTAGTGCTGACCTTCACCTTGCCTTTGCAGTATCTAATCTAGACAAAACACACTGATGATTCACACTTTCCTTCTCAGCTAAATATATATATAT
>VZTZ01050358.1:0-49155 GCA_013400955.1 Drymodes brunneopygia | reverse complement strand
AGAAGTGTTTGCACAACACTCTCAAGACACGTGGTGGGATTCTTGGGATGTCCTGTGCAAGGCCAGGAGTTGGACTTCAATAATCCTGATGGATTCCTTCCAACTCAGGATATTCTATAACTATATTATTTCCCAGAATCTTGATATTCAAAAACTTTAAAATATTCCATATTCTATGATTAGGGAACTCTCAAAAACATAATTTGATACAGCAAAATTTGTAAAAGCAAATATATCAGTGTTTTAAATTCACTTCAGGACCTCAAGATAAAATAATCCAAGGATAATGTTCACTCTGGAGGAGTAGTCAGGCTTTAAAAATCTTTTGTGAATGATTAAAAAAATGAAGGGATGCCAAGGCATTTAACAACCACAAGAGTTGTTTATTGTGAGTGTTTTTCTGCACCATGAACACAACGATGATTAGACAAAGAGAAAGAAAAAAAACCCAGAGCAAACATCAAAGTCAATAAACAGAAACGTATCAATGGATAACATTGTTTTTTTTCAACTTCTGTACACATAAAATGTCTCTTCTGTCTCCTGCTACAAGTTCATTTTGAGGGCTAACAAACCCGAGCCTTTCCTTAGGAAATGTACATTCTCCGTCCCTAATGTCCAAACTGCATTTGCTTTTAGCCAGCTATCCTTCAAATTCCAGGAACTTCCTTTTTTTTTTCCATTTGCTTGCTATTCTTTCATTTCTTTTTCTTTTCCTGCATTTGAGATTCTCACTTAGTCCTTTTACACCAACCTTCCTTCCCATTTTACCTATTGTCTTAGCCTTCTCACTCCCTATTTTTTCTCAAAATCTTTGCCACTCGTTTTCTTTGCTCAGATCTTTATTCCAGTTTCCTGAACTCCCTCACAGATCTTGCACGCAGGAAGTGTTTTGCCACAGGACTGAAAAGTGACATCTGCCGCCAACCATGCTACCTCTCATCAGTATACTTTCGTTTTTTCCTTCCTCAGAATAGGAAGGGATATAACAGGAAAGGAATGAAAGTCCAAGCAGCTCAGAAGGAGTGAGAAGGAATCAAGAGCCTGTGATTTCTCCTAACAAGGAGGACATCATTTCTTACTCAAGAACAACTTGCCAAGAGCAGTTTTGAGCTATTCCTCTCTCAGTCCTCAAAGGCTGTCAGACCAAGGTTACTTAAAGGAACTAGTCAACTGAAGCAGACACATGAGGGAAAGTCTTAGAAGTTTATAAGAATGAACATGAAAGAAACCGTATGTACAATCCAATTAAAGTACCAGGTTCACTTTGCAGCCAGTCCGCTTTGTCAAAAGGTTCCTAAATGATGGGCTAAAACATGCAAACTGGGTTTGCAAAACCTGGCCAGGTTTTGGTAGTGGGGGGCTAGAACAATGAATTCTGTGAGAAGCTGTGACAGACTTCGCTCTTTTCCAACACATTAAATGCCAGCCAGCTTCAAGAGTGATGTGCTGCTGGCCAAGGCTGGGCAAATCAGAAATGATAGCAACATCTCTGTGATAGCATATTTAAGAAGGAAAAAATATTAATGTGCAGAAATAATTGTGCTCAGAAAAGAGTGGGTTGAGAATATGTGAGAGGAACAACTCTACAGACACCAAGGTCAGTGGAAGAGGAGGGGCAAGGGTGCTCCAGGCAGCAGAGCTGAGATTCCTCTGCAACCCCTGGTGCAGACCATGGTGAGGCAGCTGTGCCCCTGCAGCCCCTGGAGGTCAGTGAGGAACTCAGGGATCCACCTGCAGCCCATGGAGAAGTCCCACACCAGAGCAGCTGGATGCCTGAAGAGAAGGCTCTGGGCCCATGAAAAGCCCACACTGGAACAGGCTCCTGGCAGGGACCTGCAGACCCATGGAGAGAGGAGCCCACACCTGGAGCAGGCTTTGTGGGAGGAGTTGTGATCCTCTGGGGTCCTAAGCTGGAGCAGGCTCTTCCTGAAGGACTGCACCCCATGGAAAGGGAGCCACACTGGGCAGTACTTGAAAAACTGTAGCCCACATGAGGGACTCACACTGGAGGAGCTCCTGGAGAACTGTCTTGTGGGAGGGACCCCACATTGGAGCAGGGGAAGGACTCCTCTCCCTGAGCAGCAGCAGAAACACCATGTGATGAACTGACCATGACCTACATTCCCATCTCCCTGTGCCTCTGGCAGGGGGGAGGTAGAGCCTGGGAAGGAGGGAGGGGGGAAGGTGTTTTTAAGATTTTATTTTACTTCTTTTTACTCTGATTCTGTTTGGTAATAAATTCAGTTTACTTCCCCAAGTCAAGAGTGTTTTGACCATGATGGTAAGCATGACAGGGTTCTCCCTGTTCTTAAGTCATGAGCCTTTCATGTTTTCTCTGCTAACCACTCACAGAGGAGAGTGCTAGAACAGCTCTGGTGAGTACCTGGCATCCAGCAGCCCACCACATTGATCAAATGCAGAGCTTTCTGCAATAGATTGAAATATGGTGAGATTGGCATTAGTATAGACAAAACAAGTTCAGGAAAGGGCATTTTGTTGTTTACATGAATTACAACAATATTTGTCCAAAACAACATTATTTGAAAGTCATTGGTGGTGAAAATGTCAACATCTGAACAATTTCTGAAAAATGCATTTACATACACTGCTCATAAATGTTTTCTAATCATTACAGGTAGGGAGATAACTGCTCTAAGTATAGAAACTGGTATTTGGTCTACTCCATACTTTCATATTCCATGAAACTGCATGGATCCCCAGAAATTACCGTGACTGTTTTCTTCCAGCTTTCCAGGAAACTGGCCCAGATTCATCTGTCACATCCAACCTGTCCCTAGACATTAGGCTGAAAAGCAGAAAGAGTACCATGAAGAATATTTACCTTTTATAAAGCCAGGAGACAAACAGATCCAGTGTAGTGTTTCACACTGCACAAAGACAGAACAGACTTCCAATGGGAGGAATTCTCTCTTGCTTTTCAAGCTTCGTCTTCAGTGAATGTTGCTTGGACTAAAAAGACAATAAGCTGGAGAAAGAAAACAGACCATGACTGGAGTCATGGGAGAATTGCTAATCCCTTTGAAATATAGGGACAAGTGGAGAAGTTTGAATAACACTTAGGAAACACTGATGAAGAAGGAAACACTCCATGGAACACAGAACACTGTAAATCATCTGAGGCCAAAGAATCAGTATGGCAATTTACAGAGCCAAGTTCAAGATAAAAAGCATGAACCCAGTGTGGATCTAAGGCAAAATAGCTGAAGTGTGGCTTCTAGAAGATACAGAATTAGATTTGGCAAACTGCCCAGAATAGGCCATTCAAAGACCTCACCTCTTCCAGGCTATCATTTAGTAAGCACAACTCCAGAGAATTCAAATAGTACAAGAAAACATGTAAGAGGCAAAAATCACAAAGTGCTCAGGAACAGATTTCACAAAAGGGCAGCACATGGATCTGCACACGAACTGCCAACAGTACAATACACTAAAAAACACTACTAGAATACAGTTTTTGGAGAAAGATGAAAGGACTATAGTGAAATGTGTCATTTTGCAAACCCTAGCAGAGCATGCAGAGCATGGACAAATCAGAAAACAAGAATGCTATTAGTTCCAAAAAATTCTTCAAAAAAGCTGCAAGCAGTGGCGAGTTAGAGCAAGGATTCTAGCAAGTTTGGCACAGGTGAATACAGGATGTTTGTAGTGGTGAACTAGTGCTAAAAAAAGCAACCAAACCAAACCAAACAGAAAACAAAAAATGGGCTGTAGGAAAGAAATAGATGAAACTCAAGGCTCAAAGGCTTGTCTTTTTAAAGGGATTCTGTGTCAAATGATTGAAGAAGAATATTTATTCAATTTGTAACAGCACTGAGAAAAAAGCACCAATTGCTGGATTCAAAACATGTCATGTCCACATGTTTTTGCAAGAGTTTGCTCTCACTGGTAGAACAGATTCCTCAGCTGTGGAAAAAGTTCAAAGAGTAATTGCTCTCAGAAGAATCAAAGCTGTCAATAAAATATAGAATAGAGCTAAAGGGGCCCAATTTTCTACCCCCATGAAAATTCTTTTGACCTAAGGAAGGGGGATAAAAGAGAACTTGGATAGGTTTGCTTCTCTGGGAATTACAGAACAAGCAGAAAAAGAAGAAAAGTCTTTTAAGCTAGTTGATCACTCTAGTGAAAGCAAATGAAGAAAGCAACTAAGTAAAGAGAATGAAGCTTTGGCTTCTATCATGCTAAACTACTTCTAAATAAAGGTGTGAAAAGACAAGAGTGTTTCTGCCACTGGTGAGTAGAAAATTTTGGAACACATCTTCCATATCAAGTATTTTTCTAGATTTCATGAACCAGCAGAGCTCTGGAAAATGAAACTGAAAAACAGAGTTTGCATTTTCAGATTTTCAGCATTTCTTTTGAGGAATATTTTCTTCAGGTAGTGTCCAAGGCAAGTCCCAGGAAAATATAACCATTATTTAATTGTATAGAAGACAGTAAAGTCCACTGAACTTTAACTGTGAAGGGAAAAACAGTACAGGTCTCTAAGCAGACATAAATAGATAAATAAATAAACATAAATAACCACAGAAAATTAGAGAAAAAAAGCTGAAGTTCAATGACTAAGCTAAACCGGAGGTGTTATTTCATATAGCAAGGTGTTAACAAGGTAATGCAGCAAAAGAGTACAGGGGGATCCAGCAAAACACCGACCTTTCTGGTACAGGCAAGGGGGACTTAGAAGAGCTTGTTGGGAAGATAAACTTCATGTCCACAGCAGGCATCCAAGAATGATACAATGCAGTGATGTCTAATGAACATGTTATGCAACAGTCACAAAATTTAACTGGCAGCTTAAAGAGATTTGCCTTTTTAGAGGAGCCTGCAGTAAGATGGAAAGAGTCAGTAAGGAGATTAGATCTCTACAGTGTCACTTAAGACTCTTTGAAAACTACATGGGTGCAAAAATGCAGTGAACACATGCATACAGGTTAAAGAGCTATTGAAGCAATGCAACAGCAATGTGAAATCATTATGTGAAAACAGAAAATAACACTCTGGCCTTCCCTAAAGTTTTGCACATAGTTTTGAAGTTTATATCTGAGAAACAAATACTAAAAAGGAAGTATCTCTTTTTATCACTGCCAGTAAGGGCAAACTTGACATGGCAACCTTACAGGGGAGAACTAGCCAGTATTTTCAGCAGTTTTCATTCCAGTAGAAATTAAAAAAATCTCATGGGAAATTTTCACAGTGACTCATATGAGTTTTCTTTGGAAAAAAAAGGGTTTGACACATGGAATATTGTCAAGATTTTGCAGCAAAAATTACAGGCTAGTATTAGGAAGCCACTGAATTCACTGGGCAAACAGCTTTTTCAGAGAATTGTAAGCAAAAGCCCTAAGAATTAAACCAGATACCCAGGATAAATGAAGATAGATAATGAGGTGCAAAAGCAAATCAGAAATCACCATGGGACAATATCTCAGGAGCTACTGGTGTTTTCTTAAAAATTATCTGTCTACCTGACAAGGAAGTTTCACTGCAGACAGCAGTGGTGTTACAAGGGATTGCTTTGACAAGAATGGAGGCACTGTGGAAAAATAAGAGAGACCTGACTTCCCTTCCCCCACTGTGGCACATTTCATGCAAGCTGTATAGAGCTTTTGATGCATTGGGCAACTTGATGTATCTTAGGGCAAAGAGAGCTTTTTTCCTGCATTGACATAAGTGACCCTGCTGCACAGTGACCTTTCTTCACACTGTTACCACCTTCATGGACATAAACTGTAGATACACATGTAGCACATATTTTTGGTTTTCAGCCAGGCAGGAACTGTACAATACAGTGACAACTTTACCCCCAAGGCAACCACCTGAATTGGGCAAAACATCATACAGCAATGAAGGTAAAGACAGAGAGAAAAAGGATAATGTGGGTGTGACAGAGGCTGACAGCAGCCAAAAGATAGGTTGGGTTAAAAGCAGTGTGAATGTAAATACAAATAGAAAAGGGAGAGAAAGCAGACATGAAGTCCTGGGGAAAAAAGAAAAACAAAACAAAAAACAAGCAGGAACAAAAGTGATTAAAAACACAGTCAAGATCAAGGTAACAGGCAGAAACAGACAGGAAACACACCTTTTCTCCTTCCTCTCGGAAGCAGAGGGAAAAGGAAAGGGGAAATGGCAGAAGGAGGGTCTGGACACTGTGAAAGGGTCCCTCTCTCTGAAAGCTGAAATGGAGCTGATGCCTTTTACATCTCTGCATGCTCTTGCAGCACAAAGGACAACTCTGTTCTTATATTGGCTGATTCATGCCCCAATGCAAGAAACTTCGTATTAAAAATGTAATTTCTAATTGCGAACTCTGTCATAAAACTTTTGCACAAGGGGTATTTTTGAGGTTTATGGGGATTCTCTCTCAGGAAATTGCTCTGCTCTTGAGCATTTGACCTTAAAATCTTAATATTTTTTATGTAATCTGTTTTGGATGCTATGTAGATATCACAGAAAAAGAGAAAGATGCAATTATTTGACTCCATCAAAATGCAACTACTTCTGTGGTGAACTTGACTTTAACCTTTGTATCACATTTGCCAGATGTATTCTATTGTTATTAATCATTTTCATGCATCAAGTGCACCTTAGTTCCTTTGTACTAACACTGAGATGTAGTGCAGGCCAGCTGGCTACATTGTTCATTTTGTTTATTCGAGGTCAGAGGAAATACGAACATTTGAAAACTTGTTAATATGCTTAAAAGGTAGGATAATCTCATCTCCACTTCAGCATACAGTCTGCTTTTTAAATGAAACACTTTTCATCTTGGTAGAAGAGGAGTTTTGTTGTTTTGGGCTTTTTAATTGTGACCAGGGAATCAGAATGGATAAAGTTTCATCTTATTTTAAATAAAGTTCATTTGATTCATGCTCAGCATTCATGCCTGTCTTTCTGAAGGCAAAAGATGGTACTTTGTACCTTTTTTCTACCCACTCTAGGAAGACTTGATCAACCTCTCTAAATAATACATTGGCACTAATTTCAGTGCTCATGGCCAGAGGCAAGATTGCATGGTGTCTGCTAATGAAAATAATTTGAGGAGACAGAGAAAAAAAAAATACAGTAAGAAATATTACACAACTTTTTAAAAACCTTTAAATATAAATAGTTGTTCACTATTTTCTCTCCATTCTCTCCAAAATCCAGCTGGTTCTGAATTAGAACTTGATGAATTATTAAAAACAAATTATTAAAAACAGATTATTAAAAACAAACAATTCAATAATCAAATTTCACTTTTTCTATTTGTGATCTAAGATAAAATGTCTCATATATTCAAAACCTTCATGCGCTTCTTAAATTTTTTTTTCCTTCTACATGGAAAGTGTAAGAAACATGGTACAAATACTAGAATAGAAAGAGATGTATTGAATTTAATTTGTTATTGGGTCTGAACCAATGATTTCACTGGCTCTAGAACTCCACCTTTTAAGTTTCACTGGCCATTTTGCAGGTCCTCAACAGGGTGATGTCTGCCACATAACACAAATTCAGTGTGAAATGTGAATTTTTATTACCTCATACAGACATAATTGACACTGGCACTGTGTTAACAGGACAAACATCTCTACTTTAAAAGTTCTGACCAATGCTGGTCACAATTAAAGAATACTGAAAAGTACAGTAATGCTTGAATCAAACAAGGTTTTGCCATTCTCCCTGGAAGTGTATACTTATGGAAAGCCTGCTTTTGTTGATGGCTTATCTTATAAATATTTTTGGAGCTAAATTGTATGTGTAACTTAGTATTCATTATGCCTGTCTGGCCTGTCTTGTCTTCATATTCTTTCCTTTTCAGATTTTCACCCTAACCAAATTGCTTTCACATGTTAATGAGCTTCTAACTAAATCACATTAAATTTCAGTGGCCTGGGGCAAGGCTGACAGAAGTTGGGACTCTGGATTGTTTTTGCTTCTTTCCTATCTTATTTATTCCCCAAAGGTGTGAGAGACAAAGCCTGTGATTTCACTCACTGTTGACTTCTCCTCCTGCTTTTTCTAGTGTCTCTCTTGACACTGCATCACAGGGAGAGAAGAAGAGATCCAGAACAATAAAGGGCCAGTGAGCTTAAAAAAGATCCTTCTTTTCTCTATTGCCTCCTGCACATGCTGCTCCCTTTATTTACAAATGGCTCTAAAAGCTTACAGCTGGAAGAGACACCCGATATCTGTTTCCATGCTGTCTGAAGAGCCAGGAATAAGGAGGACTGGCAGGGCATTACCAAGGACAAGAAGGCACTGCTTGTGTACACAAAAAATCTGTGCAAGGTCCAGTGAAATCTCCCAGCCCCACTGCCATCTGATGTGTTCCTTCTTAGAAGAGGAAGATTAGTGAACAGAAGAAAATGTCTATTGAAAAATACTGACAGAGGATTTGCCCCAGCCTGGGAGCTGTGAGCCTGGAAATTGGGATTTGGAATCAAAAGTGTCCTTGAAAAGTGCAGCTGGCCTCTTCAAAATTTTTTGGTTTAAAGATGTGATACCTTATGACCTGTTATGTCTAAGATATAAAAGGAACCTATTTTTTTTTTTTAATGGAGCCTGTCTCTCTGAGATCTTCTCATGTTTCATGTACTCTTTTTAAGTGGATTGAATCCACACCAACTGTCGAAGAGATCATGGACAGCCCCCAGGGATGCCTGGCTAGCACTAGACTTCTTGACACAACCTCTTTGAGGTGAGACTCTTCCTGTTATCTTATTGGTCCCCCTCTTCTTAGTAGGTTTGTTTTTCCACCTCGCTAATAGTAAGATCTTTATTCCCTCTTGGAACAGATCATCACCTTTTGTTACAGTTTGGCCTCTTCTGAAACCTGTATAATTCACTTGATATTTTTACATACATCTCTATCTGTGTGTGTATATATATAAGTAATTTATCATAAATATATCTGGTGCCATACTGTTGATAATTTTATTGATATGCTTGCATATCTGCAGTAGGGTATGCCTGGTATATACCTGGTTGCATTGTACTGCATCGAGTTGTACACTACATGTACTCTACTGCTTTTAGTAGTGTATTTCAAGCTGGCTGCTGCTGTTATGTTAGATATTGCTGTATTTGCTGCTGCTCTGTTACTGGTTGGTGCTGTATTTGATTCTTAACAGTAATTTACAATAGCATTATATATGAATATATACACTTTATTGATCGTAGATATAACTGTTGCTGGTGATTTTTATGGTAGTTTACATGCTAGAGTTATTTTTTTGTAGCATTTTTAGTAATCTGTAATGAAGTACAGAAATGTACAAAGTCTCTGTGTCTTTGTGTATTATGGAATTCTATGGGGCTACAGTCATGATCTCTACCCACCCACAGCCCCGATAACCCTTTAAGTGATGACAGTGTTACTTGACCAAGGCATTGCCAGTTACTCTGGGATCCAACAACTCAAAAGTCCTCCTCTCTTTTGCTCTACCCTCTCCTCCCCTAAATTGTCCTTCAACAATTCATCCTTTCTCTTATGCCAGGTTTCCCAATCAATTTTTGAAACGTGAACAATGTTCTTCCTCAATCCATCTTCTGTATCTCTGGCCTCCAAATAAATTCTCTCCACAGGACTCCTAATCATTACTTTAGACTATCACAGATATAGTCTGTGAAGCCTACAGTGTTCTAATTTAACTAGCTCCACAGTAAAATATCTCCTCTATTAATTAAATCCTCAAAATAGAATTCCTGTTATTTTTATTATCCAATAGAAAAGACAAAAATATTGGCAAAAATCTTTGAGGTTTTACATACACTCACTTCATTAGAACTAGGAAAAAATTCTCTCTAGTATCATGCAACATTCTAAATTCATTTGACACCTATCACAGGAATTGGTTACGTGCCCCAGAACTAAAGGAGTAAGGAAGGCATTCAATACATTCTCACATGTTTTGGCATTTGGATTACATCAACTGGCCCCACATATATGTAGATACAGACTTGTGCATCCTGCAGCCACTTGTGCATCCTGCAAGAATAATTGGCTGAGCCGTAGGCCAATAAACCAAGAATTATCTGATGCCATGGAAAGTGACAAGAAATCACTTTCTGTTATCAATTTTTGGCTAAGGAATTATCATCTCTTTAGCAGCCCTGTTTATCATTTTATAACCCTCTCTGGAAGACTGAAAAGAACCCAGAATTAACAGCAATGCAAGATACAGCAATACAGTCCTTTTAAGTATATTTTCCTCAAAAGAAGTATGTGTAATGGAATTAATAATTTGAGCTTGTGTGTGGTTTAGCAAAGCCAGCATTTTACAAATGACAAAGTTACAAAGATCATTAAAAAAATTAAAAGCTTTTTTTTCCTGTTACTAAGTTCCTACTGAAACAGCATGTGTCTTATTCTTTCAGTTTTATATACTGAGTTTATGAAGTGAGGTGGCCATGCTCAAGCAATCAGACCAGTGGGAGACTGGCTGATGAAATATCACTGGGCCTTCTCTTTGCTTCCACCTATAAAAGACTTGTAAAGTTGAATTGATGGTATATTTTTTTCTTTATATGACCAATTGCTGAAAACCATGCAGAGGGTTTAATCAGAAAGAGAATGGTGTACAAGATTGTGAATAGGATAAAAGATGATCTAATATGCAACCTCTCTACTACCCTAGCCTGATTAACAATTACAGACATGAAGGGAACTTGACTGGTACTGTAAAACATTAGCTATGTACAAAGGAGACTGAATTAATGTAAATATCAAGTGAAGTAATGGTATATATCTAATAAAGTAGTAGTATATATCCACTTTATATTTTTGCCACTTATTACTCTATTCTTAGAATTATAAATGGAACCATATGGGTAAGGTTGAATAGAACTAAAAACATAAATAAAAAGAGTTGAACAACATACACTTGGCTAAATGAGACTTTAGTATCTTACAGCCTCTCTTATACACGCTTAACAAATTTTTGGGTTGGGAAGATAAGTTGAATTTATTCATGTTTCCCCTGAAGACCTTCATGTCACAGCCTTTTTGCCAACAGTCTTGAGTTTATTCCCTCTATATACTTCAGGGCTGGCTGACAGTACCCCTCTTGAGCTTTATTTTATTCTGACCCAACAGCACTGAACATTGTAGAGTCTGATAAATGACAAGCAAGCAAGACTAATTTGCTGGATATTCAGGACACTGAAAATGATCTCCAAATGTAATGAGATCAAGGAGCTGTCAATCCAGAGGAAAATTGCCCCTGCATTAAAGAAAATTAAAATTAAATTAAAGAAAATGTCAAAGGTTAGAAACATCTAATCTGGAAGAATTTTTCAACTTACGGTAAATTCAGGCAACAGTATTCTAGTTTACTTCTCAGTTTCAAGTTTCAGCTGCTGGTGAAGGAATTTCTGCTCTTACCGAACAGGTTACATATTGTGTTATTTCTTTAGCAAAAAGTATATTTTCTTGTGTAAAAACAGGGTAAGTTTTCTGGTAAATATAGGCAAAAGAGTTGAAGTGTCCAATTGGAGTCACTGGGAGAAGTGACATGCACCAGAGGGTCGTGCTGCCATCCAGAGGGACCTGGACATGCTGCAGAAAGGACTGGCAGGAGCTTCATGAAGTTCAGTAACTCAAAGTGCAAAGTCCTGCAGGTACAACCTGAGGTACAGCCCCAGGCACCGGCACAGGCTGGGAATCAGCTTGGCAGCAAAGAATCTGGGAGCCCTTGTGGGCACCAAAATGAGCCCAAGTCAGCCGCATGCCCCTGCTAGACAGTAGGCAAACAATATCCTCAGCTGCACTAGGAGACAAGTTGCCAGCAGGTCAAGAGAAGGAATGATTCCATTTTACTCAGCACTGATGAGCTCAGACCTGGAGCTCTCAGGTGTTCAGTGCTGGGCTCCCCAGCATAGGAGTTGCAGGCATACTGAAAAGATTCCAACAAAGGACCACCAAGATGACGAAGGAACTGGACCACAGCTCCTGTGAGAAAAGGCTGAGAGAGCTGGGACTGCTTAGCTCAGGGGCTAAACAGCGGGCTCAGGGGAAGCCCCAACAACAAACCTGAAAGGAAAGTGCAAAGACAAGAGTTGCAGGCTCCCTTCAGTGATGTCTAGCGATGGAATAAAAGGCTGTTTACATTTTTTCTCCAACTCTTTCTTAATGGCACTCCCCATTATTTCTGGTTCCTCTTGTGTAGTAGAAGTCTTGATGAACAAATCACTCAAATCAAAGAATGTGAAATGTCAAAGCCAAAGTACCTCATTGTCATTTTACATTTTTTTATCTTTCAATAAGTACCTCTATGTGTTCTCTATTCTCTTAATCAGAAAGAAGCTTGCTGCTGTGATTTCATCTGGATCATGGTTCATAATTCTAGTATTACATGCACATATAATGGAATCTAATTTGACTATTAATCCAGAGAAAAAACATTGTGTTCCCAGGTGTAACACAAGAAGTACCTCTTAGATTTCACAGTCTAGAATCCTTAGCTGGAAGAAGGATGACTAGTAGGAGCTCACTTCAAGGTCTACATACTGACTTACAAAAAAATTATTCCCTCATGTGTGATATAGCACACTTCCTGCAATCTGCCTCTGCATCCTAATTTGTTATTTTTCAATGCATCAAACATGCTGCTGTCAAAAGCATATTGTTTTCCCACCACTTGCAGTGAGTTATTTCTTTTACAGCCAGTTCCTGGTTTATTTTAGGAGGAAAGTTTGAACTTTTTGTCCTCACTTTTAAAGCTTGTCACCACGGTGCTTGTTCCAACCTACATTCCAGTTCCCCTGTCCTCCTACATACCTTAGGAGATGACAATACTTAGCATAATTTCCTTCATTTTTTGGGACCCTTCTTTTTCCTCCTTTCTTATCTTGTAAAAACTTAAAACTGAATCAGAAAAGAGTCTAACTAGCCCAATATCTGACTTCCATGACTGATAATAAAGTGTCTGCTTCTGGAGTGAAAAAGTGCATGTGTATGTAATTCCCCTCACGCGTACTCTACCCACTTTGAGCTATTCTTACTCTTGGATTTTCCAATAGTTCTGTATTTTATTTCTCATCCACATTTCTCTTCCAAATACCTGTGCAGTCTCCATGGAGAATCATGTAAATGTCTTGTATGTATAACCACTTTTCTCTATGGCATACAGATGCTATTCCTTCACAAAGAACTTTCTCCTCTGGAGCCTCTGGGCCAGGGCTCCAGTTCCATGGGCAGTTAGATGAGTGACAGCAGAAGCAAGAATGCATGGTTCCTCACAGCTTGTCTTGCATTCATGGATAACACCCTTAGCTGGCTGGGATTGTCCCTCTCCCACCCCATCCCTCAGTGGGAGAAGCCAGCTCTGCCTTACTCTGGCTTTGTGNACACAAAAATAAATACTCCCAGTTGTCAGCTTCTTCTCTTTCCAAACACTGTCGGAATGCTCCTCGCATTAAATCCATCCCTGCAGGTCATGGGGCCAAGGAGATTGAGGCAGTACCGTGGTGTTCCTGACATTAGTTCCTTTACCCCTGCGTTATGGGTCCTGCCAAAGATGTGGTAGTTCCAGTTGTTGTTGTTTTTTTGCATTCATATCACCGAGTATGTTTTTTCTTCCAGTGAATGTAGCCTCTACTATCTGTTCACTTATCAAACATAGCATAAGTTATGTCAGTATGTAGCACAGAGGCATTTTCAGTCCTGGGGTAATCTGCTGGTCCTATTAGAGGGAAATGAATGTTTATATAGTGAAGTAAACTTCTTTGTATTCAGGACCAACATCCCAGGAAATTAAACTGAGTAAAGATGTCTCTCATTACTTGCCCCCTTTCCCTGTCTGTCATTTTTTTGTCTTCTTTTTCTTCAAGCCAGAGGGCCCTATAGACTTCGGCAAGAATGCTCAGCTGGTGCCATGATAACTCAGCTGCACAGTCACTTGGCTTGGCTGCTGCTGCTTGTTACAGTCATGTGCTTATCACTGTTGTAGGAGAGCAGTTTCCTTCAATCTTCAGGGTTGTTTAGGGTTGATTTGAGTCTGTGTGTCACTTAAAGTAAAAATCCCAGCCCTGCAAGCACTGTGGAGTCCTCTTGATACAAATCAGACTGTAAAGACTGTGGTTTTCCCTCCCTGGGACAGCAGTGTGCACAGAGCTGGAGAAGCTGGGAGATTTTCTTTTGATGACTTCCTCTTCCACCTCTCCTTTATAGACTCTGGGGTGGTGTGGGGCAGTAGTTGCCTACTGTATGAGGATGCTATGGCCCTGGTGGTGCTGGAGCTTTTCCAGCATCAGTGGGATAGTTCTTTTGCCTGTCTTCCATCAGGTCCACAGCAAGGAATGCAGCACACTAAAGGGGGCTGGGACATCATTCTACAGGCAACACTCAGGGTCAGCGAGCGAGATGTGGCAGCAGGCTCTTGGTCCTGGCATTTGTCTGGGATCTGTTACAGTACAGACTGGGCATTTACTGAGACATCTTCCACCCAACTAACAGCACACTGAGGAAACCACTTCTAAAAGACTTTTTGGAATGAGTATTTTAAAATAATTCCAAGAGGCCTTTTGCCAGGGTATGCTTGAGCAGTGCTGGTCCCATGTGCATGTGGGTTAAATGCTCTGACCAGAGCCATTGTGACAGCATTCTGCATCACCCCTTCACACAAGAGAAGGGTGATACAAGAGATACAAGTGAGCCTGTGTTGGAATTCGTGATGCTGCTCATTTGCCATCCTCCACAGTTCAAGCTTCTGCACCACTAATCTGCAGTGTACTTGGACAGAGACAGAGAGGAGCATACCTACAGCATTTACTAGGGAACTGGCCTCTTCTTCAGTTACTCTGGTGTATGCTGTCATGCTGGTTCCTGGCATTCCTGTACACCCACAGACAGGCAACTGGGAGTTCTCTGCTTCTTTATAGAAAGTGGCAAAATCTTGACTTCTCAGCTCTTGGTTCAGCTGGCAGTGCTGGGAGGTGTGCAGCCAAGTGCAACAGGTGTTCACAGTGCTGGCAGCTGTGTTCTAGAGACTACTCAAAGAGGACATTCACAGATGAAAGCAAATCTATGGCCAGGTTGAAATCTTGCTCCTGTATTCTGTATTCTGTAGCAGAACGAATCAGTAAGGCTGGCAGTGTAGAGTCCCCCCAGAGATGCCCTGCCTTTCTTCTTTGCAAGGATCACAGTTCTCCTCTTGCCTGTTTTTGGAACAAATAGAGCCAGACCAGACTGGACTTCCTCCTCTTACAGCTCTGTTGTTGCCTTTTATATGTGCAGTCCTTTAAAGAGAGGAATCTGATTAAACACATCCTGAACATTGCTGGCAGAGATGTCTTTATTTGGATGATCTTGGTCTCTCTGCCAGCTGGCACAGAGCTGGGGAGCTCAGCAGGGTGCAGGGGAGAGGGGTAGCCTTTTGCCTGGCTGGGCTCACTTTCCTCTGTTGGATGTTGCAGGGTGGGAAGACTGCAGCTGTGCAGGTGGTCAGCCTGCAGAATGTCAGTGGTTATGTAGCTGTCTTTTCTAACCAGGCAGGTGGGCCTTAGTTTCCTCCACTTGCTTGCTGAGCATGACATACCAGGTGTGGATAGGTGGAGCAAAAGCAGAGCTGCAGAGCTGCTGGGGTTGGGGCAGATGTTTGGTGGTGGCCTCTGCTTTCTGCTGTGATTTGCAGGGGCCTCTCTTACCTCCCATTCACATTTAAGGCCCCAAATACAGTCATGCTTCTGCTCTTACACCTGCCTGCCTGCTCCCAGCTCCAGTTCCCAGTGACTTTCTTTGAGGATCCCCCTTTCCTCAAGGAGTAAGAGCCTCCAGCAAGTGACTGAGATTGTGCTGAAGTGGCCCCTGCTGCCAGTGCTCAGGGCTGATATTACTACCCTGGAGCTCCTTGAACACTTCACTTGCCCTGAAGGGTTCTGGGTTCTGGTTTAAGCCAGGCTGAGTGAGCTGGTGAGGGGACCCCAGTGGGAGTGCGGGTATCCTCCAGTTCCAGGGAGATGTACAGGTTGTTTTATGCCCTTCTAGCTTTGAATATTTGTTCCCCAGTGAGGGAAAGCTCCTACATTAAATGCACACTTAAAATTCCTAGTTTTCCATTAAATGCTACTTTGTTTCAGTTTAAATCAGTTTTAAATAACTACTGATAACTACTAATAACTACTAGAGCACTGTATCAACTAACATACATATGCTTTGAATTTTACTTCAAATTAGATAAAGCAGCAGGTCTTTTATCCTTTGTATCCTCCTTAAAGAGACTTCTTGATTCAAGAAACAATGGTTGCCAATGAGTTTTAATTTTTGTGAATACTTGCCTTTAGTATGCATTTATGATCTCACAGCTCAGATCATAATATATCTGTGCAGGTCCCTTGCTGGCAATTAACAGCTTGGACAGAATTTTATGGTACATTTTGGAATTTCATCCATTTTACCTTTGAATGAAGTTAGAAGGAGATGGGGAGACTTTGGTATTGACTGTACAGCTGAATTTTTTAAAGGGAACTATAAGATTTAAATAATGAAACAAAGGAAGTCTTTTGGGAGCAGCTTCAGCTCCATTCCTTACATTTTTTGACGTGCTGGTAAATGATTTCAACAGTAGGTGCTTTTTGGTAACACCTCTTTTCTTCATCTTACCTTTGTTTTTATATTCTTTGCTCTAGGTTTTACAAGGGGTTTCTGCTCACACATGAAAGATGAATTAAGGCATAATAAAACAACACAAATCCTCCAATTTTGCCTTGCCCATGCATTCTGATAGAAACACAACCACCAAACAGACAAAGAATACAGCTCTATGTGCATTTCAAATGTTGGCTCAGGATAGTACTGTACATAGCTAGTTTATACTGATCAGCAGAAATGAATGCCCTAATCAGGCACAAAAGGACATTGGAGCTGAAATAAGAAGGCAAGTGGCCTCTTGGGGATACAGTCTCAGGATGACTTGCCATTCCTGTTATCAGTCTTACAATCTGAGAGTCACATTCAGAATATTATTTATTGCACCTTCTTATGGAATTTAATAGAGTTTGCAAAAGGTAAATGGAAAGGCCTGTAACCAACCAAGTTCTTTGTTCAAGTTTTTTTTGCCCTTTAACAGCTGAAACTATTTTCTGAAACAGAAACTTCCAAAATTTGTAAGTTTGAAGAAAAGGAGTATATCACTAATAAGACCTCTCTATAATCTCCGTTTGCATTTCAAAAGAGTTCCATTGCTAGACTGGGGAAATTTTCTCTCCTTTTCAGTCTCTGTTTCTTGTACACATACAGAACTGCGCAGAGGGGGAAGGAGAGAGATAGAGAGACTGGTGTCTTTGGATAGAATAATTACTTGAAAGATGTCAGTCTTTTGCCTGCTAAAGCAGATGGACTAATGCAATACCCCACAGAGAAACCAAGTTTCATTCTGCTGTGCTTTCTGTCATAGCATTGAAAATAACCTGCGGCCAGATCATAAAGACTCAGATGCTTACAGTGGGAATTGAAATACCTGCAAATCAGTGATCCTCTTGGCTAACTATAAAGGCCTTGTAAACACCATAAGCAGCCACATTTTTTAACTTATCTTTTTCTAATGCCTACAGTATCACCTCTTCACATGCTCAGAAGTGCCTCTGTCTGGGCAAGATAGTTCCCTCCTGTTGAGGCTCTTCTGCTGGGCTGATTTGTCTGCTTCACACTTCAAGGAAGCAGAATTGGCACACATCTTCAAGGGCGGATTACTTTGAATGGATGCAGATAGTGGCAATCATTAACATATACTCAGTATTCTTATTTGCAATGTTGAGACAGCTCCCTGCTCTGAATGCTAAACTATTTCAGAACAGCATGCTAAAGCTCTTAAACATGCACTGGCTAAGAAAGGCACTTGGGTATTTTACTCTGGGATGTGGATTCCACTATGAAAAAAGTAAGCCTTTAAAGTTAAACATGGAAGTCATCATTGCCATCGTATCTGACACATTTTGAAGCTGGTTCTTATCTCCATGTCTTACACTAACTAAATCAATTTCACTGGCTAAAGAGATTTGGGTTATGGGAATGTTTTCTGACATGCACTTTTAGCAGCTCTTTATTTTACATTTGCATTTACAGCTTCCCAGTCAAAACTGCATTTCAATGGAGTAGTTTACTACCTATCCTTCCACTATGAATTGTAATTCTTATTGCTTACAGTCTCTTAAAAATAACCATTAGTGTTTATTGCCAGTTTTGACAGCTCTTTCTTTGTCAGGGATACTTTGTTTTCCTCTCAAGACAAATTGCGAGTATGTTTTCAATTAGTAGATCAAAACACGAATCAGATTTTTGTTTTAAGTTAAAACCTTAGTTGTGAGTGGAAAAAGAAACAAACCAAAAAGCAACAATGGCAACAACAAAAAAAGCAGCCTGAATCTTGGAGGCAAAGCAGTTCATAATACTTCTTTCCTGTCACCATTGTCATGTCTTCCTCCTCAGATTATCATAGAACGAGTCATAGATTCTTTTCCTAATGATTAATTTTTAAAAAGACATTTGTTATTTTGCATGCCTTCTAATGGAATGTTTAAAAATAAGTCACCCAGCTCTTACAAGAACATTCTTTTTAGTATGCTTACATAGGATTTTAAAATACAACATAACTCATATTTCAAGAAATTTTAATTTTAATTAAGTAACAAATCTCTGATTCCCATTATCATGCTTGAAATTTATTAAGATCCAGCTTATATTGTGTCATCTATTGTCTCAAACAACAGAGGATTCAATATTTCCATGTATCTCAAGATTTCCACTTCGTTGCCAGTGGAGACAATTACTGAAGAAAAGTAAAAATGCAATCTAAATTAGAAGACTTGAAGTACTTTGTTTAATTATATATAGATGGATTAAATGCTACCTTAATCTAGCAATTTATGTGGTTCTCAGGTAGAGTATGGCCTGATATTTATGGGGGATTAATTCCCATAAGTTCATAATAATTCATATTGTGGAAGTCTAAATTATGAAATAAAATTCTTAGACATATAATATATTCAGGAAAATCTAGCTTTGAAGAACTAATTCTAATATCAGGTTTTTTTGACATTTTCACAAAATGTATATGTCATATTCTTTAAAACATATTTCCAAAACTATCTTTTTTAATCTTTTGTGGAAGACATTTGCATGAGACCTCTCTGTATATATTCTTTGTTCTATGTATGTTTTCCCTACAGCTGACACTGTCCCTAAATCTAGCATGTCTTTACTTTTCCTCTGAAGTTTTTTAAAAGATATTTTAACTTGCTCATCAAGGCATCTAAATTCCAATTGAAACTCTTTTAGAACATGCATAATAAAAGCAGAAAGGACTGAACTAATCAGCAAGGAGGTTTGTTTTTGCATTGTCTCTTTTTCATTTACAAATAATTTTGATTTCTATATATGTTTCATAAGTAATAAATATATAGTTCATACAACAGAAATGGATAAAAAACTGTAAATAAATTATTTCTGTTATATTTAAATAGCTGGTTTTGATGCTGTAGTCTCAGCTTCTGACAAGGAAAGCACAAAGATTTTAAGAGAAAAACTACAAAATAAAAAGCTGAAGTCAAATATAAAATCTAAAAATAATCTTTTTTTTTACTACAAGTCATAAATATCTGGGAATAAGAAACTACTTTTGCAAATATTCAGTAATTGTCTAAGATTTTAAAAAAACAAAACAAAACAAAACAAAACAAAACAAAACCTTATAAACTGACAAACTACAGTGAGTGCAACTCATTGCTTTTCTACTGAATTTTGTTTTCATTCCAGAAAAAAATGAAAAAAAAGGAAATCGTGATTTATTAATAGTAAATAGACATAGGCATTCTGTACTAAATAGAGGATTCATTAATGATATCAGATTAACCATTTTCTAGACCCAAGTATATCTTTTCACACACCTTATTTTAAAACACAATTCAGATGAAGCAATAAAGAATGTAAGGGAACAGATACATGGAATTGTTTGGAAAAAATAACCCAAATATTAGTTAAGGATCAAGTCCAATATACCAGAACATTTTGTACCCAAACTGTTTTAAAAAGGACTGCATGATATATCATAATACTAGTTCAAGCACAGAATAAATAAATATTCACATAAAGCAATTATGACTATGCATAGCAAGGCTACTATCCAGTTTTAAGTGATTTCTTAATTCTTGATTCTGCCTTGATGCTGAACAGCCTTCCTCAAAAATATGTTAGTCATTTTACACAAAGAAAATATATCAGTTGTCTGAGATGGACAGGAAATCTTCCTGAATGTTTTGCAAAGCACTCTCTAGTGTTTATTGATTACCTGACATGCAACTATCTCTTATTTAGTTGTTTCTTCCTTGGCAATCTCATGGATTTAAATTTGCTTGTATGTTAGCTAATATTAAGGAAAACAAGTATTGATATGTCTGTTAACAAACTGGATATATACAACTCACAGTGACATAAAAATGATTCACCAAAATGGTGGGGAAGCTTTTCACAAAAGAGGAAGAAAAATTTTGAAGGAAAGTTTACATTGATCAATAGTCCTGGGAAGGGATGCAAAAGCCCTCAGAAGTCACACTTTCATCACAGCTCTACCAGAGACAGAAGACTAACATTAAAATCATCATGTCCTGGAGAGCAAATGGAAAGACAGGTATTTTTTTATCTTCAGCTGAGCACAATACTTATACAAAACATAAGATGTTGAAAGTTTGGTCTGAGAAAGTTAAAGCCTTTGTCAGAAAGAAAAAAATAGGGATGGGAAGTAATGGCTTCAAATTTATCTGGCCTAAACATCAAGACATCTTGACACGAAATATGAAAGGTGCAATTAAGGCAAGGAGAATTAAACTGAAAACAGTGATCTCTGCAATGACTGGAAAGGGATTTTAAATGTAATGATTGGAGTAGCCGTATTATTCCCTGCTCTCTTCTGTCCTGCCATTCCAAGGAAATTCCTTTACAGTGTAAACTGAATCAAATCCCAGTGCCAATAATAGCAGATCATGAGGAGATGGTTTCAGTCTCCCTATTTATGAGGTACCTTCATACACCATCGTTAAACAAAACATGTTAACACTCCTGCATTCCATCAGTTTTCAGAAAGCACCAGTTGCTGGTAAGCCTAGTTCCTATATTTAAAAAGCCAATATTTTTTAGAATCTTCAAAAATATCTCAAAGGTACTGTGAATTAATCAGTTCTATTTAGTGAACGCTACTGTAGTTAAACAAAGGTATGTCTTCACATCATTGTCCTTATGGTAACTTTTCATTTTCCCATTAGTCTTCTGTTCTAGAAATATTAATTGCAAGGTTAAGAGGTTGGTTGGAATACCAGAAGATACGACTTTGCTGATGGTACCTGCACCTTGCAGTTAATGATAAATGAAATGCAATAAACAGCCTACAGCTTAGTCGGAATTGCTCATGAATTCTGACTTTATAACCAATAAGTCAAAAGTAAAAGTTTAGCTACATAAAATAACCCTATAAAATAATCCCATCTCTGAAAGGCAAAGCACTGCAGAACTGCCTCATTTACTTGCCTAGTCAGTATAAATCTGGTGACTACATCAGTAAGTGCAGAAGGCAAGCTCCATTTTTAGAAGCAGACTAACGGACAAATACTAATATTAAGCAATGTTCTCAGTATGAATAAATCTCTGTTCTCTGTTATGAATAAATTTAAATCATAGAATACCAGCAAACCCATCCAACAGCTAAATTGCCTTCAGTACAGATGCATACATTCAGAGTCAAGTGGCCAGATAACCTGAAGTGTTATTTGAAGAATTATTTACAATTGCACAAATGGCAGACAGATTTAGGTATATAGCAAAATAGGTTCTTTTTGGGAAAAGAAAACTAAGATGACTCATAGTGATTTTTTGAACTGCCTAAATGTTCTAAGCCAACTTTACAGCCTTGTAATATAAGGAAATTGAAGGGATTGGCCCAAGATAGCCTTGGTTAGCAAAGACAGAAATTTGCCTCCTATTCTTACTGATGTTTCTTATGAAAATCAATAGTGCCATATAGCTCTCTCACTCCTCTGAACCATTGAATTAGAATAGGCAAAACATTTGCATTTCATTCTTATCCATGTTATGAAATTACACTTGGAGAACTGAAATTTTTCTATGTAGAAATTTTAGAATACCCACAATACATGTGGTTGTGTTCTGAGCTCTTGTTACTTGGTGCATCAGTTGCCTCTTCTGTTTCTTATGGGCAGAACAAGCTACACAGTTGCAAGCAGAGAACCAATACCTTTACCTCATTTTAGTGAAGAGATGGCAAGCCATCCTGGTATAAAATACATATATATGTACATAATATTGCTTTTTTAGGGCTCCTATTTGAAGAAGAGTCCTGTGATATCTCTCCCATCCTTACACCCTGTGAAATGGATAAAGTTCTAATGTAACTGTCCATGACACAGGCAATGAATTTGCAACCGCAAATCACTGATCACAGTAATAAGGGTCAGCGAGAATTAATTTAAATTAGTACTGAAAGCCATAATGGAAATCCCAAAGCCAAAACAAAGACAGATAAAAATGAATTGTAATTAGAGCACAATCATTTAGTTAAAAAGTATAATTAACTGCTGGCAAATGGTGGATTTTCTGGCTTTGGTTGTTAAACAGTAATTTTTCCCTTCTTTGTTTTTACATTAATATTTTGTATATTTGTTTTCATATAAGCTCAGTCAATATACAAGCTAACTGAAAAAGTATGATATTCAAAGCCTATGTTGCACAGTAATCAAGGTAAATTTCCATTAATCTTGTCTGAAATTTAAATCATATCTACAAATTTATATTTTCCTGTATACCCACTATGTTGGCCCTGTAGCCTAACTTCATTCATGCTTTTATATTTTTATTGATTGTTCTCTAGAATATGTGTTATTTTCAATCAGCCAAGTTACTCTTTGCTGCTTGGTTTATGCCTCTCCTCGTGATCATACTCTCCTTTGTGCTGTGTAATTGCTGGCGTCCTTGTGGTTCATGAAACATTGTCATGGAAAAAAATAGTTTTAATATGTTGCTAAAACTAAGCCACCCTGCACATGAAGGCAACTACTTACAGAAGGAAATAAGTTTGGATTATTTTTCAAGATACATGTAGAGAAACGAACTGTGGTTTGTTTGCTGTGTATTTTAGTTTGCTTACAGGGAAAGAAAAACTGTATTTCATAAAAACCAAGTTACAGATAAAATTCTGAAGACTTAATCCTAGTCCTTCTCTAACAGACACAGTATTAGAAAAACAGCTTTAGTTTTATGGCTTTAGCAAACAAAATATGTTATCTGCAGTTATTAAATAGTTATTAAAAATTATTCAACATTGAAGTATCCACAACACAGAGTTAGAAAAATATCTGATTCAGAAAAAATCCAATCCAATATGTCTTCCAAATATCCTTCTTTACTGTGTCTTCACTTAACCCAAAGAAACAAAGAAACAAATGGGCTTCCAAATGTGCCCATTAATCATTTACAAGTAACATCAAAAACCTCAAGTTTTTGCTGTAAAGGTATTTTGGATTTGTACCACTCTTGCATTTGACTCCTATAGGAGATAGCATTGCACTTGTCATTCAGCTGACACAACAGCAATATCCTTCAAACTGGATTCAAAGGATTGCTTCAAAGTTCTCTCTTCTTGTCTAGTGCTTTCAAAAGAACATTACCCAATACAAAATGCCTCTGTAATGTCGATGCAGCTGATCTGATTTCATTTACTGTGCACTGCTCAATGTATTTTTGTCTGATGTTTAAAGTTCTGTATTCTGACTATTTAGCTTTTTCATTTTCCTGTCTTCCACATTTATACCTAAATACCTGAAAAAAGCTTAGGTCCCAAACAGTAATCAGACACCCAACTAAAATGTACAATCAAATCAATCAGTAAGGTTTTTTTTCATTGTTTCAATATTTTAGGTATTTATGGGACACAAATTATGTTCTTTGAAAATTAGAATCAAATAATCTAAGAATATTTAGAGTAAGATCGTAACACTGGTTCTTAAGATTTCTCCCTTTTCCCATGTCAGTTTATTTCAGCCTCCAATTTCACCAGTTCAAACAGATATTCTGTTGAATATGGGAATATTGTTAGCTAATATTCCTCTGTCTTCCAGCATCTCTCTTTTGATTTTACACTCAGCAGAACAGAAGCAAAGCTGTCCAGGAGAAAGTCATGGCCTGTAACTTCCTTGATTGAGGAGCCCAGAGGTCCTGTCTGTTCTGCACACCTACATACTCACAGGGAAAGTCCAAATGATACACCCTGTTGGGCTACTCCCATGCCCTTTACAGGAGCCACCAACCCATCGAGTGTCCAGGTCAACAAACCTGAAGAACTGGACAGCAAATAGTCAACCAAATCAAGGACTCACAAAGAACCATCTTGTCCAGGCCCCTCGCCGGGCTGTCCCAGCATGGACAGATACGAGCATATGTCACTTCAGAAGTCTTCAATTTGTTCAGCAGAACAGAATAATATATAGTGGTGTGAACTGAACTATTTGGTTTTTATCTTCCATTTTTTCTGTTTTTCATGTTCATATACCCTGCTTTTGCAGAAATACGGAAGTTCTTAATCTCATTTATTTTATCCTTTCACTCTTCAATACCCTCACACCGTATTCTCTGAAATAGCAATATATATGAATAAAATACAGGTTTTATATCATTTTTAACATATATTGTTTATATATAATCATATATGCCCCATATGTATAAAGTAACTATCTCTGTATTAATTTAAGAGTGAAAAAGTTATTTGGGTTTCCTTTTTTTACTCAGTACTAACATTTTTTTTTGTCCTATTCACAGGGAAGGTAAAATACCCTAATTCTTCATTGAGAAGAATGTTTGAGTTGTTAGTTTGGCTGAAGTCTAATGGGTCATCAGGAACTTGGTATCTGAAGGGCTGTACAATGGAGATAACTTATCACTCTGGGTCTGAAAAGGAGTCTAACTGGGCAAAAAGCTGATATGCCTTTCTCCCCACAAAAACAGATCTTAGAGGAACATTTAGTCACACAACTCTTGTGTCCTTTTTGACCAAAATCTTTCCTGTAATATTTTCTGTTGCTGTGGCAATTTCACTTAGGCTAAAAAATTTTAGAATCATAGAACAGCTTGGGTTGAAAGGAACCTGAAGGATCATCTGGTTCCAAATCCCCTGTCATGGACACAGATGCCACTCATTAGACCAGGTTGCTCAGGGCCCCATCCAATCTGGCCTTGAAGACTTCCAGGGATGGGGAATTCACAATTTCTCTGGATAACCTATGGCTAAAGAAACATTTCCTTAAATCTAATCTATACATCTCCTGATTCAGTTTGAAAGTGTTCCCCCTTATCCTATGCATAAAGTCATTCTCCCTCTTTTTAAAAAGCTCCCTTTAAGTACTAAAAGACCACAGTGAGGTCTCCCGAGGTCTTTCTCTTCTCCAGGCTGAACATCCCCAACTGTCACGGCCTGTCTGAATAGGCGAGGTGCACCAGCCTCTAATAATCTTTTTGGCTTCCTCTTGCTCAGGCATGTCCACATCCTCCCTATGCTGGGCTCTCCAGAGCAGGACCAAGCACTCCAGGTGGGGTCTCATAACGGCAGAGTACAGTAGTCAGTATCATGTAAAAATATGCACTCATTTATTGTCAGTTACATCGTGTGACAAATGACTGTGCAAATTCTTTAATATTTAGTTAACTGAGTCTCAATATTCTTCCAAGTATTCTGTGTCAATGACACCATCTTCAGTTTAAAAATGGCATACTGAAGCCCAGATAGAAGTTAAACAACTGATCCGAGGTTTCCAAGGTACCCTGTCTCAAATAATGTGTTCTTGTAAAACTATAAAACTCCAGCCACTGACCTATGTTAAACACCTTTTTTTAGGGAGCATAAATGCCCTTTTTAAAGGCAGTTTCTGTATGCCAGGTAAGGAGCAAGGACAGAACACAAATATAGAGGTCATTCTTCAGTAATCAGAAACTGCAGCTAGAGAAAACTCTATTTAACATTCCTTCACCCTCTATAAATCAGCTGAGGTATGGGGAAATCTGGGCATTAAGTTAATGATAAGAAAGAATGTCTCCTTCCTTGCAAGAATCAAAACGTGGAAAGATCAGCCTTCATGCTTTCCTTAATAAATATGCCTCTGCTAAAGCAGTTGGCATTAGTTGCTCTGATTTATAGAAACTACACTAATTTAGGAATCCACCTGATTTGAAATAGCAATTCCTAAGTCTCTACATTCCTAGCAATGTAACCTATGCCTTTCAAAGATGCTTTCTATCTGTTCCTTCACTGACATGATACCTAGCCTAAGAGACATGTTTTGGATTATGAAAGGGTTTAGTTTCCTAATTTTCAGGTCTTTGCACTGAAGAGTCTCATTTCTTCCACAATTACTTAAAGTGTGTTTGTTCATGCATACACACATAGATGTTTTACTGTGTTCACTGCCATCTGCCTCATGATTACAAGTGCTTCTTGCAATGAAGCTTTTGTCTGTTTGTTTTTAATATTCTCATAAATACACACTTTCAAGCATCTATCCCTAAGACTTAGGTTTTCTCATCTCTCACAGTTCATTTTGCTGGCCATTAAAGAAGAATATCCACATTCTTCTAGAGTATGAATTACTACTTTGAACAAGGCATAAACAGACTTAAAATTGAAGTATTTTTTTATTAAACTCCTGTTAAAAGGTTCCAGGGCTTTAAAATTAGTTTCAAAAGTTCTTTTATCTGGTTTCCTTAAGGATCTCTATTGCTGAAATCAGGCTGAAGATGAACCCTTTCTATAGGCATGGAGTATAATGGGTCGGAAAGTGAAGGGGAACAAATATGGTGTCAAAGCAAACACAGATACAGAATTGGAGGCACTGTGAGTGAGAGACCAGAAACTAGCTTTTAAGTGCTGGGCAGCAAAGATTTCTGCATTTTCAGCTTCTTAATTGTAGGAATAAAAAGCTAGTTCACTGTGCAAAAACCAAAGAGATCAAAAACAACCTAGATGCAGTGTTTGGAATCATGTTCCAATCTCCAGCTACTAGGGTGCTTGGGGATTTGACTGTGGCTTAGGAGTGAGACAATTTTGAATTCTGATCTGAAACACATAGGTTTGGGGAAATATATATTCTCCTCTGCAGTTAACTATTCTACAGAACTGTCAGTCACAATTGTAAGATTCAGTATTTGCTAGTGTGCTTATTACATGATATTTATAGTTAAACCTATAAATTTGTTTTACAGATGGTTTGCCAAACAGTTGATCGCAATAACTGCCTTTAATTGCCTAAATGCAGTGTAATGACATATCTTATGGGGGTTTCTCATGTAGCAGGCAGCTTATAAACTCCTACAAAGCTGCATTCTCTTCTTCGAAAAAAGGTATTGAATACATGTGTTTTCACTTTTCACTTTCTCTTTTTGATTTGTTTCCCAAGTAAGCTTTTGACAGCTTAGAAAGCTTGTGTTTGGAAAGGGTTTTAGGAGGTGGATTTTTTTACCCAGAAGGTGACGCCAAGGAATGCATCAGTCACTCTTTTTGCTTTCTGACTGTTCAAGTCACCAGAGGCATTTGATAAACTTTAATCACTGTCACAACTGTAAAGGTCACACATGGGACCAAAAGCACTAACTGAGACATAAGTGAGTGAGAGGGGAGAGTGTGTGCACACATATGTGCATGCAAGACAACCGTTTGCAAAAACAGTCTCAAAAAGTTTGAGATACCTGGAAGGTATGAAGCTCTTAAATGCTTTCCTGAATATAGCATTTTTTTTTTATTGCCTTTGAACATACAACAATTATGTCTGGTACTCTTTGCACACCTCTAAATTTAAGAATAACACATACCACACAACTGTTACTTTTTCAACAACATGGAGAATTATTGACTTGAACAGAAACCCCAAAAATTGAATCTATTTCTGTTTTTAATAATTGTAGACATTTTTTCAAAAAGACTAGAGATTTTCCCTCAGATATTCAAGTCATTTTAGTCTATTAATATGTAAACCTATTTTGGGATTTGAAGTTACTAAATATTCCCCAAATTCAGAAGATACAAGATATTTATTTTTAAAAACTCTGATATATTGAAAAATCAGGGCCAATATGTCTCATAACTCTGATTAGAAGAAGAGGCTGGAACAGATAAGATCCTCAGACCCCTTCCATCTTGATTTCTAGGATCCCATGACTCTATGTTATTAATCAACTTTCTTTATCTATCATAAGAATTTTTTTCCATTGTGGTTTGTGATTTACTGTTGTTTTTTCTATTGGAGTACTTTTAATACCACATCACAACAATACCCCAATCCTGAGGTGGAACCCTCTTGTACTAAGTAATCTAAAAGTAGTGCATGGTCAAGAAATGGCAACAGACAGCTCTGGAAAATGTAATTTATTAAGACAGTAATACTTAGTATGATAGGCAATGGGCTGAAAGTAATCTGGAGAAAACTCTTGCCAAATATATGTAGATGATGGCAATTAACTTCTGAAGAATACAGAACAACTGAACATTCACAAGAACTTGTCAGGCAAAGTCATACACTTCTCTGCTTAAACAAACTGGTGTCTACAAAACAGGTTATACTTCCTTTGCAGAACTGCTTCAGTCAGTTCCTAGAGGAATTATTTAAAGCTATATGTATGAAACCGCAAGTGTTGCTTTCACCAAGGTCTCCATAAAATCTTGGGTGCTGAGTAAACAGCTAGATGTGAACTATAGTGATCTGTAGGAAGTGCCTTCCTTCTATCCAATTCAGTCTCTTAGTAAGAAAATGCAGTCCATAGCTCATTATATACAGACAGATTTAGTGTTATTATTACACACCCCATCTACAGTACACAAAATGACAATCCCCAGACCTCCTGTACAACAAGAGCATTTTTTAAAAAATTAACTTCTTAAATTCAGTATAATTTTCAAATAACATTGCTACATTCACTGATGCCTGGAGTATATCATGTTATTCATCACATGAGTAGTATACTCTTTAGGTGTGTATGTCACATGTTATTGGTAAAGAGCCCTATGTGATTTAAAATAATTAAGATTCAGTCATACTATTTCTTTTTCTGTATTTGTTGCTCAGTAAGCTTTGAAAAGGAAATTCCAATTCTTCATCACTGGAACAGTTTTAACAGCCCTTGTGATCTCCCTTTCATGTGACTCTCAAAGAAAAAAACTGTTAGCAGTATTATTCATGATAGTTTATAATGTTTGAAGAAATCCTCACACAGTTAACAGTGCTGTTCACACAGTACAAGCATAGGATTTGCAGTACAATCTTCATGGTTCAAATGGTACCAAAGGGCTGACACAGGATATAAGTTACCAGCTTTTTCCTTGCCTAGAAGTAGTACAAAACTTTTGTAATATTGATGCAGGTATGAGTAATTTTTCCCTAAACATAAAAGAGTCCCTGAGTCCATATGAAGTATATGAGAACGATCTATCACCTCAGGAACTAACCCAGCGTATTATTAAAAGACTTCTCCACAAATTTAGTGTTTTTCCCAGGCAGTTCTTATTTTTCTAAGTAAAATGAAGCTTTCTAAGGTATTTGGCTCACTCTCTTCCTCTCTCTCTCTCTCTCTCAACCTCTCTCTCAAGTATCTCTGAAACGTATTCGGTTTAGCTTAAAAATAAATGTGCTTGTATTTTATCCAAAGAGATGTAACCCTCCATTCTTACATGAGGGTCAAAGAGAAGATGCTACAATCAGCTGCCACATATTTTTATTGTTTGAGAGAGATCATAAATGATTGAGAAATTACTTGCCTTTTAGGTAGTACCTCTCCAAGATTTTGAGACTGCATAAAGCCAAGCCCAGCAAAGAAAATAATTCAGATCTTTGAAATCTTGCAAAGCTTATACTGGAAGTTCTCCCTGGTAATTTTATCACTCCTGCTTTCAAATAAGAAAGGATATATACCAGTCCAGACATATTTAAGTATGCAAATAAGATCTAATGCACCTCAAGGGCCACCAAAAAAAGATGTAGGAAGTCCTTTCAAATCTGAGATCACCAGGGAATATGAACTCTACATTAAGTTAACTAGGATACCATTTTACAGAGTTTGTTCTTAAATCTTTGGAGTGATCTTCATTGATCTATGAAGACATGACATCAATTAGGAGTCTTAACCTTGTGATAAAATTACAGGGATTTGCAGTATTAAAAAACAAACAAACAAAAAAAAAAAGCAGAACACCCAAATGATCTCGCAACATCAATCAATGGAAATTTATAGCTCTACCAGCCTGTTAAGAGCTGCTGGATCTTTTTTCTTCAGCAGCTCATCTGAAGTTCTAACTCTGTAATTCCTAAAGAAAGTGTTATATATATTTATCACTTTTCATTGAATTTTTGAAAAAAAAAGAAAAAGTGAAGAAACTTAATAGCAAATTTAAATGTTTAAGCAGAATTATATTTTAAAGGTTATGAAAAGTTTTGCAGAAATCTATTATTAGCAAATAGATGATGATGATGATAACTTAATACCTGACATCACATTTCACAGTATTTCATATGTGCAACCCTGTAAATGCACAAGTCTATAGGATTAGTGCACTTCACAAAGGAAAAGCTGCCAAGAAACAGGTTAAATGTTTTAATATAGACTAAATTAATAACCTTATACATTTGAATACTGAGTTCCCTCAGCGGGAAGGGAGGAGCAAGTCATGTCTGCAAAGGCTCAAGGCATAAAGTCCTGAGGCTAAAGATAACTAGTTCTAAGCCTAGCTCAGACAAAGGGTATAAAATTATGTTAGGTTTAAAGTACATATCATTTGCACTAGATTTTATTTCATGGTTGAATTTACCAAGGGACCTCAAAACACTTGGGTCCCTTCTGATGATGATTCTTATTTTCTTAATAAAATTTGCATTCATTGCCCATAAACCCTGCTCCCTGTGGAACAGCCTTATTTTTATTTTCCAAGCTTCAAAATATATGGGAAAATTATTCCTATCATTCCTGCCCTGTCTGATCACAATTTTCAGACACAGCACAGCCACATCATATCACAAATAATTTTCAATGTTAATTTAAGTAAATATGAGTAGATTTAATTATTTAAGTGAACTTAAGTAAAAAAACCAAGTTAATTTGGGTAAATTTAAGTTGAGTAGGGAATCTGTTTTTCAGAATGCCAAAAACCATTCTTACATCCCTTACTTTCAATTCTTACAACTTATAGAGAAGAGAGGATGTAAATAGGAATCGCCAGAAAGCAAGAGCCAAGAACCCATACTGCAAACTTCTTTGCAACCAAAATTAATCTAATTAAGCCATCTAATTTCATTTAATTGCCCAGAGGACCTCCATGGTTATCTGAATGATTCTCCAGATATACCTATTCTGGATATTTCAAACAATTTAGCATTGTTCAAAATTTACTCTAAATTCACACTGTAATTGCTCTTTTGCTAATATACTTCTGCCCTAATTGTGTGAGGTTTCCTTACTTACTCATGTTTTTACTCCCTTGTCTTCTAAATGAAACAACAGGAGCAGAATGGATGTGCATTGTCCCAGAGCTTTGGAATCTAAAATAATTTTATTCACACCTATGGAGCTCTTTCTCTGACAATACATTATCAAGCTTTATTATTATCATCATTTAATTACTAACCCAGGAAATTGCTAATATATTGCCAAATGGATCATTAAATGGCTCATCATACTTTCTGATGAATGAAGGTATCTGAACCATAAAGATGGTGAATGGCTGTCCAAAATCTGAACTAGGGTTTCAAAAACTCCTGAAATATTTTTATAAAATATTTTTATCATATATTCAGAGAATATGTTGTTTGTTTCTTTTTAGAACAGGAAATTCAACAGAGAATTATTAACAAAAGTACTTTAGCTTTTTAAATATAAACTAATGGCAACTTGAAAACCCTCACAAAAATAAATTAGAAATTAAAGTTTAAACCATGTGATTTAGTCTAAACATATGCAGGCAGAAAGCAATGATTACCAATGATGGTAATCATAAAAGTCCATGCCATTTCATGTGAAATGAGCACTTAACCTAATGTTAAAGCTTTACCTATCACAAAAATATGTTAGCACAACATAACTTAAATTTATACACAAGAACAAATACTAGACCATTTCTTCATGTTTTATGTCTTACAGACAAATACTGCTTCTTGTCCACAGACAAATACTATGCTTGTGCCAGGATATGCCATAATGCTTCACATCTCCACATGTAGAAAAATAAGGTATGTAGAGGAAGTTAGAAGTTTTCATTATTCAGCTCAAATAAAATTAGTTTAGTGTTATGGAGAGTTGATTTTATTATCAGTTTTCCCACTGAAATATCTAAAAGAGAACATGCAAATACTTGCACATATGATCCTTTCTTCAAGCAATCAGGTTCTGACCACAATATTTGAACTGGCAAGTTTTAGTGGCTGAGAAGAAAGAAGACAAGAGGAAATGGAGTGAAGGGGAGGGGGAAAGAAAACTGATGGAGAGAAAATGAAGAAATTAGCTGCAGGTGTTGTTTTAAAAAATGAATAAATGCCAACAACCTCATCTTACAGCCTTTCAAAAACATTAAATTTTGTAATATACTGTCCATCCTAAGCATATTTCCATGTAACTTCCTCCCATGTCTGTATCTCAAACCACCAACACACTTGTAAGTATGGGTAAGGTCTTCATCCCAGTTCCATCTCTGGTTACAAATTAAGTCAGAAGACTTTTTGATTATTAT
The DNA here is from genome assembly GCA_013400955.1 of Drymodes brunneopygia. Taxonomy (NCBI): domain Eukaryota; kingdom Metazoa; phylum Chordata; class Aves; order Passeriformes; family Petroicidae; genus Drymodes; species Drymodes brunneopygia. The sequence continues at coordinate 16,405 of VZTZ01050358.1, read as the reverse complement.
TGCTCCCTCCCAGAACCTATCACATAATATTTTCTTGTAAGAAATATCAACCACATACAACCTCAGAAAGAAACCTTAAAAATTACTATACTGTCCTGTAAAGTCTTAAAGATCACGACTGCCTTTATCAAACATAGTTTAGGCCACAGAAGAATTTTGCCAAAAAATAAGCACAGAGTGGATAGGATAGTTCTAACTTGAACCCTGGTGGAAGCAAGGTCTGGTTAGCACATCCTGGGTGCACTTCCAGACAAAAATTACCACCGTGGTAAACTGTAAAGAAACTGCTCATACCCATATTCCTGATCAGACAAAGATCCCCTCAAGATATGGAACAGATGGCATCTGGGATCACTGAAATCCCCCACCCTGAATATGCCTCTTTGGTTACCTGAAACTTGGACTGTAAGTTAAGCCACCAAGACAGGAACTTGAGATAAAGATGTTACTATTTTCCATTACCTCAGGCATAGGTGGAGGAAAGCAAAGCTGGGAGAGACGGATGTACCACTGATAATGACAGAATTTATGTGCCATGAGGAAATCCAACTCAGCAACAGTGCTGAAATCAGCTTGGACTCGGTGAAAGGTAATTCAGGCAAGGGGAGATTCCAATCACTGCCTCAAAAAAACCACCAATTCAAAAGAAATAAAAGACTGAACATGGAACTAAGTAGCATTATTAGTGAGGGAATCATTTAACAGATTGAATCAGAGCACAGTGTAGAAAATGAGCACTAATTTCTTTTTTTGCTAAAATATATAAATAATGAACAGTTTTCAATGACTGGAGAATCCTCACTGTTGAGAAGCCTAGGCTGCAGAGGGACCAACAGGACGCTGCTGGATCTATGGCTGATGACTCTCTTCTGCTTAATCTCTCTCCCCTCTCCCCTCTCCCACTCTCACCCCTCATTCTTTTCTATTTCCTTCTCTCTCTCTACCTGACATTTACTATTAAATAACATCCCTACTTCTGACATCAGCATATGATCTTCTTTGCACCTTAATTTGGGCAGAGGTTTCTCTCAATAATTCTCTCAATAATCTTATCATGTGGCAAAAATATGCCCTAACAGATATTATGCTCCTCTATCATTACAGCTGTATTTAGCCACTCTTCCTATTTGAACTTTTATGCATCTAAAAGCAACTTCATAATCTAGATCATACATGTGTCTGCAGCCTATAAATTCTTCACAATTTCATGTTCTCCTACGGTATTCTCAGAGAATTCTGGCACAATCTTTCCCCATTTTTGTACTGCAAAAAGCGGGAGGCTGCTGCCTTCTCTTCTTTCTCCTCATTTTCTACCAGTTGGGAGAAAATGGATTCATAAAGTCAGTTATTATGAGAAGAGATAGCCATTTCAATTAGAACAGCAATTTTCATACAACATAATGTCCCAAAGCACTTGAAAATAATATATTGTAAAAGGACAGGGTTATTTTTAGTGCAATTTTTAACTGCTGTCACCTACTTTACAAAATCACTTTCCTTCTGCATGCTTCACTTGAAGTATAGATCATGCATAACACTGCAATTAACAAGTCAGAACAGGAAGACAGAAAGAGCAGCAGTTTTTAATTCATTAGCTTTTCACCTTTGAAGACCTGTGCTTAAAGCTTACTTCATCTCTGCCTGCCCCAGGCTCGTGTTGATATATCTCCCTCACTTTCAGAGCCCAGGCCATCATTAAATGCAATACTCCAACCATACACTAAAAGAAAAAAAAAGAGAAGAAAGGAACAACAAAACCTTGCACTTTTCACTGATCAGATTTTCTGTGCTCTTTCTTTTCATGTCTATTTTAATCTTCCCTTCTTTGGGAGGACTTAATAGGGAAATTAGAAGTGGTATTCTATACTGGCTCTCTTTCTGAACTGACTTCTTTCATTTGTCAGTAGTATAGGCTGACTGGGTATGTCAACTTGGGAACAGAGAGTGACTTTCTCTCTAAATTAGCTCTGAATGATTTCAGGTTCTCTTCATCATGCCAGCAATGTTCTTGATCATACTGAATTTCTACACATCAAACATTATCAGCATTTATCAATCTTTTGCCTTTAGGGCCTCCTATATTTCTCATCAGAAAATTCCAGAGGAAAGTTTGGCATACATTCTGGACATTGTATTTATGTAATTGAAATGCAGTGCTTATTCAGTTGGCCCTGACCAAGTTATAGAAGAGTATCCAGAGATTCTAGAGTGTCAAAAAGCCTTATCTTCTGCTAAGTCATTCAGTATCAAATCAATAAAGAAATATTATGCGTATGACAGGTCCAGGTATCCAAAATTCTCTCTTATGGATGGTTTCAGCCCAACTTTTCTGTGATTTCAACTAACTTTTGAACTACTTAATTTGCATTTACAACCATCTTTTAAAAAGGTAAAAAAAAAAGTCAGTCTTTCTTTTCCGTACTTTCATAACTTCACCGTCACTAACAGATATTAACTCCCAATGCCTTTTAAAGGACAATCCATATTTTAAAGAGCAGAAACTGAGGCAATTCAGACTGGTCCCTTCCACACTCACACAGACACACACACACACAAAACTGTAAAAGGTTGTAAAAGTTTTCACACAGGTGAAAGCTATTAATTAAAATCTAGAGCTCTATATTTTGTGGTGTAGAATTATTTTTTATGCTTCTGTCTGACATTGCTGTGATACATCATAAATTCTCATGCATCATGACGGCAGCCAAAGAAAGGCTAGGAAACCCTGCACTTACCCATCTGTCCTTCCTTTGAACACACAAAATATTATACAGATAATGACACCGAAAATGCTTGAAGGGCAAACTCTTTGGTCAAATTGTCCATTTTGTAACCTGTATTGGTTGTACCAGAAGTTAGAATACTTGACATGGCTCTAATCACTTATGAGATTCTGGCAAAACAACAGAAATAATAAAGAACCTGACCAAGCAAATATCCTATTTTAAAGTTTCTCTTGAGATAGATTACCCATAGATGCAGAAAATCAGTGTTCTGCAAATGTTGTGAAGTATTTAACAATGTGAAATAAATTTTTAAAGGACCTTTTCAGCTTGAAAGCTTGTGTGTTACAAATTATGTGTTACTGTTGAGATTACCTCTATCTGGACCTGATACATATGCAATGTACTGCTGCTTTCAACTTAGATTATTTCCTTATCCTTTAAAATTGTAATTGCCTTGAGCCTTTCAATTTTTTCCATAAAAAGAAATCTTCCCACTGCATTCAATTACATATTACACTGTGAATTTAAAATGGTTGCCTCTTGCAAGCTTTTTGGTAGACAACTGCTTTCAATAGTTTTATATATACATACATATCATAATATTGTTATGTGTCCTTTCCAATTACTGGCAAGATGAAAAATACAGCCATAAAGCCTAGGAAAGGTTTATGTCACATAGTTTCCATATTTTGTGTTGTAAAGAATACAGCAGTTAAAACACTTGTTATCACATCCTCACATCTAGCCAAATACCAATTTAATGGTCTTTATCCTAATTACATGAATGAAGGCAACTTTTAAGTCCACCAAGCTGCAGAAACTGTATAAATGAAATAACTTCAAGAAACACTCTGCCACCTGGAACTGGTTAAGTGTCACATGATTTCAAGCATAAAACCAGTAAATACCCAATCATTTGGAGATCACCATGTCAAGTCATTTACTTTTCAAACCTTAGTTGTCATAAGTCATGTCAGAATATACCTCCTATGCATACGCATGGTAATAATTAATGATGTTATGAAAAGTCATCTAAATACATTTTCCAGAAGAAAATATACAGTGAGAGCCTGGAGAATGATCCTGGGGCTGAACCAAGCACACTTTACTGTGATGCCTCTGTGCACTGCCTTAGGTTCTACATTCAGTGAACCTGATACCTCGTTACATGACAAGGGTGGGAATGTGACTTTCAGAATGAAAGTCTTTCTAACCCTTCCTTGTGTATTTTTAAAGTGTTTTCATAATCTCAAGTATTTGCAGGAAGAAGGACCCTATTTGTTTCAGTGTACAACTGCTCTCCATAACCTCTCTTTTGCTGTCTTTAAAGTGGGCTTTAAAAGGCATCCCACACTGAAATACTCAACAATGCATTTGACATGGACCTTCTGCTACAGAGAGCCATACAGGACAGATCTCACAGGGATGCTTTCCAACATATTACCTCATTTGGAAAGTATCATTTTTGTAGACTTAGCATTCAAACATGATATTAATTGTGTCAGGAAGCTCAAAAGAATAGTTTTCCGTGGTTTCCAGGTGTGTGTCCAGACTTCAGGCACTAGCTGGGTTTTCTGGTCTAGTTTAATTCTGTTTAATCCTAGCTCAGGCACTTTGTATTACTTCCCCTCACCTTGTGGCTATGCAACAATTCAGTTGCTGAAGTTCTTCATCCAGAAAGTGTTCTTTATTTGCAGTAATGCTTATTCTGGCACAAACAAGACTTTGGTGTTCAATGATGCAAACTTTACCCTGTGTTCTAACAGATTTTCTGCTTGTGCAAATCATCTCATGTAAATCATCTTTGTGTAAGATCTCTCAATCACATTTGTACTTGAGTTTTGCAATCACATTAAATATTGGTGTAAATCACTCTAATTTTGTACAAAGCCAAGCAGAAATGAGGAATGTAGACTTTTCCAGGGTTTTTTGGGCAAGGCACAAAAACATTCTCCAGTAACAAATACAGTAGAAGTAGCTGTGACAAGTGAAGGACAATCTCAAGCAAAAAGATCTCAATGTACCCAGGTAAATTCCTGCTTTTTCACTAGAGATGTATTTTGTACAGTGTTATAAAAGTTTCTTTCCCTAATACCCCCTCACACTCTTTATATTATGAAAATGTATTAACTTTGTTAATTTTTGTATTAGTTCGCATTAGATACTGCACTGTAATGAGTTGGTCAGAATTTACAGGAGATTTTTGTATTGTTCATCCTTATGCAAAACAAATTAAAAGGCAGCCTGGCCCCAGAAAGAAGGACTTTGCTTCTTGGAAGATTAAAGCTGTCCACAAAGGACGAAGGATACCCCTGTACAACCGAGGTAACACCAGCATCCTAGCCTCTCTAACATCCTACCAGCAGGATCTGGCATCATAGATACACCACTACTGCAAGACTGATCCCAAGATAAACAGACAAGCTGCAAGAGTACTGCAAAAGTACAGTTGCTTTGCAAACTTTTACTGTGGTTAGTAATGAGCAATAGGGTGCTAGGGCTCAGTCAAATCATGTTTTATCTGAACATTTGAAGGAAGGACTCTGTGTAAAATCACATTTGGGGTACCCCACTATGAATAGGACACCTCACATGCATGAAGCAAAACTTACCTTTGTAATTTTATACTTTTAATTCTACAATATCTGCTTGTTTGGCATGGCCAGTTGCAAATCCTCAGCCCAGCACCATATGTGATATTCACATGTATGAACATAGATTCTGCATTTCATGAGGGAAATAAGATCCAAAATTATTCTGATTTTCTAAATTGCTGAGGTAGACTGACAACTTTCCTGTGCAGACATTAGATAAAGAGGAGTTAGTAAAAAGAAGCTGTGTACGGGGGAAAAAATCTGCTTTACTATAATTTGTCTTTTTTATTATTAATGCATTACTAAATTATTTTCTTTATCTTGCTTGTAGAAAGTGGAGGAAGATTATTTGCCCACATTTTAATGATGGAGAATGAAGGCATGATGAAAACAACCTCCCAAGAGTGAAAAACAGGAAGATTGGAGCAATTCAAGAATTGTGATTCTGCAGGTTCAATACCCAGGCCAAGCATCCTAAGGCATGAGTTTGTTTGGACAATCACACAGTTGAAAATCTCGAGAATAACTGTTCTCAAATAAGTTAACTGTGGAAAGTAGTATCTAGAGAAGTTCACTTTCAGGCTCTTCACAGATACTTTTGAAAACAGTCTTAAACAAATAATGGATGTTCTGCTAACATCAGGATGACATAAAAACAGAAGGTGGTAATACTGGCAATTTGCAAATATTCTACATATTCAGGAACGTAACCAGTTACTTCTGTGAGCCCTGTATATTATACAAGGCATAAACCAATGGAAATCTGAAAGCAAGCAATTATTAGAGTACATGTAGAATGAGCAGATGGTAAAATGTTTGAATACAGTGTCGAGGACAAAGTGTAAACTGGTGTTTTTCCTGATGGGTGCCAGGCAAAACAGTAATGAGACTGACTGAATGATCCTTCCTCCTCCTCCAGTTGTTCCCACCTCAGCCCCCAGTCCTATAATGGGTACAAAAAAGCCCCAAACAAAAATAAAAACAAAAACCAGCAGCAACAACAAATAAATCTTCCCCCCCAAAATCAACCAACCACCCAACAGTGATTCTTTTAGCTTTATTCTGCTCTGTCCCAAATTATTCTGTTCCCCAACATCAACACAGAGCTATAAGGTATCATTGCTTCTACAGCTGAGGGGCCCTTCACAGAAGAGACAGGAAACTGAACTGTGTTCAAAGGATTATCATTTCTGTGTTGTATGTCTCTCAGATGAGACATGAAGAGTTGTGCATTTTCTAAAATTCCCCTTTTGTTAGTTTATCTCACCCCCAGACGCAAATTCTGTAGACCTCCGATAATCATCTTAAAAAGACCCCGCTCTGTGTCTCCTATACAAATATGGGTTAAGGAGTTTTGCTGATAGGAAGTGGAAAGTTTACCTCTGCAAACATACATTACATCTCACAGAGGAATTGGGGCAGGGGGGCAGGAGGAACAGACATCTCCATGAAGTGATTTGGGACTGAAGCAGCTCAGCAAATGAAGCAAACGGTGAGCTGCAGAGTACATATCTTTTCAACGGATCACTAAAAATCCCTGTATAAATAGCTCTGATATTCAGGTTCCTATTGAAAGTAATAGTTGAACAAATTCTAAACAAATATGAGGCTGCAGAGCTGGAACATGCTATCAGCTTTGTTTACTTTTTCCTGCAAATGCAGGCAGTCTTTCTGCCAATTTACACTTAACAGCAGCAAGAATCTGGACTGCAGAAAAAAAGCTGTCCTGTTCCTAAATGCACTGGTTATTAATGCTGTGAAAAGAAAATAAACTGAACAGCCAGAATTCCCTGCTGCAGCTTGTTCAAATGTAAAAGAGTATCATAAAAAATCTGACTTGGAAAACAAATAAATGAATAAATATAAAGGCTTGGAATCAATCCTCAAAACATAAAGGAGTGAATTTCTCTCTCCTTAGAGCTTTTGATAAAAGAGATTAGTAAAAGCTAATGCCAGGTGATACCTGCCAGGTATTCACCATGGGGATCTCCCTTTACAGAAATTTAAGAAGGAACTTAATTTTTGATTTATGGGATCGTTTCCCTTATCTTCTTTATGTGCTCCGTTCATTATACTCTTGCTTGTTCACGTCATTCTCTGTTTCATTACTTAGCACTATTATCCCCTGCCAGAAGTGCCACAGTGGACCTGTATCACTGTTGTTCATCATTACATTAGCACAAGATGTGTTTAACTTTCCCTTCATGCTTTTTTCTCTCCCTCCTTGTCAAGGCAGAGCCAGACACAGTAATAAAGGGATCCACAGGATAACTCACATTCCTTTGCCTACTTGTTGTCTCATCAATTAATCAAGTTAAGGGATTAAAACATAGCTAAAGACAAAGGAGAAAAAAGCAATATTGCAACAGCAATAATGTAATGTCCTTTATATAAAATATCATGTCTTTTGAAAATTAAAATATTTCAAAGGTCATGCAACTAAAACAAATGGTTGTTTATTTGTATATTTTAAGAGAAAATTAAGAATTTATGTGATGAGCCCCCTGCAGCTTTGAGACTGAATTGAAAGGGCAAGAATTGAAGAAGTAAATCTGTTGAGATAAAGCAGAAAATCTTTCCTGAGGACTTTGTTTTTCCTTTTTGGTCTAGAAACATTCTAATGTGATTTTGAAAAAATTTGCATTATTTCATTGAAATAATTTGAAAAACTTTTCATTTGCAAAGAACTCTGAGCTGTCTATGAAAACCAGGTTCTTAAATAAAACTGTGGATTTTGCAGAACTTATGGTTAAAATAGTTTATAAAAGAAACAGGAAAAAAAAATAGATAAATTTTTGTGGACCACACAGGCCTATGTTGCACCTTTGCAAATAAGGAACAACTTAAGGAGGCCAATTACATTAAGCTGGAGTAAAACTCTTCTGGGTGAGAAAATATAGGTGCCAAAGACATGTTCCGAAAAGTCCTAGAAAATCACCTGGCCTGAAACTGAATCTTTTAATCAGAACTTGTGATTTTTACTTCCTGCTGGAGGAAGAACTCACAACAGAGATGACATTTTACTTTGCTTAGGGAGCTGAGGACAATTTTTTTCTATTTGACTTCTTCATTGATTATGAAAACAGACTAAGGATAGCTACATGTGAAAAGGAGAAAATATCACCCCAGAAATAAAGGTCACAAAAAAGAGTCATCGAAAAGTTCATGATCATACATAAGAGTTGAGAAGAGATACGTGCATACTTGTCTCCTGACTTACACATAAAATATATCATTGTTTTTCAAGAGAGAAGACATTCTGGAAAAGAATGTCTCTGAAGGAACAGTGAATTTCATCCAGTTGCTGTCTAGAATAAAGCAATCTTTAAAAGCAAAGATAAGGAGGGGGAGAATATTTATAACCAGAAGTGTCACCAATAGCTCCAATTTGTCTGACCTTCCATTTTACAGAGAAAACTGATTTTCTGTCTGAAAACTTTGGAAAGATAAGCACAAATGCACAAATGCACAAAAGATAGGAAGCTGTATATTGCAGACATAATGTTTTCCAGAAAACCGTACACAGACATTTGCTTCCTTTGGAAAAAAACCAGTTTGGGACAAACCAGAAACATAAGCCAGACAGATCTTAACACACTTTCAAATATAGAGAACTGAAAAGGTGCTTGAGATTGCCTTGGCTATTTTGTCATCATTTATTTTCAAAAGCAGTAACTTCACCTGTATAGCTCTCTATTACAATTAGGCAATTCTCCAAGAGCCTAGTAAGATTTTTTCTTCCTCCTGCCAGTCCACTGTGATAAGTGTGTGTCTGAAGATCCTAATTAAGGCATGCAGATGTGAGGCAAAGCAACCAACCTGTTTTGTGACCACGAATTTTCAAACAATGTTTTCTGTCCAGCAGCAGAGATGACACAACTGGCTGTTAATGAGCCAAGCACTCGTGATCTGTCTTTATGTTGTCAGTAGCATATAGAAAGACCAAGAGTCATATTGTATTGCATAAAACAAATTGATTCAATGGATATTTCTAATATTTCAGGGGTTTGAGACACTAATTATTTGCTATTTCTATTTTTCCATTATATCTCTGAGGATAAGATTAAGAAAATTATATTATTTGAAGATTATAAACTATTATTGATAAAATATTCTCTTAATTTTATGTTGCTGTTTGATTTGCTACTACTAAAAAAGGGAGATATTCTTGGAGGTCCTTCAGGATGAAATATATACAATTAAAATGATGACACTATTTTAAATTATGACATATTTTAATTATTCTGATAAAGAGACTTGGAAAGCAAATATTTTAACATAAAATCATTTCATTCTGCAGACTTACTAAGCATGAAATGGAAGTTAAAAAAAGTATTCTGAATAGATGTAAAATTGTGTTGATAAAGCAAATTATTTCAGAGACCTTTCTTGTATTTCAGAAAAGAGCAATTACTTTCTAACTTAAGAAATATGGACAGGTATTTGAGAATCAGGTGCCTCCATCCTCCTGACAAATAGATAAAGAAGTGCGTAAGCAAATGAATGAGTTAAAATTGGTTTCTTTTTAATTTTAAAAACTTTGCATTGATTCATAATATAAAAAACCAACAGAATATCTTTTGCTGAGACATAACACAGTAATTCCCCTGATGTCAACAGATGTGCATCAATTGAGAGCCTGTTTTACTGTATGCAGTCAAGTGCAACTGCACAACAACTATAATTGATGTTGTAGTGATGTGAAGAACTGGTAAAACACAAATTAGAGGACATGTTAATTTGTATTCATTTTATCCTTCAGAAAACATGTATAATCTTTGCTAATAATTTGCTTAAGCAACACAGATAGACTTTTTTTATATGCTTTATGTATGTTTTTTTTTTCTTTTAACATGTTAGCCCATGAAATCTATCATTATTCACATGACCAGGACATGAAATTTGCAAATCTTTTTTTTGTTTTTCTAACATAGATCCTAAGAGAATATGGATTTTTGCTTGTCTGAATAGCTTTTTAAACTAAAACATCCTTGAAGTTGTTTGTTCTTCCTGTTATGGACAGCTGCTTTTCACAAATATTTCAGTAATTAGCCAGATGTTCCAGGTCATTCTGAATATCACGGACGAGAGAGAAAGGTCTTCTAACTCTGCTTCATGCTCCAAATATTATTTTTTATGTTTTCATTTCATCTTTCAATATACAAACTCATTAGTGAATATTCTTAAAATTTGTCATTCTCACTATGGCGAATTCTGTAGAGTTTAAATTAACACAGGGTATGTAATTACAGTACTTTCTCTCTGATTGTCAACTTTGGAGTTCAGTGCAAATTACTTTAGCTGCAGGTAATAGGTTGAATTAGTCCCTGCTGTGCACCAAACTGCAGTAGCAAAACTGCTATTGCTTTCGGAGTCAATTAACTTACTTTTGGTCCACTTGTTTTTACATTTCACTGCAGCATAAATCTAATGTAGATACACTTGAGCATAGAAAATGGAAGCAGTGCAGAAGGTAAGTGACTTCTTTTCCTTTCAAGTATAATTGAATTGTTTTAATACACAGAAAGCAAGAGGTTTCCTATCAAAATAAATTGATTTGGTTTTAAACTGGAAAAAAAACAACAACCACAACTCCCTCCTGAAAACAGAGACACTGAAAGAAAGCAGAGTTGGGGGATCTAATAGTTCCTATTACATGAATTTAGGAAAAAAACTGCAAGAGCTCATTGATTGACTAGAATTGACTAGGAAGTTGCAGGAACTCTTCTATAGGAGACATGAAGAAGTTCTCAATACTATGTTCCCCTTTGCCTGAAATAGGTAAAGAGTTGCATCAGAATTCAATTATCATAAACTTAGGACAGCTCTGGATTTTCTTATACAAAAAATATGTCCTACCTTTTTATCAGGTTATCAGGCTTTGAATATCAATTCCTGAATTCTAGAGATTAATTTAAGGACTAAGTTCAATGTAATTAAAAGTGAGACATTTAAAAACATTCTAAATTGTGTTTGCAACTCTTGCTTTAATTTTAAATGTTCATCTTTTTAACTGCACTTGCTCTTCCACTAAACTCTGTAACTATGGAGCCAGAGAGGGTGAATTTTGTATAGAAAAAGAAATCTAGCCATAGTAGAAATACCCAGAGAAGACATACACATAAGTCTCCTAGCACAGACTATTCCAGCTGGATTTAAGACTCATTTTGCTGTTTTGAAGTTACTTCCTTTGTTATCTTTGAGGTCAGTTTTGTACTGTAATATCAAAGATCTATGAATTGTAATAGTTGGATTCCTCTCGCTCTGGCAGAACCTTTTAAAAACAGGACTGGCCAAGAAACTGAAGAACCATCTCTTGATTTATGCTTGAAGCTTTCCAAAATGTTTCTTAGACTAGACCACACCTAGGGCAAAATCCTGGCCACATTTAATTCCATGATACCAGGTCTGACACTTCCTTACCTCTAATCCTGCCAGTAAGCTGGTAAAAACAGACTTATGAACCTGCATATTTAGCATTTAGCATTTTTGCAGTTAAAGGCAAGCAGTTTTTGAGATGTATGTTTTTTTAGTTTTCAAGCACTTAAAAAATCACCCTCAGTCCAGAAATTAAACCATTCTTCCCAGATTACCATCACCCAAAATAAATGTGCCAGCCAAGAGCCTCACATCAGCTATTCCTTTATAAATTCATCCTATCTTCTTACAAGTATGCCAGGCAGGAAGGGAAGGTCAAAGAAATCATACCCTCACTGGTAAACAAGGCTGGCAAAGTAGTGGCAATAGATGATAAAACTGGGGTACTCCACAACTTTTTGCCTCAGTCCTCACTGGCAACCTCTCTTCCCTTATCACTCAAATAGACAGATTGCAAGACATGGATAGGGGTCCCTCCCATGAGGGAGAAAAGATCAGAGATTCCTGGCCACCTGTGGAACACGAATATAAGACATGCATCACATGTGTAGAGTTTTCTAAGCTTTGGAAGAATACAGAAACACATCAGAATATATTTAATGTCTATTTCCTGTAAAAAAAAAATTACCAAAAATTTGCTAAAGTATCTAGGTGTACTAACAACATCTGTGGATCTGTGTGTCAGGGGGGTTTTATTATTAGTTTATTCCAAAATATAAATCAAAATAAAATCTAGATTAATGATCCCAATATTTTGATTATTGAATAAAATTATCCACTAATGAAGGTCAATGTTGTGAAATTTCTTAAGGTTAGGAAACACAGGAAATATATCATTTATATACTGATTACTTAGCTGTTAAGTTTTGTACAGGAAAGCAAATCAGGCAGAGAATGAGCTAATTGCCAGACCTCAGATCGAAAACATAGTTATTCCCAACTCTGTTATTCCCAACATAAAGACAGGCTATTTCATCTTAAACATACTTCTTAGAGGCTGCTTTTCCAAGATATCACTATCTCCTTTGTACCTCTACCAGAGCCCAAAAAAATCTGGAAGTGCAACTGAAAAATTTCTACACTGCCCTTGACCCACATATTCAAAAGAGTTCTAGGATTACCTGAAATCTGAAAAAACCTGCAATTTACGCTCATAATTCAATCCACTTTTTTTCTTCTTTATATGAACATTACCAAAACGGGTAGGGAGTCTCTTCTAAGTTAAATTTCAGACATTATCACTGCATCTCCACTTTCAAAAGGAAAAATAAAGCACTCAGGAAAACAACAAGATCCTAAATATAAAAGTATTCCTGAATGCTTAAGACCTTCAAAGGACAAAGCACTCTAGACTTCAGTTATGCATAGTTTTCCTCTGTTGGAAATGTTGCCTTTCATAGCCAGTGTAGGGAATTTCTCTTTACGTGACCAAATCAGTCATTTTTCCTAATGCCATATTAAAAATATATTTACTCTTTATATAAAGGAGCACTCTTATTTTTATGCATGCCTTCAAATGCTGTAATTATAAACGTATTCTACTTTTTTTTCCCTATTGTAAACAAGGTCTCAGACTTCTGAGTTGTCAACATCAAAAATATTTAGCTTATCTAATTACAAAATTAGTAATTCCACTCCCCAAGCCTTCCTAAGTGAGCTAATATTAGCAGCAAAAGGGGTTTAGGGAGGGGTTAATTTGAGTGGGGTTTCTTTCATATCAACAGAATAAATTGGTCAATTATATATATATTAGATAATCCTGCTTATCTACTGAAGAGCTGGGCAGTAAGTCATTAATGAAAGATAACAAAACATTATTCTGTATAATCACAACAGTGATATACTAGCATTGCAACTTTCCAGACATTCTGGATAACATTTTTTTCCTATTGTATCTTCCACATGTGTGTCAAAATACTTTTCTGATAGAAAAGTTTTCTTCCAGCTGCAACTATGTCATGTTCTCTCCTGAGACTGTGAGAACATCTGATACCTACAGCTGAAATTAAGCTTCAAAATGTTACCTTGCAACAACTAAAGAGAAAGACTGGAATCTGAGGAAAGTTTTAGGCCAGAGAGTTGGAAAATTTTAGTCATCCCAATGTATAATGAAGGATGAGAAATGAGTAGGAGAGAATCTTTAAAATTTCCATGCTTCAGTTCATTTTTAATACGAACTTTTCTTCCTCTCTTTGCCACTTTTGCAGATAGCTGCTTTTCCTTTGTACTTTGCAATGGAAATTCACTTGACAGACATTTTATATTCAAGAAAGAGAGAGAGACAGAGAAAAGCCACTTCCTAGAAAAATTTTTGTTTTACACAATGGGATTCACATTCTTTCTGAATCCCAGTAAGAAAAACACTGTGAAGAAAGGTTTTATAACTTTCCAAGAGCAACTCATAGCACATTATAGAATTTTAAATCTGTTCTGATGTTGGCAAACCTGAGGTGATAGAGTATTGGATGGACCTCTGGTAAGGACACAACTCTACTATTCATAGTGAGGCCCGAGGGCACCATGGTTGAGTTTTTCTAGACTTTTCTTAACAATAAGCAACTTTATTCCACTTTTCCATTTTCATCAAAATTTGAATTTGTATTTGAAACACTTTGCTTCACTTTATGACAAACACATGCTGCCAGCATCCCCGTTAATGCCATGTGGGTGCCAACTGGAGAGCCTTCCTGAATAGTTATCCAGCCAAGCTTATCCCACACCAGGAGGTATGTGCAGTACAGAGCAGTCCTGAAGGTGAAGTAATGTGTGCATGGCACTGTACAGAACACTGCAGACCAACGTGTCTGCTGAGGTGGACCACTGATGCTTGAATGTACAACAAACTTCCACTTAGGACTAGTTAACACTGAGTTGTGTAAAGAGGATGTATTCCATTTAGAAGAGCCCACCTATGCATTTGTATTCCTTGTGTCAGTATAAGAATTTCAGACTCAGCATTGTCACCGAGACCTCCAACCCACTTCCTGAAGATGTTGAAAGGATAACAAATATCAGAGTCTTCAAAAATAAGCTAGTCCAGAGTAAAAAAAAAATAAAATCTCAGACTGATATGATTGAGAAAAGTATTGCACAGAGCAGCACTTTTGGAAGAGCTGGAGAGAAAATGCTCCCTGTCTCAGTGGCTCCTCTAAAGTCTGTTGGCTGTTACGGATTTCAAAAGCAAATCTACAACAATGCAAAGACACAAGAAGATGCACACAATGTCATGAAAGATTCAGAGTTTTATTTTTTTTAAGATAAAAGTTTTTCATTATCAGGATAATTCTAACAGGCAAGAATCTTTAGCTCTTAAATAAAGGCAAAGACATGAAACGACCACTGCTGTCCAAATGTACAACTGCCACTTTTGTGTCCCTTTTCTACTTGAGTTGTCTGCCCATGCTAGGTTTGGAAAAGGTAAAATAATTTCCCCCGCTAGCTAATGCACAAACTAATAAAAGACTGAACAGGGTAATACCTTTAAATGTTTGTTACAAAAAAATGAGCTAAAATTAAATTTAAGCCTACTTTAAAAAGGAACAAAATCTACCTTTCTACATGTTGTGACAAACTTGTACAGGGTACAAAGCCACCATAGTTGCACCCTGCTGGCACTGAATATCACCTTTAAGACAGAAAAAAAAAAATTTCAGAGACGTTTATGAAATTCCAGTAGGAATGGCCCAGTCTACCTCCATCTTTCTTCTGCTGAGCCATTTAGGAAGAAATAAAATCTCTTTGGACAAGCAGCTGTGTATTTTTGTTTTCTGCTTTCCACAGGTGGATCATGCCTACTTTATGATGCTACAGTGCCCAACCAGCAGTTTCTTTCAGCTGAACCCTAGAGCAAGGACAATGATATAAAAGCAAGTTTGGCTTGCTGTATTTTTTTAGCTGACAATGTCTAACACTCTTAGACAAACACATATTAAGACAACAGATGTAATCTGGTTGTCACCATAGAGAAAGCACAGCAGAATCACAACTACCAATCTCTATGTAACAGCAAAATATAGGAAGAAACTTGGATGAGTTTTAAAACCTGATCAGACTAGTAAAATGCAAAACAAAACAAAAAATCCATGGTATCTTCTTATCAGTAGCAGCCAAATGAAAAAAATAAAAGTCTTTCCAGACTCGGCTCTCAAAACTGATTTTTACAACAAATAATGTGTGCAGAGCCAGCTGTTTCTGTTCTAAACTAAACACCACCAAAACAAGGCCTTGAATTCAAGCAAAGCATTTCAATAAACAAAAAGTCAGCATTCTCCATGCCAGTGTTACAGTCTGGTTTTTAACATTATTAGAAATGCCTCTGCATGAATTAAGATGCAAACAAGACCATATGCCAAAGTCAATAGTATGGATTTTATTAAATAGCAAATATGAGAGAGAGAGAGAAGAAGGAAGAGAAATAAATAGAAAAGAGGTGGGGGAACAGAAAGAGAGTGACACAAACAGATTAAAGAAAGTATCATCATTCCATGGATCCCATCAGCAACACAGTGATCATCTCTAGCTTTTCTGCTTGGTGGTGAGGGTCCCCCCAAAAGCATAGAATCCAATGGATTAACATACAGGTGGGAATGCTCAGGTACTCCCCCAGGGTGGGGTAGGGCAGTGGTGCAGTTTGACACAGTATCCTGCAGCAGACTCTGGGTCTGTTGCCTCACTTTGCATCACCTGCAGTGCTGTGGTTCAAGGCCT
>VZTZ01050346.1:38575-52421 GCA_013400955.1 Drymodes brunneopygia | reverse complement strand
CTGGCAGCTCCACATAGAGCCAGACTACCACAGAGCAATCAGGTCAGGGGACCTTCCTTGTTTTTACCTCTGTAAGACCTCCCTGGAATTTGAAGTGTAGTCGTGCAGACTGCATCACTCAGGGTTACTATGCTGCCCATTGCAACAAGGAAAGCCAGAAAGCTCTTCTGTAGAGAGAAAGAAGCAGATGGAAATTTCTCCTCTGTTCATGAATCAACATGTAGTATAGATACTACTGCCTCCTCTGTAGAGCCTATGCCATTCCTGAAATGCTCATCAAAGGTAGGACTTGATGTCTGTAGTTTTGGGATTACATGAGCACAAGTTACAGGCAGGAGTCCAGAGGACTTTGTCAGCCTGTTTATCATTACCTAACTGTTGATTCAGATTCTGCAAACACCTTTGGAAGCTGAAGAGCCAGAACAGGACACAATTTGAGGGATCAAAAGTGAAGATCAGAAAAAATACACGGACAAAATACATACTCTTTTTCATTGTGAAATTACTGTATTTTAAACTGCATTTCACATTTATGAGTTTAAAAGCATGGTCCTAAATGTTTGCAAGACTCTGAGTATTTTCACAAACATTTCCCAGCAGAGGATAACAGCAAGTGAAAGACTAAGAGGTATCTGTACACTTTCTTGCAAAGAACTACAATACAAAGAACAAAACTCACAGTGGCCTTCACAGAGGCTGCCTTCCTGACCTTGCATCTTGCAGGTTTCAAATACAAAATAGCCACATTTGAAATGTGTAACCAGGAGATTCTCTAAAATGCTCTCATTCTGCAGTTTTAAAGCAAATACCTGTATGTATCCCCATTACAATAAAACACAAACCTTTGACTTACCATTGTGGAATGCTTGGCTTCCAAAGAGCTCTAAGTTCCCAGAGAAAGCTGAAGTGCTTGATGTGGAATCAGAGAGCAAATATTTTATGGTGCCTTTATATTGTGCAATTCAAGTCTAGGTGGAGGGGAAAAAGCCTGCTCAATGCAAATGCAGTTGTTTTGCAATATCTGACAAAACCTCTGAAATTTTTCCAGCTAGAAATGAGAAAATGTTTGATTCTGTACAGCACTGACCTGGGTAAATTATTGAGTCCAGAACTTTGTATTTCTTGGAAGCATTATGATCAGAAAAAATGCCTTTCTGATGGAATACAAGTATTGAGAGCTAAGCTGTAGACCATGTTATCCAGCTAGGTGATTTTTAACAGAAATGCCTGTGAAATGATTCTGCTATCAGGGGGCTGGAACATGCTGAGTAGTGCATGAGATATTAATAGCAAATGGAGCTTTTTCCAGGTCTTTGCACACTCATGGTCAGTGCTGTGGTGTGCCCTGAAAGATAACCAAAGGTACTTGGCCATGACCAGGATCAAAACCTCTGAACACTGAGACTGTAGCTGAGGGTGGGTACCATTACACTTCTCTTTCTTCTCCATCAAAGTAAGATAATAAACTAATTTTTCATAATTTTTCAAAGAAATACTTCCTCACTTAATTTGTGAGGCTTTGCTAGGGAAAAAATTGGAATTCTGAAATATTTCAATGTCACAATGCATTGTTCCAGGGTACAACAAGCTGGATATTAATCTTGATGCCTGCACTTCTCAATGCTTCAAATTAAAATGTCCATTAGGAAACTCCAACTTTTGTTATTCATTAAATACTTTACTTTTTATAAATAAAATTCAAATAAAAACATAAATTTTGAAAAACAGGTTTTCTCACGAAACAGTTCTGGGAGATACTTAGGTAGGAAGTCTTCCATCTCTATGCTGAAAATATTGATTTCCTAAGAAGCTGTTTTTTCTGTAAGCAAGAACATTCCTTCAGGTGCATCAGCTGAGGTTGTGTTCTGTGTAATTTTGACATGAACTAGCATAAAATAGCAATGGCCATTCAGGACAAGCCTCAAAACTATTCCTCTCTTGCAGAACACAAAAACCATTAGGACAAAACTTACTTTAGATATTTGTTTTTACATACTCCATTTTGAGGAATGATAGGATGGAATCAGTGAATGGGAGGCAGGATTTTTAAAAGGCATATGCAAATGTCTGTAGTGCAAAAACCTGAGCTGACTCTTTTTCCTGGCCTCTCACATTTTTCATCTTTACAGGAACCATTTGTACAGAAACACAGAGCTATTGACTGGTATCCAACCTGCAGCACAGAGAGCTTTAAAAGGTGAAGTTTGTAATACCAGTGCCTGCAAAGTACTTGGATTTTTCCACCAAACCAAGGTATGTTACTTGCAGCTCGAAGAAATTTTAAACCAAAATTCATGAGCAGATTACCAAAGTCAGAACAAATACACCACATTAAATCTTTCTGATTTTAATAGTGTCTCAGAGAGCTTGAGATGGATTGTCCTATGAAGGAAACATCCCTGCTGAATAAATGTAGATTGACCCTTGATTTGGGGCCAAGTGAGGTTCCCTGCACTAAGAATGCTCAACTGTGTGTAACCTCACACTTTCACAAGACAACAGACTTGTTGTGATCATGGAACTTCATTAAACAGTCCACTTGTTTTGGAAGGTGTGTTTCTTTTCAAACCATGAAGCAGTTCACTACAGACTGTTGTGGCTTTTTAATGCCCAATTTGGGAGCAGAGAGCTCCATTTAGAAGCAGTATTTAACAGGCTTTTGTTGTCTGGTCTCCTATATGTTGGCAGATTTAGGACATTAGCGATTGCCAGGTGGGAGATTTGATTTCCAAGCCCATCTTTGAAGCTGAACTTCATTTCCCTGTGAATGTGAGGAATTGTTACACTGAAGAAACAGAAGGTAACTGCATTTTTAGTATCTCAAGCTGTGCTGCCATGAGCAAGCATGTCTCCAGGGGCTGATATAGATCTCTTTTCCAGAGTGGAAGAGAACCACTGAAGCACAGTGTGTGCAGACCTTCAGGATCAGGGCATAGCAGAGGACAAGTTGGGATGTCAGAGTTTGAAGTTTAACATTGCTTTAAACTTCAGGACTGGTCAGAGTGGGCAATGGAGATGATCAGACATTGCCGATATTGGGAAATGACACTGAGGAAAATAAAGGAAAAAATGGGAGAAAGTGGACAATGACCTTTCATCCTCACTGATTTTTCTGAGGTGTTAGCAGCACAGGTCTTACCAAAAGTCCTACATCCAGGTGTGCCCCATGAGCCCTGAGCAGGAGCCATTGCACAGCATGTCCCAAATAGTGCCTCATTTCAAAATGATAATGGATTTTGACACCTGGCTAGAAGAGAACCTGTAAAGCATGACAGCAGTTTCTGCCAGGGTACTGGTGCACAGCATGTCAGAGTAGAGAGCCAAAGGCATTTCCTTCTCAAAGATGGTGACATTTCCCCATGTCACTGTGAAAAACAAAGCATCAATATGAAGCATTTATGGATGTTTCATCTCAATTTATTGTAGTCAACAAACACAGTAATGACAGAAATGAGATGCTATATCTGATTATGCATCTTGTAAACTAAATTGGGACAATTAGGAGGTTAAAATGAGCTACTGAAGTGCTCTCTTTTATGAGAT
This sequence comes from Drymodes brunneopygia, assembly GCA_013400955.1. Classification (NCBI taxonomy): domain Eukaryota; kingdom Metazoa; phylum Chordata; class Aves; order Passeriformes; family Petroicidae; genus Drymodes; species Drymodes brunneopygia. Next base: position 48,878 of record VZTZ01050346.1, on the reverse strand, counting down.
TTTTCCATGTCATCATGCTTCTCTGAGATGGAAAAGCTTCTGGAGGAAGGGGAGGAATTCCACAGCACAGAGAGTGGGTGTTAGCCCACACGAGAATAGACAGCACACTCCTTTGAGGGATCTTTCTTCTGAACCACATCGTAGTTACAGCGCTCTTTGTTGAAAATGGCTTTACAATTCTTTTTGTCATAAGCAACGGGAATATGAAAGCTGTCAGTGGCAAAGAGAAAGCTAATGTTAGCTTGAGAGCAATATAAACTTTAATATTTCAGTGATTATTGCTTGAACTGCTGAGTGAGAGAGGTCTGAAACTATGTTTAAGGGCAGCTGAGCTAGCTTGAGTACCACACAGCTGCAGCTTCCAGAGCCTCAAATGAAGCCCTCTGCACTGCACTGTGAAGATGTACCAGGATGCTCAGCACTAGCAAAGGGATTTCTAGCACAGCACTCTGCAGTGTGACATAAGCATGGGCTTGGCATCTTTTCTCTTTTTGCCATTAATTTTTCATTATTTCTAGTTTGCATGGCTACTCCCTGATAGACTGTGCCACCCAAACAAAGACAAAGACCATCATCAATCTATTTTGGACCTTTGAGAAAGCAGGAGAAGAGGAAAGGAGGATGTTGGAGAGACAGTTCAGAGCAGAGCCTTGTCATTCTGTGTTTAGCATATTCACTGGAAAAAAGCAATTCAGAAAAGGGATTCAGATCATCATAAGCTCTTTAGAAAAACTTCACTTAAGTCACTCCTCCCTATCTTCACTTTCTCAGTTAATGAAAGACTTAATGGCAGTGGAAGAGGAGTTCAGAAGTTCCTTAAAACTTAAAGGAAAGCACCAGCTGGATGTGCATAGAAAGACTTGTGTCCAATCCCAGTCAGCAGAAAATGAGCTAAGGCAAACACAGCTAAGGATCCAAACAATCAACAGCTAGATGTGGCTTTCACTAGCTCTGTGACATGAATAAGAAAAGGCTCTCTTGTGCCCTTACAAACTCATTTATCCTCAGCAATGGAAAGCTGTGGTCATCTTACTGGCAATGGTGGTATCAAGATCAAACTTACAGGGAGCAGCATTCCATTCTACCTTCACTACAGAAGCATGAGTAGCAATCATCTGTCCTCTCAATGTGTCCAAAGGGATACAGCTTCCCATTCAGCATACAGCCTGCAGAAGACAGCAGCAACACAGAACATGTTCTTTAAGCCTCCACCCAAATGCTGAAGAGTTTAAAAATTATTTCAACTTTTCTGAAAATGTTATTCCAGGCATTAGTAAAGTACAAGGAATTGTATTTTACTCTCTCAACTCCTGAATGAGCTCCATGTGCTGGAATAGCAATAGCAACCTACCACCAATTGCAATAATATTGCTGCAAACATACTCAGCCCAGGAGAAGACTTTGTTTTTCCCCTGCTTTTGGCAACTTGCTGCTTGGATCCCCTATTTGTGTTTTTCCAATGTGTTCCCCCTCCCTTTTATTTTGAGCCTTTCCTGGCAGCTCCACATAGAGCCAGGCTACCACAGAGCAATCGGGTCAGGGAACCTTCCTTGTTTTTACCATCTTTGGCCTCCCCTGGCTTGTGAAGTTTAGACCAGCAGTATGCATCACCCAGGGTCACTGTCATGCCCATTGCAACAAGGAAAGCCAGCAAGCTCTTCTGTAAAAGAAACACAGAGGCCATGCCATGGATTTTATTCCACATTGATTAGTTCTTTTTCAAAAGCTGTCACTGAACCTGGATCAAAGTTAGAAATAACCTTATGTGTACATGAAAATACTGGAAAAGTATGCTCCAAATATTTCTCTGCATTGATGACTCTTTCATTTAGGTGGGAAAATACAAAATGGCATGTCATTACCATGTCAAAAGCATCACTCCCTGCCAAAGTTCAGTCTATAGAAATCACACAAAACCTCAATAGCATTACAAACTTGAAAGCTCTTGTCAATGCTTTATTTATTGCCTTTGAGTTTGCTTGAGCTATTTCTCCAGCAATTCATTGTAGGGCATCCCATTGCTTCACTTTTGGGTACAGCAATTACTTCACATTTGGCAGTGGAGAGGAGATTTCAGATCTATTTCTATTCTAGGTTTTGACACAGGTGGCTGGGTAGAGAAGAGAGATAACTGTGTGTCTTTGGGCAAAATTTGAGTGCTGTACTTTGTACTTAGCATCCCCTGAGCCATCTTGTCAAACCATGCAGACACAGGTTGGGACTTGACACAGCACACACCTCCTTTTGTCTAGTGTGGGCAACAGCTAAGCATCTGTAATGGGCCTTCAGGTATGTCCTCTGGGACCTGCTGAACAACCAGGGCTTTTTTTGAAAAAGCTTGCATGACTTTGTAATATTTGTAATACTGGGGTAGAGGGACAAGGGAAGCAGGAGAGAGCACAGGTTTATTCTGATGGGTTGCTCCAGCTGAATAACTCAAAGTGAAAGTTTAGGAATAGCCAGAGATTGAGGAGCAATGGAGGAAGTGATTTAATTTTTCTTGATAGCACTTGCAGACTAACATGAAAGGATTTAAAATGAGTAGATATTTCCAAGTTACTGTTCTGAACTTCAGAAGCTGTTGCTGTTGCTGTGGCTGTTGTTGCTTTAAACAGGGTTTAAAACAGCAGTGAGAGGCTTTGGGTTTAGGCAGTGCTGCTGTCTGCTTGGCTTACTTGAATCACAATGCCATAAGACATTGAAAGGTTCTGAGCCTTAGTCAGGTGGCAAGCCAAGGAGAAACTCCTCTGTCTGCTGTTGAAAATACTTGATATTTTAATCCTTGATGTCCTGCTTTCCTATGGAACTGACATTTACAGTGTAGTGAAAACGAGGAGAAGGAGTGTTCATGAAGTGGTCTGGAAAGGGTGTAATGGTTCATTTTCATTGTGGGTCTGTGATGTGGAGTTCCTGAGGCTTTAAGATAGAATAGAGGCAACTGTCATGCTGAGCACCATAGCCAGAATGAGAGAAATTAAAGGGAAAGACTGAAACTCCTAAAGTGTGCTAGTACATCATGCCTGGGTCAGACGTTTGCAAAAACACAGACAGTCCATGCCATGTCACTTATATATTTATAGAAAATACAAAAATCCTTCATTTGTTGCACTGTCTTCTGTTAGTGTTTTATCATTTTTTTCCTCCAACACTTTCCTTATTATGCTATTCCTGGAAATGCCAGACACATGAGCCTGGACATTCTCCTCTCTCTAAAGATCAAAGTTTTAGACTTTCCACTGAAACTGAACAGAAACATAAGGGCAGGTCTGTGGTGTTCAATCAGGTCTGAATGGGCTTTATGCTGCAACAAGCAAATGATTTGTCAGCTAAGTAACAGCAACTTAGAAAGAAAGCTTAAGCAGAGAAAGAAGCAGATGGAAATTTCTCCTCTGTTCATGAATCAACATGTAGTATAGAAACTACTGCCTCCTCTGTAGAGCCTATGCCATTCCTGAAATGCTCATCAAAGGTAGGACTTGATGTCTGTAGTTTTGGGATTACATGAGCACAAGTTACAGGCAGGAGTCCAGAGGACTTTGTCAGCCTGTTTATCATTACCTAACTGTTGATTCAGATTCTGCAAACACCTTTGGAAGCTGAAGAGCCAGAACAGGACACAATTTGAGGGATCAAAAGTGAAGATCAGAAAAAATACACGGACAAAATACATACTCTTTTTCATTGTGAAATTACTGTATTTTAAACTGCATTTCACATTTATGAGTTTAAAAGCATGGTCCTAAATGTTTGCAAGACTCTGAGTATTTTCACAAACATTTCCCAGCAGAGGATAACAGCAAGTGAAAGACTAAGAGGTATCTGTACACTTTCTTGCAAAGAACTACAATACAAAGAACAAAACTCACAGTGGCCTTCACAGAGGCTGCCTTCCTGACCTTGCATCTTGCAGGTTTCAAATACAAAATAGCCACATTTGAAATGTGTAACCAGGAGATTCTCTAAAATGCTCTCATTCTGCAGTTTTAAAGCAAATACCTGTATGTATCCCCATTACAATAAAACACAAACCTTTGACTTACCATTGTGGAATGCTTGGCTTCCAAAGAGCTCTAAGTTCCCAGAGAAAGCTGAAGTGCTTGATGTGGAATCAGAGAGCAAATATTTTATGGTGCCTTTATATTGTGCAATTCAAGTCTAGGTGGAGGGGAAAAAGCCTGCTCAATGCAAATGCAGTTGTTTTGCAATATCTGACAAAACCTCTGAAATTTTTCCAGCTAGAAATGAGAAAATGTTTGATTCTGTACAGCACTGACCTGGGTAAATTATTGAGTCCAGAACTTTGTATTTCTTGGAAGCATTATGATCAGAAAAAATGCCTTTCTGATGGAATACAAGTATTGAGAGCTAAGCTGTAGACCATGTTATCCAGCTAGGTGATTTTTAACAGAAATGCCTGTGAAATGATTCTGCTATCAGGGGGCTGGAACATGCTGAGTAGTGCATTAGATATTAATAGCAAATGGAGCTTTTTCCAGGTCTTTGCACACTCATGGTCAGTGCTGTGGTGTGCCCTGAAAGATAACCAAAGGTACTTGGTCATGACCAGGATCAAAACCTCTGAACACTGAGGCCTTAGCTGAAGCTGCATCCCATTGCAACATTTCTATTTCTCTTCCAGCAAAATAAAAAAATTTCTCTCAAATCAAAACCCTGCTGTTACTCCTGTGGAACAGTTCAGGCTTTGACCTGAATAATCATAGTAGAGGATATGATTACTTTTATATGTGCACTTTCCCAAGAAGTGATAAATTTCAGTGTGCTAATCAAGTACTGTGCTTTCTCTTGCTTCTACAACCCCTTTTCAGAAAGCACTATCCGACTGTGGCCCTACCTACATTTAAAATACTTTGTTACAGATGCTGCCGAGCAATTTGAACCTCATTCCTGGGGAAGACTTATCATCAGCTACAGGAAATTTAGCCTATGATTATAAGTTTTGGAGACTTTGAAAAAATAAGCTAAATCATTTGGGATTTTTTTTAAGAGTAAATAAACACAGAGTTATATGCTTTGCAATGGTGGCAAGAAAAGTTGTCATTTTTCCCATATGCTATGTATTGCTGAGTACTAATAGTAATTAATTTAACTCAAAAAATTCAGCAGGAGCAAAAGATATCAAAGTATATCACAACATAATTCCATTACCTCCCTGGAGGCAATGCTAAAGCTGATGTCCATGCAGGTTTGATAATTCTTTAGTGGGAAAAACATAATGAAAAGTTCCTAAGCATTCAATTTTCTTAACACCTGACTTCTTTTTTTTTTTTCCTGATATAATCACTACATTTTAAAACTTCAATTCAATGATAGTCATGTTTTCATTGAGAAAATTCAAGAAATATCCTTTCTTATCCTTTGCTTCTGGCATGGTAGATAACAGTACTTTATCATCCAATTCTCCCTTTTGTCTGTGTTTACAGAGCATTGAGTCAGTTTACAACCTTTCTCAGGTGAGTACAGCAGTTTTCACCTTCAGTCCTGTAGCACAAATTTATTTTCATTCATGCAACCCTTTTCTGCACAGTCTCCAACCTGACAGTATGTCATTTCAAATCTGAATGTAAAACAAGGTATAAAAGCATGTAAGTGTTGTGGAAACAACCTGATATACCATGAAGGACATAATGCCTTTCCTTTTAAATGTATCCAGGCACCTCATCAGCTGTCTGAAGCACCATATCGTTCTAGACAGAAAACACTTGTTTTCCATCCCTAAAATCTTACCAGGGGCATTGTTAATACAGATTTTATGCTTTACATCGTTGTTAAAAAATCCTATTTTTCCAAAATGAAAAAAAAAAACCAAAAAACTATCTAAAGCATGAACTAAGTAAGCACAGTTTATTTCACCATTAAGATGACCAGATTTAGTTATTATTTGGCACATTAAGTATTGCTTGCAAACGCTGTCAGTGATGATTGTGTATCTTTTTCCAAATCTCTTCAAATAAGGTTTTCACACAAATGTAGAGAAACTATGGGTGATGTACACCATCCAGTGTCTTGTACCACTGTAAAAGCATTTCCTTCCTTTCCCCTGCCATGTGCAGGCTTTGCTACCACCAGGTCACCCTGAGCTTAACAGGAAATTTTATGCCAGTCCTTTTGTGGCTTTTTGATAGAGACCTCAAAGCAAAACTGGTTTTGCTTTCAAAAGGTGTTAGACAGAACACCTTCTTTTTCTGCCACTGATTTCTTGACAAAGATGCCAGAGCCCTGCCAGCCCTTCTGCAGACTGTCTGCTCTAGGCTGGCACTCCTGGGTGCCTTTGAACCTCCTGCCTGAGGATGCACACACCTTGCTTTAAAAGAATTTAGTCCCTTCCTTAAGTCTTAGGTCTGGCTACATCTCCACTGAATTCCTCTTTCAATACAATTTTTTTTCAAGGATAACTGCTTCCATAGCACTGCACTAATTTCAACAGAGTGTGCAGAGTTCTTAACAGGGGATTACAGGAAAGACAAGGACAGCAGTGACAGGACAAGGGGTAATGACTCTAAAGTGAAAGAGGGCATGTTTAGAATTGTTATTATGAATAAATTCTTTACTGTGAGGGTGGTGAGACACTGGAATAGGTTGCCCAGAGAACTTGTGGATGCCTCATCCCTGAAGTGTTCAAGGCCAGGCTGGATGGGGCTCTGAGCAACCTGGCCTAGTGAAAGGTGTTCCTGCCCATGGCAGGGGAATGGGAACTAGATGATCTTTAAGGCCCCTTTCAAGCCAAGCCATTCTATGATTTGGTGTTCTTACTTTCTATCAAAAAAGCTAGTGTCCCATGGTGGATTAATATTCAATGAGAGAATAACTTTTTTGCCAAGTTCCATAGAACTTGTTCCATGATTCCATAGAACTTAGCTATATCATGCAGACAAATATTTGAACATTAAGTCACACAGATAATTAAAACTCTGATACGTTTGAAAAATAATCTTTGGCTTAAGTAGGTTTGAATCTACTGAGGAAAGCTGAAAAACTTCCATTAACTTCTGCAGCCTTCAAATTAGATCTTAGGACTTGGATCAAGCAAAGCACTTATGTATATCCTTAATTTGAGCCCTCTGGATAGTTCCATTGTCTGCAGTGGAGCCCCTCTTTGTCTGAGCACACAGTTCCTGAGTCTAACCTGGAACATAAGTGCACAGTCATCCTGGCTCTATCTTGCTTTGTTCACTCTGATACATCAGTTAATAAGAGAAGTTTAATTTCTTGATCTGTTTACAAATGTGGGAGGGTAGCTCCACTTCATTAGTCCTGTGAGTTTCATGTTTCAAGGTTTTGGTAGAGACTGAAGTAGAAAACCATGGGACTGTGATTAAGGAGTTTTTTTATTTCTTCATTCTGATGTTGACTTGATGCATAATTTTGGGTGACTCCCTTAAGTGTGTCAGAGATTTCAAGTTTCAGAGGAATGCAGAAACCAGAGACAACACAGAAGTCAAATTTCCCTATTCCTCACATAGTAGGTATTCCTACACCTCACCAAGGAACTCCAGGGTAATGCCTATTCTCAAAGCACATGACTTTACTACCAGAGATGAACTTCTCAGATCAAAGAAGGATTAAACCATAAACCAATGAAGTCGTGTGTCCAAATCCAGGTTCATTTAAAGGTGTAGCTGTTTTGCTGTGAGCTTTGTTTTTCTCCCTTAATTTCTAGTTACCTGAACTGAACCTATCAGAATTTCTACTTTTTACTGCTTATTGCAGTAAATCATTTGACTCAGTATAGCAAGGTCTTTTTAGGTGACATGGGTAATCATAGTTTGCTTATTTCTTATTATTATGAGTTATAATTAATTATTTCTTGGAAAGCTGATTTTGAATTCCCTGAAATGAATAAATACTCTAACAGGCAAGAGGTGTGTTCTGTCATTGCATTAACCAGCAATGAACACCAAGCAGAAGGGGAAGTTCCCCTGGGGGTTTCAGGCTCCTGTGCTGGTCCAGTGACAGCACATGAACTTATTTCTGGCTATAGATACTCCATTCTACACTGTGCACCAGTCTGAGGCATCTTCAAGCCCTGACTTCGCTTGTCCCCCCAAGACTTTTTGCAGCCCATAGATAATGCAGGTGCTGGGACTGTCTCTTGGAGACTGGGGAATTCTGATAATTGCAGGGCTTCAACAACCACATTTCTTTGCCTCTTTACCAAGACATACAGCACTGCCTGTGCCTGAGAGCAAGGAGTGGCAGGGGAAATGAAGAACAATGCACAAATTGTATTGGGGTTCTTTCCTGTGGGATGCAGAAGCCTAACTTTTAATTGTAATTTGACTTTTTTTTGTTTGCTTCCTGTTCTAAGGTTGTAAAAACATGTTTACTTTCTGTTAGCTATTAGGAAAGCTGGCCGTGGTATTCTCTTTACCTTGTAAATATTTGTGAGTTTAACCAAGTGCTAAGGCATGGCTTTAAGCATGGATATCTAAGACCTCAGCCCTGTACAGTCTTACGTGTTCTGGTTCTTAATCTGCAGATTAGTCCCTGACGATATATGTGATTTTTGATACCTTTATGTCACATAATCTTTTAGAGAGTTCTGAGGGGAGCAGCAAGTGATTTTTCTTGCTGCCATCTTTTCTCTAAACTTTAAATGGAACCTGCATAAATTTCTCTCTAAAAGGAATTCTAGGATGAAATGCTTTTTGTAACCCTGTCTGTAATGTTTAGGACAGGACTTCTAGAAAGCAGATTTTTGTTGTGCCATTCATAGTCCTTTCAGCTCAGAGACTGGTGCATGTATCACAAATAAACAGCTTCCCCTAAGGAAGTATTCAGGTTCTATGTAGCTGACATGCTGGCTTTTTTATGGAAACTGATCTACCAGACCCCCAGGCCTGAAGCTGCCCAATGTGAAGACACTACATTTTGCAGCATCGGTGCACAAAGAGCACACAGATCTCATGTTTTATAACGCACGAAGTTCTGTGACAGTAGAGCTTTGCATTATCAACAAAGGGTTTAATTCCACATGTCAGTGAATATGGAATGTAACTAAAGGCAGGTTTTTCTGGCGGTTGGAATGATGCGAGGGAAGAAACTACGGCAAAACACTAAAAGGCTTTGAGAGTAATTTTATATTAATCCCATCTGTGGTTTTTAACAATCTTGCTCAAGACACTGTGAAACTAGCCTATGCTAATATTTTTTTACTTGTCCTTTGTTAGTTCCTGCTTTATTATCAGTATATTAAAATTCTTTAAATTCTACTAGGTTTGAAGGCCAGAGCCAGTTCAGTAATGGTATTTTGTCATAGAATCACAGAAAAATAGAATTGAAAGGAATATTATGATACGTTGTTTTTAGAAGTTTCTGTGTCCCTTATCTAGCAATGTATTTCCAGTATCTGAATGTAGCCATCAGATCAACATATCAGAACTTGGAGATCTTGCACGTTTTTTCTTATCTGAGAACCCAGGATCAGTGAGTACCCTGGTTCCTCATGAGTGGTATGAATGTAGTCAAGAGCAATAAATAAACAAGCTCCATGTGCTAATATGGAAGTCTAATTATTGCAAATGGATTTCTTGTGAATTCACTTCACAAGATCATATGAAATACAGTGGTAACAGTAACAAAGATCATATGAAATACAGTGGTATGTAAAAGCTTTTTAATCCATTGGAAAAAAATCAGCAGGAAAACGGGAAGTTAGTGGGGGTGTTTTACCTCTAAAGGCCTGGGGATAATTGAATTCCAGTTTGGCCATTTGCACTGTATATTTGTTCACGTTGGAGTGTTTTCTTCAAGCAAATAATGGAATTCTGGCGTGGGTTTATTAAGGCTCACCCATTTTAGAGCTAAGGAGATTTTACTGGGCTTAGGGTAAGCCTTGCACTTACTTCAGTAAAAAAAAATCGGAGGAAAGGGTCCCTTTTTACTTGCAAGCTTGGCATCAGCAGCCCCTGCTGCATTCCTGCGGGGAACGATGTGCGGCAGACCCTCCTGCTGTCCTCCACTTTGTTCCAGCGCAGCGCGGGGCGGGCGCGCACCTGTCCCTTGCAGGCCATGTCCGGTCTGTCACTGATGGGTGACACACCCGCACCCACCTCCCGCCGGCTGCCTCGACCCGCGGCGAGGCTCGGACGGGATGGGATAGGATGGGAGGGAATGCGGTGGGACGGGACGAGATGGGAGGGGATACGATGGGAGGGGACGCGATGCGGTGGGAGGGGATACGATGGGATGGGATGGGAGGGGACGGGATGCGGTGGGAGGGGATAAGATGGGATGGAGGGGACGGGATGCGGTGGGAGGGGATAAAATGGGATGGGACGGGACG
>VZTZ01050346.1:625-38118 GCA_013400955.1 Drymodes brunneopygia | reverse complement strand
CCGCACCGGAGGGGTGCGCGGGCCGCGGCCTCCCCGGGCCTGGGGCCGTGTGCGGGGCGGTGCGGTCCGGGGAGCGGCCGGGGGTCTCGGGACGGGCCTGCCGCGGGAAGGACGCTGCCCACCGGGGCCCGGCGGCTCTCTCGTTGCTTTCACTCTCCGGTCCGGGCAGGAAAGCTGAAATGAGGAGTTGGCCCGAACGGAGATGCAGAATGAAGTGGCTGAGACTTGGTCCTGTGTGTGTGCGTGGGAGTATTTCAGTCTAAAGTGCGTGTGTTTTGGTCCTCAGTTGAAGTGCATGATCAGTTCTGCCTGTCTCACAAGCAGTGCCAAAAGGAAAACGAATTGGATGCTGACTATTGCTTTCCTTTGTTGTTGTCAACAGCTTCTGCATTTTCTACAAGAGTTCTCACAGCAAACCATTTCCAGGACACACGAAATCAAAAAACAAGTGGATGGATTGATTAATGAAACAAAAGCTACAGACTGTCGCCTTCATAATGTCTTCAATGACTTTCTTATGTTGTCCAACACGCAGTTCATAGAGAATGTGAGTGTGTTCCAGTACAACATCAAACTTCTACTTCAGACTGTCTCTTAATGTAGTGTGGAGAAGTGATTTAGCTTTTTGGCCCATCTGATGCTGATTTAGGGATGAAGTGACTTTTAATTGCGTTTTGTTAAAGGATATCCTAATTCCTTGCGAGTGATGCACTGTCAGATATTGACAGATTCCCTTTGCCTTTTCAGCAATACCTTCCTTGCTAAAACATGACATGGAGATCAGAGTTTTGGTTTAGTACTATGAATGAGTTGGGAATTTTGGGATGTCTTGGTTTATCTGCACAAGTTGCATGAATGTAGCATTTGCACTTACCTGTCTAAATATGAGGAGTGTTACACAATGGTGTAGATTTGCCTAATGGTGTTATTTTACCCTACAAGCCTTTGATATTAAAGGTGTTGGCCTGCAGGCAGTTATCCCCTACGTGTGGTTATGATGAGCATATTTTCTGTTCCCCCTTTATAGATATCTCTATTTTATAGATAAAGCTAGACTTGAAAGCCTGTTGCAACATTGTATCACTATAAGAATGTGGCTAATTAACATAGAAAGCTTTAATGGTATTTCAGATTTCGGAGGGGTTTTTAGCACCGTGAGTTTTACCAGGTATTTTGTTTTGATCAGTGTTATTTCAGGCCATATGTGTCTCATCGTGGCATTATTATTGGAAAGATGGTGGCAGGGGAAAAGATGAAAACTGGATTTATATTACGAGGTTTTTTTAGTGGCAGTGTTTTTTTTCAGAGCTGCAGTGTCTTTTCTGACCTTGCTTGGCTGTTCAGCATAATGATTCTGCTGAGAACAGTTTGTACCAAATGTTTTAAATCTCATGTGCTTGCAGCTGTTTGTTCCCAAATTTAAGTCCACAGAAGTAGGTCTTCATTTCTGATTCTCAGTTTAGTTAGTGAGAGATCTGTCTCTTCCCAGGGGATAACTGCACCTGTGTTTGAGACCTGGATTTAGGTTTGCAGGTTCCAGGGTGATCTTTTATTCCCCTTTGTCTCCTTGTAGCTGGTCTTACAAAAGAGTGCTAAAAGAGCTGGGTATGAGGGATTATCAGAACGAACTGAAGGTTCAGGGATGTTGTGAACTCTCTCTGTGAGTATGGAAGGAAAGCTCCTAAATGACAGAAAATGAAAGGAAATTAGTGAACTCTAAGTTTACTCTAAGTGAACTGTAGGCTTCACTCTGAAGGTGTCTAGAATAGCTTTATGTTGGGAGGGTTAAAACAGTGCATTTTTTAACATGTTCATGTTAGTCTGTTAGGAGACTTGAATTACCTCAATTCCATTGAGGGGCTGCCTATGGTACCTTCAGTGTGATTACTTCAATGCATGAAGATGCTTGACATCATCCACGGCTTCCTTTTTAAAATGTGTAACGAATTAATCTGTAATGAATTATATATTAACAGTGTATTTTGTGGTGGTACCTGTGGTTTAGCCCCTGTAGCAGTACATTGTTCTTACATGAAGTAATTTTGCTTGACTTTTCAGAGAGTATATGATGAAGAAGTGGAAGAGCCTATTCCCAAAGCTGATGTTGGAGACAAAACAGAGCAGGTAGTTAACTTAGCTGTCTTGAGTGCTATCAGTATGTTTACAGCCATTGTCTACCTTCTCACTTTCAAACTTGCTTTGCATACTTTTGCAGCTTACAAACCAAACTCCTTCCTTTCTCCTTAAAGTCTCTCTGTTGGATAGTGTATGTCATTCAGACATACAGTTGACAGTGATATCAGGGACTATTACAGTGTGTGATCATCTGTTAGAGCCCTCCCCAAGCTCAGTACCGTATCCAGCAGACAAGACTTAGGAATTGATATATCAAGTGGTTATGCATGTTTTTTCAGCAAGAGGAGTAAAGCCTTGGGCCACCTTACTGGATTCACAGGTAGTGAATTGGGGAAGCAGAATCTGACTGGAATAATTCCTAGGAATAAGGACACATACATACATATACATATATTACAATCTAGGTGTATTATACCATATATGTCCCCCTAATAGTTTAGGAGCACAAATAAAACAGTACTATGCTGATGTGGATGTTTAGAGCATCTCTGTTTCTGAAGTGATGAAAATTAATCAAGTCAAGCAAAAAAAAAAATCTGATTGTCCTTCTAATACATGTAGTGAAAAAGCTTTCATTGTGCTAATTTGAAATTAACATTTTATATGTGTGTTGTGGTAAGACTGAGTCTTGAGTAAAATGTAACGAGCATGTGTTTTTTCTGTTACTAAAGGAAAAGACACGAGAACAGAAAGAAGCTGATCTAATCCCTAAAATTCAAGAAGCAGTGAATTATGGGTTGCAGGTTCTGGACAGTGCATTTGAACAGCTAGACATCAAAGCAGGCAACTCTGACTCAGAAGAGGAAGAAAGTAACGAAAGAGTGGAACTCATACTTGAGCCAAAGGTAGAGACCTGTTCTTGCTGAGTTTGTTTTGCTTTCTTGGACTTGCTCTTTGCTTGTGTAAGCTGTATCACTGCCTTAGTGCAAAACTGATATTACCTAAACCTGTTACCTAAAAAGGACTTGATGACTGCATCTGAAGAGAAGTGCTCTTTGCTGGGCTAATCCTTGTGTAGCCTGCTTGTCTTGCAGTTAGGTTAGCATTAAGGTATGGCACCCTAAAGGAAGTTAGTTTAATAGAATGAACTTGGAAGGGGAAGCCTCAGTTCTGTGTGGGATTGGGACATACAAATTCTATGCTTTTTAGGTACAAACCGTATCTTTATGGGTGCTTTTACAGTCCTAGTAATTAAAAATCCAAAGTCCAGGATTTGGGATAAAACTCATGCCTGTAAGTGTTTACAAGGATATTCTTCTGCTAGGTGGCATGTAGAAAACAAGTTGGGACTACACAAAGAGAAGTAGCCACTTTCTTTGACAGTGTTGAGAGGAATAAGCCTCAGCCGGGCCACCCAGTTGTATGTTGGCTTGAAGCATATGTTTGGTGGGACTCTAAACAAGCTCCTATCTTCCTTGAGTTAAAACAAGGGGTGTGAGACTTCTGTCTTTGTCAGCCCTGTAGGGCTGTTCACAGATGTCAGAAAGACCTGATGTTGTCTCTTTCCAGGATCTCTATATTGACAGACCTTTACCTTACTTGATTGGCTCTCAGCAGTTTATGGAACGGGATGATGTTGGCCTTGGAGATCTCTCTAGTGAAGGTACGTGCTGGCATGACCATGCAAGCATGACTATGCAAGTAATTTGTTCCTAATCCAAGATTTTTCTGTTTTAAATCACTTTGGTTATTCTGTATAGCATTCTTGCATGTTTAGATGCAAATTGTAATTAGCTGGGGAAAAAAATGTTTATCATGCTGTAACAACCATGTTTCCAATATACAAAGCAGTAATTTCTCAGTTACTTGTGCTTTGTGTATTAGAAATGCAAAGTGTTGAAATTTCATCAGCTTTCAAAGCTATTCCACTCTACCCACTTGAATTTTAGTTTTCTTCGCAGAGTCTTTAAGTTGCTTAAATGTTGACTACATTGTTCTGTGACTGTCTGTTCTTAACTTTTTTGTTTCCATTTCAATTAGAAGGATCAGTAGGTAGCGATCATGGAAGTGTCATTGACAGTGAAGAGAAGGATGAAGAGGTAAGTGGCAGTAACCAGCTGCTTTGCACAAGGATTCCTTGCATGTGAGGCCATTAACTACCTTGCTTTTTGTTGTTGGCTCTCAAGGTAGTACTGCATGATGTTTGTTCCCTGTGTTGGTTGTGATAAATATACTTTCTGTTATTGTTCTTATGCAGTGGTTTCCTCTGCAGCTTTCCAGAGGGATGTTTATGTGGTATTGACTCTGTTACTAAAGCAGAATACTTCAAACTGAAGTGTTTTATTCTACTCTAATTTAATTTTGTGACACAAAATAAATTCTTATCAAGAACTGCATTTATGGAGAACAAATCTGTTGTAAATTACAGTTACAAAGAATGGGATGGAGACTGGCAGGAGCAAGTTTAAAGCTTTAAGTAATGCACCTCCAGGCTTTGCCTCATAAATCTGCTGCATTGGAATATTAGTTTCTGATATGTTTTGCCTGCTCTGGCTGGGATGTCTCTGCTTTGTAATTGTGCTATGGAAGCAATCCCTTTTTCCTGAGGTGTTTGCTTTTGGTGTCTTTGCTTGCTTAAAGTGAAATCCCTTTTGAGTTACTCAGATGCAGTCACAATGGAGCCTGGGACTTCGCCAAATTAATGACTTTCTATTGAGCTCCATTTGTAAAAATGATCAGCAGTGGGGGGACAATTTCTTGGTCAAATCACGGTGAGGAGATGTGAACGTCCAAACTTCAGCAAGTTCAGAGTTTCTGAGCCCTCTCCCTTAACCACTGGACCAAGTAATGTGTGATACTTCTCTCTGGGTCTCTTGTGTTACAGGAATCAGATGATGAATTTGGAAATCCTAGTGAAGATGACCAAAAGATGGTATGGTTAAACACTGGTGCATACCTGAAAGACTTTGCACTTGTGGCACAGTGAGCTAGCAAGAAAGAGGAGATGAGAGCTCTAGATAGTTAACTATAAGCAACTTTGTGAGGCTTGATATTTTTTAAGTTTTAATGGGAAGGTCCTGGCCAGATGGCACCATATTCTGAAAATGAACCTGGGTTGGGTTTAAAGACATGCTTGCAAGATGTCATTAGATGCAGAGTCTGTGTGGGATTGCATTGCCTGATATATGTTTTCCTCAGGAATTCCTTGGGAGACATGAGGGTTCAGAGGATCTACCCCAGGAAAACTGGGCTTCTTTGGGTTTATTTGGTTTATAATTAAAATTCTAATCTCCATGCAGGAGGCAAGGAACAGTACAGTTTGGGTATGACATGAAATCAAAGATGTGAACAGTATTAGATATTTGAACAGTGTATCCATTTGGGTAATGGATGAGAAGGGAAGAGAAATGTTGAGATGTAAAAATTCAAGCCTGACTTTAGTAATTGATTTTGGAAGAAGGAATCTTATCCATGTTTAGATGTGCCACTGCAGAAGATTTTTTATGTGGAGATCCTCAATCTGGCATGATTTAGTGTCAAAAGAGCCATGTTGCAAAAAGCAGCCCTCTGTTAATCTACGCATTGATAAAACAGTGCTGCTAGCACTAAGATGTTGCTTTAAGCTGACTGTCATGGGTCATAACTTTGTATGCCTGATATATTTTAAGATGAAAAAGTATCTTTGGGTTGTTTGTATTTAGTTCACTTCTGGGCCCTTGCCTGTGCCAGACCCCAGCTCTCATCCAGTTCACTTCATCTTTTTCACCCTGTTATTGACATGACTGAAACCAAGATGTGAGCATGTACTGTCTGTCATTCTGCTGTCAACCATAAGGATAGTGCAAGATGATACAATTTTTTACTAGTTGATACACTCCTTGTGAGGGGAGCCTTTATGTCCTCAGTTGCAGCATTCAGTAACACAGCACAGGGGTGGGGTGTGCTAGAGAATGCAGCAAGTTGCTTGGAGCTAGAGGCACTCCTTCCTTACATTTCAAAAGCTGTGAAGGACCCCAAATTGGCTGTGAGCTCTCATCCTTTCAGTAAGTTTGATTTGAATATTTTATCTAAGCAGATACAGTTTTGTGCTTGTTTCATATGCAAACAGGATATTAATTGTTTCGTAGAGGATAGCCCAGATGAGTGATGAAGATGATGATGACGGCTGTGATCTCTTTGACTCTGAAAAAGATGAGGATGAGGATGGAGACTTAGATGAAAGCACAAAGCCTGTGAGTAATTTTTGCCTTCCTGGAGTGAGAGATTTGACTTCCTGTATGAAGAGTCTGTCCTTAGAGGGATTAAAATGGTAGCTCTCAAGTACCTGCAATGGAATCCTGTAGGAAGTGCCTCTAAAAATCCTGAATGGTCTTTTAACATGATTGTTCAGGTGTTACCCCTTTAAACTCGGGGATTCTTGCACCTTAAGCAAGTATCAAAGCTGTCTTTCAAGAACATTAAGAAATGGATTGTTGCATTTTTGTGAGATAAAGGTCTTTTGTTTCTCTTGCTTACAAAGCAAGGTGACATTAAAAATTATGTGTTCATTGGGAACTAGAAATTGTGAGGTTTTTTTATTCTTGATGCATGTCTAATCTCTGCTTTCTTAACAGAAAGCTGTATTGCTTCTTCTGAGGGCTTCAGGCAAAGTCTAGACAAGATACTGTACAAGTGAGGCTATGGAATACAGTATTTATAATTGCAATTGCATCAAGTTGCTAACTGCATCGTATATAACAAATATGCTGGTTTTTGTCCCTGCTGCTCAGAAAAAGAAGAGGCCAACATCATTTGCAGATGAGCTGGCAGCCCGAATCAAAGGAGAAGTGCCAGTCAGGCAGGACAAAGAGCGTTCGTGTGAGTTACCTCCTCAGTTTTGAAAAGTGCTTGTGCAGTAAGGGGGGACTTGCGAAAGTGTGGGACAGGAGATTGTGGGTAACAATACATGAAGTTACACAGATCTGTTATTTGAACATGTATTAGGTAAAAGCCTGACAAGAGGAATTGCAGACACTATTTTGTGCTCTGAGAAACTCTTTGGCTATAACTCAGAGGACTGAATTGGAATTCACTGAGAGTTTTAGGGGGAAACACATAGCTTTCAGGTGAGACAGGTCACTTAAAACATGGAAATGTTATGGGAAATATTTTCTCTCCAATCTGATTCTCCCTCTGCCTGTTTGACCACATGTACTTTCCCCTTTGTCAAGTAAGTATGTGGAAGCCACTGGTCACTGTGGTCTTTCTGTGAGCTCTACAGTGGAAAACACCTCAAGCAGTAGATTGGAGTTTTTGTGTGGTGTGGGTTGTTTGTTTTCTTTGTGGCTGAAATATACTGTTTTGAGAGCTTTTCCTTGCTACTGTTACTTGTGATATTTAGGCAAAATAATGCATTTACTTTTGTGTTGCTTTCAAAGGGAGAGATGTCTCCTGTATTTAGTCTTGCAGCAAAGCAGCAGTTGAAAATAGCTGTCTGAAGTTGAGTTAGCAAGTGCTTATGAGGCTGCTATTGACCTGTAATATTGAGAAGATGAACAGACAAGAACTGTGTGTGTTCTTGCACAGTTCAAACAATCAAGCTAGGTCTGCTGGTATCAAGAGTATTAAACTACCAACTTACCCTATTCAGTTACAGGGAAATCTTCCAGTCATTGTAATAACCTTGTAATGGTAAGGCCAGAAGAGATAAAACTCTGGCTTTACTTTTGGTAGCTGAATGAAGACGACAATAAATCTGGAGACATTTGAGATGCTCAGAGATTCTGCAAAGGTGTGGTACCTGTATTGTCTGGAATGCTGTGTTGCTTTCTGACATGTCAGGTGACACTAGGCTGCATGTGGAAAACTGTGTTGAACTCCTAGTGCCTGACAAAATGATTCTATTACAATTTTAAGTACTAGTTTTAGAAACTGTATTTCACAGAATTGCTTCATCAGGCTGATTCATATGAAAGCACAGAGGTCAGCTTAGCTTGCGATTTTTTTAGGTTCTTTTTGCCATAGATTGATCTCAGACTGTAAGTAAAGTTGGACTACTTTTTCATTGAAACTTTCTTCTTAAAGCTCTGTCATCAGAGACCAAAACAAGGAAAACCCCAAAAGAGAAGAAGGAAGCTAAAGTTCCATCCGATGGTAGGATATCCTCCTCTCCTGTTTTTGAATTTTGGGCTGGATTGTAAGATATCACTTAAGAAATTGTGGCCTCTGCTATAGAAGCTGGGTGGGATATCAGTGAGCATCCTTCAAGGTGAATGTGTAAACAAATCTAGGTTGTGATGTGCATGTAAACAAGGCTGGAAACAGGCTTAGTGAGAGTTCTTCCTTTAATGTGGCCTTCTGGAGCAATTGCACAACCCAATCTGTCTTCAGCAGCTTCTCTCTGTGTCATGTTTATAAGAGAGAGCAGATGGAACCAAAGCAATTTTTATTTTGGTTGTCTGTAATTCCCTTTCCTGAAACTTGATCAGTCTTACCAAAGCTCATGGCTCTTGTACTTTCTAGATGAAGATGATGACATCTTCAAGCCTCCTAAGCTGACTGATGAGGACTTCACACCATTTGGTTCAAGGGGTGGCCTCTTCAGTGGTGGAACAGGCCTCTTTGATGATGAAGAGGTGAGAATGCTGCAGATTGTAGAAATGGAGTGTTTCCCCCTTCTAAAAACAAAACAAAAGATCCCTGAAAATTCCCATCTCTAGAAGACAGAGAGGGTGAACAGCATTTTATTGCTTGGTAATACTGAAGTGTTGTGGAGTAGTATAGCTTTCCAGTGGGGAAATAGAACTACACAAGTGACATACTTATGTTCCCTTTGGCACAATGTCCTCTCTTCTGCAGTACTGCTGATGAGAGATGCAAGTGTGGTTCAAGCTCTATATTAGACAGGTTATTATTCCAGGAGAGCTTAATTGGCCCCTTACCTTTAGCTCTGGTGGTAAACCAAATGCCATCCACTTTGTTTATTTTAAACCAGGAGATTTCTATTAAAATGCCTGTGAGAATACTGAATTTTGTCATTTTCTTTCTGATTGTGGGAGAAGTGTAAAGGAAAGAACCCTGAATGATGCCATTCACACTTTTATCTTTCACATACCACATGTAGACGGTGCTGCTGCTGAGTTTCTCTCTTCCTGTGCTGTTAAAAGTTTCCTATTGCAATTGCTATGTTGTTTCACCTAGTTACTGTACAGTTCCTGAGATGGCTATGCCCTTCTGGCAAGAAAAGTTCACTTTAAGTTTACTCATGTGCTGCCTGGAGCTGACTTGAGGAAGAAATGGCATGAAGTGCATTTCTGACCTTATTTTACCTCTGTGCATGTGAAAGGGTGTAGAAACCTGATGTAAGGGCTGGTTAAGATTTAAGAATAGGATAGTACAGCTGTGTAAAGCAAATTATTGCCTCTGATGCAACTGATACTGGTGGTTACTCCAGAACAGTAGTCAAATTTTTGCCTTTGTGGGATGTGGTGTTCATTGTCGCAAACAGAACCAAAGTCCAGTGTTCTTGGAGCCTAGGAGGTATTAGACTGAAATTTGGAAGGAGGCCTCATGTTTCTCAAGCTTACCATGCCCAATCCACTAGAATATAACCAACAAGCACCAAACACAGGGGTATTGTGTGTAGGGAAAGGGATAGTTCTGTGCAATGCTTTCCATTCAAACACAGCCTTTATTGAAAAAATGTTCTTTCTTTTTTTTAAGTGGCAGACAATAGCTTAAAAAGAATATTAAGAAAAATAATCTGATAGTGCAAGCCAGCTTTGTGTCAGTGCAAATTTGGATGAAGCCATCACTGGTTACCTCTTGGTGACTTCTTACTAAGACTACTTTCCTCATCTGTGTGGACACAGGACAGCCAAGCATATCTCTCTGTGATTGTTGCCTGCCTGCACACATCTGTTCTTGGTTTTGTTATCTAAAGTTAAACATCTCAGAAGGGTGACTTAGCTTCATTTACCTTGTGCATTGGATGAGACTGTACTGTACCTGTAGGCAGACACAGCAGGGCAACAGGCAAATAATAACTGACAAATGTGTAGTTGATCACTGACACCTCTGCCACACACCTGCGCTCCCCTACTCTTTCTCAAGTGTTTTGCCTTCCTTTTACAAAGCCTTACACAAAGACCATGCATTTTGAGTCTCCAGGCAGGCAACCTGTAATACCCAATTCTCGTAAGAGGGAGGCTTTCAAGAAATTAAATGGTCAGTACTCAAAGGATCTGGAGGTTTCCTGGAAATCCAGGCTGTGATTGTTGGAGATTGGTACAGGGCACTGCAACCTGAACACAAGAACTTCTGTGGGAGTGTCCTGCAATGCTTTTGAGCTGTAATGTATTTCTTTGCACCATTATGGTACCTTAACATCTCCTTAGCAGCAGTGTAAATCATTCATTTTATCCACATGAAGTTCAGGAGTATTTTTATGCTTGTCCTGACCTGAATTTTTCTCTCAAACCTTACTGTATGAACTTAACTAGGAAAGCTTAGAAGGGTATAATCAGGATCTAACCAGCTGTAAATTAGTGTAAGTCTTTGAAGATGTGCAAATAAAAGGTCATTCCTTCTCTTCAGCAAACAGACTAGTGATCAGTAAATTAAATTTTAGAAGAGAGCTGCTTTTCTGAATGTATACACTCAAGTTAACACTTGAGTGCCTAGGTTTAAGTCTGTATTTGCAGACATCCTTTTGAGAAGGGAGTGGGGATTACCTCCTCTGTCTTGGCTTAGAAGTGGACATTCAATATGGAAAAATGAGCACCTGTCAATTCCTACAAAAACAAATTCACCACTTCCCCCCTTTGTATTTTCATCTATGATCAGAGTGATCTTTTTGCTGAAGCACCAAAAGGAGAAGAATCAAAAGAGAAAGAGAAGCAAGTCGTAAGTGAAGGTAAGAACCAACAGTTGCCTCCTGTAGTCTTGTCTGTGCTGTGATTTATTACTGCTAGCAGCTAGAGTGTTCCCAAACTAGAAAGCCTGGTGTAGCAATTGCAGAGCAAATCTCTTCTCCTCACCAGTCATAATAGAGGACAGCTGTATTGAATTTACGTGTGTTTGTTCACTATGATCTGTTACACACATCTACTCTCCTTGAGCTGGAAGGATATCCTTACTGCTGTTGGCAGAGCTCTCTGTGTGTGTGTGCTGGGTTCCTGCTTCTAAAGTGTACTTTGCAGGATCCACTTGTGTATTTGAGGGGAGCAGAGATTTCTTCTTGCAGATTATTTCACATGAGTTTCCCACTAGGTGCGTATCCAGACCCTTAAGGACTCTGAGCACACCTTCTGTATTGCAGAGCTTTTACTGAAGCACTGTATTTGATGAATTTTCAGATATGTGTTGGGAGACTAAGCCATTTTGTTTTCTTTTTTGAATGGATTGTATTGAAGTGATTTTTGAGTGTGTGAATATGAACTGTTGTAAATAATGCTGTATGTAAACATATAATGTGCTTATAAGCTTCAGTGTAGTAGAGCTGTTCTGTGGAGTTTAAATGGAAGAAAAATAGACTGTTACATGTATTTGCAAAAGCCCTGAAGTTCAAGGAGAATGTGTAGAGAGTTCTGAGCTGTTAAGAAAGAAAAATCAGCTCAGACAGACAACTTCTTGGATTCCTGTTTCTGTGGTACAGTTCTGAAGGCTTTGACAGTATAAAACAAGAGCATCCATTTGTATTGTACTTCCTATGATTTCAGCATCCTCTGCAAAGTCCTTAAAGAAAGTTCCTGCAGGTGCAGTATTTCTGTTTCCAGGTATGATTTATTCAATAGCCAATTGCTTCATGCACAAAATGCTCTTTTCTTTAAAACTTACTGCGAAGGTTTTAAAGAAAAAACTATCCAAATACAGCAGCACTGCGTTGCTTGATCATATGCTTAATGACAAATACAGATGCTTCTACCATGCTAAGCCTAAACTGCAGCATGTTTTATGGATAATCAAAGATTCTGGAGGAGCTCTGAAGGTAGGTGTCATTGATGGCAGATATTAGCAAATGTCATCTTCAAGTGTTGTGCTCTGAACTTTTAAGAATGTGTGCCACTTCAACTGATATTATACAGCTTAGTTCTGCTCTGCATGCAGTCACAGCTTCTATCTGTACTCAGAGAAGGAAGTGCATTTTGATCTTTACCATTTTATCATATTCCCTTGGGGTAGCACAAGAACAGTTGAAACATCAAGTTCCTATGTTTAGACCAATCTTGTTTTTCTGGTTTTGATTAGAAGGATCTGCATCCATGGGGAAGAACCAGATCTGTAACTTGGAGCTAAAAATAAAAACGAATTCTACTAAGATCTGTGTTTTGTGTCAGAATCCAAGCTGATCAATGAAAAGAAACATGTCACCAGTCTTTTTGAGTTTACTGACAAAGACTTCTGTCAGTGTGTAGGCTTTTCACTTGATTGAGCGAAATTTTAAGTTTTGGCCTTTATTAAGAAAGGCTTATTTTAAGACTGGCTTCAGTTAACTGAGCCCTCAGTCAGCGTGATATTTAGAGTAGGAAGTGTACAAATACAGCCTTTTAACTCCAGGGTCAAAGATATATGTCAACAATGGGACTTCTACAGAATTGTAAAACTCAGTAGCTGAGTTTAAAACAACAGATTGAAGTGTGGGACTTTATCCTTTGTTCTTTCTTGGAGGTACTGTTGCATAAGTAGTGAGTTTAGTCTTTAGTTGCTTCCTCTCTTGTACACAGGCTTAAGTCACCAGAGAAAAGCCAAGATTGAGGCTCCTTTGCTATTCCAGTGAACAGTTTGTTTGGGAACTCAAAAATCTTTAATAATTAACCAGATTTTGTGGCTGTATTCCTGTCAATCATGAGGCACTTTGTAATTGCATAATACACTCTTTTATAATAATCACCTGCTGCTGATCAAAATTTATGCAGTCTGCTGACTTAACCAAATAGCAGTTGTTCTACTTTCTGCCAAAGTTTCATTTAAGTATCTCCCTACCTCTGTTTCATTTCCAAGCATCTGCACATGAGAAGGAGAAAGATAGGCTTAGACCATTAGAAGTGTGTGCAGATGACCTTGCAGTTCCCAGTGAGGGGAATGGGAACTAGAGCAGCTGCAGAAGGAACAGCAGCTCTGGCTGGCTGTAATTAATCACTGCTGTATCTGGTGTGCGCAGGGAACTCGCGGCCAAACCCAGCCTTGTACCACAGTGCTGCTGCTGGGCCCGCATGGCAAATGTGGCTCCTGGGAAGAGCTCAGACACTTGTCCTTCCCTCTCCCCAAGCACCTTGCCACATTTGTTGGGCCACAGTCCTGTGGTATACTAGTTAGTAGAGGAGGATTCTGGTTTGGCAAGTCCATAGGGGCAACAATGTGAGACTACTGATTGCTTCAACACAGAGCCTGGCTGCTGTTCCTAGGGAAGATGAGCAGGTTTGAGGAAGAAGTGGCTGCAGTGAGAGTGAGGGGCTGTCTGTGACTTGGCTTTATCAGAATGTGTCTAGCTAATGCTTTTGATGTGGCATTGTTGCAGGAGCGCCTTGAAAGTTGCTGAGATGCAACTTACAAGTATGCCTGATGCCACTTACTGTGGCACAAGTTCAGCTTTTTGGTAACTCTGGGAATGTCATTTTGATTTTTTTTTTTCTGCCCTCATCTGACCTGCAGGAGGAAGTGATGTGTTTGGTTCCACTGTAATTGGGGAAAAAGACAAGAAATCTGCAGCACAGAGCACAGAAAAAACTCCTAAACAACCTGGGAAAGTTGTTCTATTTGATGATGACGATGATGATGATGACTTCTTTGTGGAAGCAACTAAAAAGCCTCCAGATCCAGGTATCTCTAAACATTCTTGGTGAAAGATTGAACACTGAAAGTCATAAAATTCAAACTGGTAGGAACCAATGAGTTATAAAATTCAAAACTTCATCAGTGCTATTTCTGCTTGGCTTTTGAGAGGTTGTGTTTTTGGTTGGTTTTTGGTGTTCTGTTATAGAGGGGTTTTTTGTCATTGGTATTTCTTTTTATCAGAGTGGTGTGGGGCTGGTTTGTTTGTACATGCTTTCCCCTGACTTTTCTTAAGGATGCTCCTTCTACCACTAGGGCAATATCTAGACTTGAATCAGGGGAATTGGTACAGGCTTTATTCACACAGCCTTGAACCTCTGTGCCCAACGTTCCCGATTAGCAGGCTCTAGGCCTGTGCTAAGCCAATACAAAACACTGCCTTTAGAGATGCTAGCTGACTCAGCTGCTTGACTGCATATTCTATCACCAGTGCTTTCAAGTAAGTGGTATTTCACTTTGAGAGCTTGTCTGGCTTTTTCTCTCGAAGACTTCTGATGTTGGTCATCATTAAGCAGTATGGTATCTTTTGAGACTCTAGTATCCTGTCTTGTTCCTCATTCCCTGTTTATTTTGTGTCTTTATGTAGTCAAGTACACAGCTGACCTATTTGATGATGATGAAGAAGGTGATTTATTCAAGGAGAAACCTGCCATTCCTTCTGTGGTTGCTGGCACAACTAAAGAAACAGAAAGCCATAGGGAGGCAATCATGGAAAAAAAGGTAATGGCATATAAATGGATAGTATGGCTAAGGATTTTAGGTTTTTAGTGCAGTTGAAGTAGTCCTTCCATGTACATCACTATGAAAGTGACATATTTATGAAATACGACTAGGTTCATAGGGTCTTCCATAATTTAGTGCTTCAGTGGTCCTTAAATGCCTTCTGCCTTTTAAACTTGGGGTTTATTTGAGGTTATTTGTGTAGGCAGTGATTGGAAGAATCCTATTAAGGCAGGGTTGAAATGAGAGCAAAATGAGACATCCGTGATAATAAAAAATGTTTATGAATTTCATGGCTGAAATGAAACCAGCCTGAGTTATGAGCCTTTGGTGTCACAGTTCTGTGCTGCAGAGATTGTCTGCTCTTAACTGCTAACCCATTGCTTGTGGGTATTATGGGAGAGGAGGGTGGGTGTCACAGGTCTACCTAAGCATATATAAAACTTGGAGTGTTTAGAAAACTGTTTTCCAGCTGAAAACTCCTCTAAGTTGTAGAAAGCTCTAAACGTGGTCCTAAGCACATATGTAAAGAGTTATGAGAACCTCCTAAAACCCACTCAACTTTTGGAACAGTCCCCTGAGGAAAGCAGTAATGCTCTTTGTTTCTACAGTAGATACTGTATATACTCATTCTGTACTTATTTTCTGTCCAATGAGTATTTGAACATGATTAGCTGCAGTGGCTCTTCTTCCCTCTGGACTGAGAAGTGTACAGTGCTGGGGATGCCTAATGCAAATTGTTGTAGCACTTTCTCCATATTGTCCTATGATAAGCACCTGAGCACAGGGGCCAAAGCTAGCTTCTATTTCTGCTGCAGTGCAAGAGCATCCATGGTCAGTGAAGTGGGAGCAGTGATGGGAGGGATCTCACAGCACTTGGCTTTCCTGGAGAAGAGGATGGGAACTGATTCAGCAGCACCCCTCCTGCTCAGTCAGGAAGAGGGAGCTTTAGAGTTTTGTACTCTAAGCTTTATGACAGTAGTGCTTGTGTCTGGGATCATTCTAAGTTTAATGGCAATATAGCTGGTGGCAGGCTGGGGCTATGCTGTGATAATGCAGGAAATGATGGCTGGCACAAACTGCCCTCTTCCTTTATGAAACACAGCTTGTTAAAAGAAACATTTTCCTTTAGCTCACAAGGCCTGGCATGAGTTGCTGCCTACATTCTTCTGCTGAGAAGGATGGTGTGGCAGAGGAGGCCTATGGTAAGACCTGCAAGTCACTTGTGCATAGTTCTAGCTGCATGTGAAGCACTTGCTCAGCACATGAGTTTTGGACTTCAGCCCATGGGTGACAAGCTTGTGTTCTGTCCCTTCAGCTGCTGGGATTTTGCCATCAGCATGCCTCTTAGCAGGGGTCTGTCATGGTTTAGGAAAGGTACTTCCCAGTTTAATGCCCCCACTGAAACCATGCTGCTGCTCACTCCTGCCACCCTTCTCTCCCTGTGGACTGGAGAGGGAAATTGGAAGCACAAAAGGTAAAGATCAGGGGCTGAGATCAGGGGTGAGATAAAACCAATTTACCTGAAACAGCAATGAGATAAGAAAGCAAACAGTAACAGCAATACTAATTACAGAAGGTACAAGAGAGAGGCAAATGATTCTGCTGCTTCTGCCACGCTGAGCTGACTCAGAAGAGAGCCCTTCTCCCTGGAAGAGACTCTCTTGCCCCTGTCCCCAGTAATCACACTAGGTGGTATAGAATAACTTCTGGGTCCTGTCCATGCCCCCTCCTGGTTACTGCGAAAAAAAGTGTCATATGATGTGCCAGACCTTACTGAATCTAAATGGGTGCTGATGCAGTGTTTTTGTTTGTCCTAAAGAGTCAGCCATCTTCAGGTGAAGACTTCAAGCCTTTATCTCAAACGCCTCCAAGAAAACAGAGGGGCCTTTTCTCTGATGAGGAGGATTCTGAAGTGAGTATTTCTTTAAGAAACCCATACAGAAATCCTTGAGATCTGAGTCATCCTGACTTCAGTCCACTCCTGTCTGGGGCCTCTTTATGCATTTTGTAGGATTGGGAAATCTGACATCCATACACCTACTCCCAGCCCTTCTGAAAGCTCCTTCTTGCTCCAAAAGTGAAGTTTTGTGATTGTATTCCCTGTCTTCAGGGAGTTAAACATTAGTGGTACACACAGGCATAAATTAAAAGCCTGAAGACAGGAAGAAGCAGCAAATGAAGAGTAAGAATCATTAAAGACTGCATATGTTTCATTTTGTGTTTTTGGCTTTCAGCTAGCAATTAATCTGCAAAGATAAGGAAAATCCCTGTGCAGTTGCAAGTGGTTAGTACATCAGATAAGGCACTCACTACTTCATAGGCATTCTAAATACCTTTTTTCAAAAGGAAAAACATGAATGTCCCCTTTAGAGTTCCTAAATGTATAGCCTTGCTTTGCCAAGTGACATTTCTTTGGTTTGCATAGGATTTGTTTTCATCAAGTAAACCTGTGAAGTCCAAAGCTACATCCCTCCCCTCCAGCAAGTCTGTGACAAAAGCTCCACTTTCCTTGTTTGATGATGATGAAGAGGTAAGTACCACTTCCTTATCCTGCCTGTGTGTGGGAACCCACCTGCACAGGCTGTTGGAAATGCAGCAGGAAATATTCAAAAGTTTACAACACTGGGCTTGCAAATGGAGCACTAAATTGATCTTGCATTGTGCAGCAGTTCTGAGCATGTGGACAGCACTGTGGAGGAGCGTGGGAGTGGGGAGTCTTGCAAGTTCTTGGGGTCTTTTTAGTAGTTTGCAATCAGTGCATTTCACCTCTGGACCTAAACAGGCAGGATGTTATCCCTCTGACAGGACTAGAGAACACTGAGCAGTAGAACAAATATGAGCTTCAAGAAGCTGTTTTATCCTAAAGCATGTGTCACATCGATGACTTCTTGCTTCTCTTGTGTCATGTCTCTTGAATTCCTTTTTTCTCACTCTTCCGTGTATAAGAATTGTGGCTGCTATATGGAAACTGAAGTCAGAGCATAAGTTTGTACAAGAAACCTTAAAAATTTTGAATTAGTGTGTGCTTTTTGAATCTTTTTACCTGGTGGTAGTTGTTCAGCTTGCTTAATTCCTGTCCTCAGAATAGGATTCATTCTCCATTTCATTATATGGGTTAGAAACAGTACCCCATTCTGTTGGCTGCTGTGCCACAGAATTGCGGAGTGGTGGTTTTTGGCTGTTGGTCAAGTCTTGTGGTGCAGAATCTGTGGGCCAGAACCAGGCTATGTGCTTACAGGCTTCTGGTCTATCAAATGCTGCCTGTGTAGAATTCCTTGGACTGGAATATGGTGTTAAACTTCAAATTGTCTTCAAAAACTCCATTTCGGTATCCTACATATGGGAAGTGGATGACAACAGTATCTTACGTGCTGATGACTGCTCAACGAGCTTTTCATTGTGACTTTGGCTTTTGATTTTTTTATATTATTATATTTTATTTTGTTTTAAGGATCTCTTTGGTGTGGGACCTGCCAAGAAGCACCAGGAAAAGCCCCCAGAAGAGAGAGCAAAACAGTCAGGGCCTCTCAAGAAAGCCTCCAGCTTATTGTTCAGCAGTGATGAGGAGGTACTGAGGAGTGTGATTTGGTTGAAAGTGGTTACTGGACTTTATGCTGAGCAAAGCATAAAACTTTTGAGAAGGGAACCACAGACCAACTTTGCTGTGTCCACATGCCATGCCTACCCCAATCCTTTGACTTGTTTGCAGCTAAGGAGGCCGATCCTTGATCCAAATTTTCACAGGATCTAGGTAATAGAAGTCATGTGGAAGAGAAAATCAGTATTTTCAATGTAATTTATAGAAAGTTTGATAGCAAATGGAGACTGTTGCCAACAAATCTGACTTATAAACACTAAAAGGGAAAAATGAGTTTGTTCTTACTGCTTTAAATTCTGTGAGGAAAGTTTATCTGTGAGGAAAATTTAGCAGTTCTAGATAGATATGTGCTGAGGTTTTCTTTGTTTTGGGATTTTGGGGTTGGTTTCTTTTGTATGTGGTTTTGTTTATTGGAATTTTTATTTCCATAAGTTTGTTTTTTTTCTTTGTTTGGCTGTTTTGGTTTTTTAAATCTAGGAATGGGAAAATGATACATAAATAATAATGCTTGCCATAGAGCAGCCCTCTTCTAGGGGTGGGCTAGGTATTGTCCTTCATCTTAAGTGAAGGCCAGAGACACTAAGTAAATTGAAAACTTGTCTGTAAAATCTCTGAATTACCTCATATGAATAGGATCCAGACTCTTCTTAGTCCTCCTACCTCTCAAAATTACTCTGTTGCACAGACTTTATTACTTGTCCTGTAATTGCTTAGTAGGAACAGTAATATCTTTAGATGCATTTTTATCTTAATGTAGAATAAACCAAGTTCAGACTTTATCATGCCTGTAGTCCCTTTCAGAAAGAGGACAAACAAAGGTGGCAAACTGGGGAAAACCACTTGAAATGCTGGGAATAGCAAAACAAACAAGACAGCAGAATCTTGTTTAGTGTGTAGGCTGGAATACATGGTAGCTGTGGGAGGAGGTGGGTGCCTGGGAAAGAAGTAAGTGCAGCATCAAGCACTCCAGTAATGAGGTGTCTTGGGTGTATAAGTGGTAGGTTTTTCCTTTTTTTCTTGTTTTTTCCCATACATCAAGCTTGCTAACTATTTAAGTGGCCCAAATTGGGTTCTACTGAGTGACCCTACTCTTGTAACTGCACTTGACACTGACCTCAGTTGTCAGGAGCAGCTGTAACAAAGTGTGTGTACCCCATTTTGCTGGATTAACACTGTGTGCCAAAAGGTGACCAGGCCCTCTACAAAGCCTGAGCAATGTCAGATTACAGTGGCTAAAATGCAGGCAGTTAAGTAAACTACAAGAGAGATGAAAGGAGTGCCAAGATGATTAAGTGTTCCTTATAGAGAATATTGCAAAGTGGCTTTTACCAAGACAAAAGAAAACATGTTCTTTCTTTTTAAGGAACATTGGAATGTCTCCAAGCCAGCTAAACTTCCTTCTGAAGATGGCCGACAAGAAGACCCTGCAAAACCAGCTAGCACTGTCAGTCAGGTTAAAAATGTGAAGACAACAAGCCTCTTTGAGGAAGAGGATGAGGAGGATTTATTTGCAATCACTAAAGAAAGGTAACAGTCCTGGGAGGGGAGTGGGGAGGCATTTATTTGGAACAGCCCAGCAGCCCTTTCAAAACTAGATGGACCGAGGCATATTGCAAGGGTTGGTTCCTGGTACTGTTGCTGAGGAGGAAGTAGGGGTGTCTGAGTAGGAATGGGTAGTGCTGGGCTCTTTTGTATCTGTAGTGGGTCATTCTCCTTGCCACCACTGAACTGGCCTTTCCATTTCTGTGCCTGTGATATAAAATCCTCTTGACCTTTCATCTCCACTTCTGCAGAAAGCTTTGCAGACAAGAAAGAGGGTGTTAGAATTGTTGGGACAGTGAGGAAGCCAAGTGCTGTATCTGGGAACACTTGCTGCAAATGATGGTCCTAAGTGATGCTTTTAAACAGATGGCAGTGCATGGCCACTGAATCCTCACTTGCTTCTCTCTCTACCTGCAGCCAAAGAAAGCCACAGAAGCCATCATTGTTATTTGAAGATGATGCTATTAATGGAGAACCATTCTTCAGCTCCCAACCAACGCTACTTCCTTCAGCTGCTAAGGCTGCAGTGGTAACTCCCCTTTCTTTTAAAACTAACATGGAACACTTAGTCTTTTTACAGTTTGTCTTTGTTGTTAGGTACTGAATATAAGTCTGACTCGTTTTACACAATGGTAACTCTAGCAAATGGGGAATGGGAACAGGGAAGACTGAACTCTTACATGTACAGTCTTTCTACTGTTAGCCTAACAGAGACTTTAAAATTTTCTTGACCACTTACCCTAAACTTGTTTGGTTTATGCTAAAAGCCCTTCCTAAGGATGTTTCAAAAGCTCTCAACCATTAAAGAATACTAAAAGGAGCAAACAGCTTACTGCTGACTCAGTAGCCAGGGTTCACCTTTTGTGTTACCCTACCCAAGCTGATTCAGATGTCTAAACAGGCTTCTTATTGGCCCTCCCTTGGTGTGCTCATGCCATCCTCTGTCTTACAAGCTTAGCCCATGATGTACTGCCTGTCTGGTTGTGGTTTGGAATTCAGAGTAGGAGATGCAGGGGTTTAATAGAGCTGTACCTGCAGTGGGGATTCCTGTACACATGCTTCCTGGCACTCTTCAACCAGAGTCAAAACCCTGTAATACTGGAAATTCTAAGTCACAAACCAGAATGTCCCATGGGAGAAAAATAGGAGAACTCAAGTATGTTGCCAGTGTCCTAGACCTCTGCAGCAGGCAGGCTGAGACTGCTATCCCACAGCAGCATATGCTTTTTATATATAACCACCAATTCTGTGTCACCAACATTCTCCTAATTTTGCAGGAGAAAGTAAAACCAGCACAAGCACCACCTGCCTTTAATGAAGAAGAAAAGGAGGAAAAGGAAGATCTGCCAGATAGAACAGTGAAGTCTAACCAGGTAGAAGATACATTGTGGCGTTCAGAAGAGCCTGGAGCAGCTCCTGTGCCTCGAGGAACAGATGTTGCAGGGCACCAAACAAAGGAAAAAGTGAGGGATTTTCTTACATTATTCTGAAGTTTGGTAAAGATTCAGTTTAAAAAAACACAATTAAATAGTGCTGCTCTGGCACAGAAATATTTTTCTGGATTGGAGGAAAATTCTCCATTTAGCAAAATCACTTGTCAGTTAAACAGCAAATTGATTAAATGGCAATTAAAAGTTGTTTCCTAACTGATGTCCTTGAGAGGGATTGGGGTTTTTTGGGGGGAAGGATGTAGGCAGAATCTGTTTTGCTTTTCCCTCCAGAGTGGGTTGGGTAATCTTCATTTACATGAACAGAGCTTTCCCTTAAAACATAGCCTGTATTAATGTATGGATTTTTCTTCAAGCCCAGTAACTTTGTTTCACCATAATGTCTGATGGTTTATAAAGTGATAAGTGTTATTCTAGTAGCTATGGCCTTCAGGATTGTGAATTTCTGCTGGGCAATACTGTTACAGAACAGTATTGATGTGTATTGTTGAGTGTATTATTGCAGAAGCTTCAGCAGAACTGATCTTGGTCATAGTCTTACTGAGTGATTGTTAAGGAATTAACAACTGATGAATTTCCATTGAAGTTTTTCTTCCTCATGCTTTTCCTGAGCACATTTAACGTTCAGATAGTGCTGTTCATTCTGAAGTATCCTAAATGGTATAAGCTAGGTAACTCAGAGATAGTGGCAAAGCTACGTAGTGCAGCTGTGTGGTGCACGTGCAACCTGACAGAGATGAGAAAACCTTACACAGGAAGCTGCTTGTCAGTAGTGCCACACAGTAGGGTACAGGAGGAAATTTGTCTTCCTTTCAGAGCTGAAATGTGTGTTCTTTTCTTTATCACCTATCTCTTGCTAACCTGCAGATTGCTGTTCTGTCTGCTTGGGAAAAGTTAGTTGAATACAGTTACCTGCTTGGTAATGAATTGCAGAACTCTGACCACTGCTGGTATTTAACCAAGAAAGCTTAGCAGGGTTTTTGGGCAAACCTGAAATAAATAACAGGCTGATGTGTTACTTTTTTTTTCTTCTTTGATGGAGCCTTTTGCAGTAACATCTTCAGAGCCAGCTGGCAGTTCAGATCTGTTTGCAACTTCACCACCATCTCTGGAGAAAGATGTGAAGAGCCAAGCTAAGAAAGTGTTAAGCTTGTTTGAGGAGGAAGAAGAGGAGAGACTGGAAGATGATGATGATATAAAAAATGCACAGAAAGAAGTCGGTGTGGTGAGTGTAAGGAAGTTCTTGAAAACTGGGAAATAGTATTTCTATCTCTGCTACTCTAGGCAAGGTTTTTTTTTTACCTTTCTCTCTCTTCATGTCATGTAGGCTGATGTTTCTCAATTTCTAACTTTCCAGATTCTTCTGTGAGAAATTATTCCTGCTCTTCCTTGTGATCTTCAATCCCTTTGTAAATTTTCCTGTCCCACTAACTTGAAAGCATTTTGCTGCATACTAATATGAGAAGAAATTCTGTACAAATGTTTCAGTGCAGCCTACTTGATTTTTGCTTTACAGAATGGACTCTTCAGTTACTCCTCAAGTCAAAGATACTAAAAAGTAGAAGGATGTGGAGTTTTAAGCCTTGTGGTTTATCTGTTTATTTTTTTTATATTGTTACAGTTTGCTTGCTGGATATATGCCTTCAGACTTAGATATAGCAATAATTACCTTAATCCTATGTTTACTTCTGTTTTTCAAGTATGTGTGTTCATTTTTTTAAAAAAGCTTCCAGCTACTGTATTATTACTGTCTGGCTTTTCTGATATAGTGTATACCATCAAGAGGTAGACTTGGAATTTTCAGCAGCAATATCCTTGAATCTATGGCAATGTTCTTCTTTCTACTTGATGCAAATGTGCCAAAACTTCTTCTGTAAATTTGAAGTAGTGTCAAAAGGTACATATTATATACTACAGCGTACCACAAGGTTTTGTCATCTTAGTGTGACCATGCAAAGTAAGCTGCCAATCCTAAAGGCTATGTAGACTTTATTTAGAAACCCTTGGAACAGAAGGAAATAAATGACTGTTGGAGAAAAATCATTGTTTAGAGCAGCTTCTGAGTGAAAATGGATTGTTAGCTTGGGCTCTTGTGTACTGCTTGTGAATGAATACTGCATTTGGTTTTTTGTGGGGAGCACACTGGGAGATGATTGGAAGAAGCCACATCTGTCCTATGAATTTGGAAATATAGAAATCTATGCAAATCCGTCAGCATATAGTAGTCACAAAATGACTGAAATGCAAAAATCAGAATGGTAATTTATGAACTCACCATTTTTGATAGGCAAATCTGAAAGGTGCTACTACTTTTCTTGCTTATTTCAACTTAATATGTGTTTTGTGTGTGGATAATTCTAGATGTGCATTAGATTTTCATATATCTGGGCATAAACAGCAGTTCTAGTGCTCTAAAAATGTGACCTGGCTTTTGATATGAAATTAAGGCTTGTGCACAGAGAGGCTGAGAACGTAATGAAAAAATTACAGTAATAAAAATCATAGGAGAGGGTGTATGGATGAAAAATGGTGTACTGGAAATTAAACTCAGGCAGCCCTTCGGGCTTCCTGGAGACTTGGATAGGAATGGGGAGAATCAGACTTTATTCTTATGATGACCACTCTTGCTGCCTGGATTTTGTGTCTGGTGTGATGGTACTGGACATCCAGTCATGCTCTGAAGAGGCATCCTTTAATTTAAGTTGTTTCAGAAGAGACAGATGGGTGGTGAAACATAGCTATGGGCCTCTCCCTGGACATCTGAGTGGGGCCTTTGCCCCTGAAAGCCAGATCTGGGTGCATACGATGACCATGATCATAAAAAGACATTGGTTTTGGTGTTTGAGGAGCTGATACTCATTACTGTGCCAGGTAATGGAGGGCTTGTAGGGTGATATGTGTAACTTCTATCTTCCCCACACCAGCAAATTCGAAAGTACAAGTTCTTACCAAAGGCAGCATGTTCCTTTCTTCCTTGTGGGTGTTTGTTTGCTTTCACAGGAGAAGAACAGAGAGTCTAGCAACAATAATAGCTTTACAGGCCTTTTGTTTAAAACAAATTTATTTTTTTTATTCTTCTTTGAAAAGGTCGCTTAGGAAGATAACTAAAGAGATTCTCTTCCTTTCACTACTATGTCCTGCATCCTTTGCTTAAATTTTTGAGGCATAAAAGTCTTACTGGAATATAAACCTTTCTGTACAGTCATGATAACATACTGAAAACTTTTTTTTCTTTGAAGGAAGCTTCACAGGTAAATAGTAGCAGCTGGATCTTAGATCAGCAGACACAGATATATTGTGGTGAATGTCTTCCCATTAAATTGAACTGTAAATACAAGTATTTACATTGTAAGTTTTGCAAATTCCGTTAAGATAACTTTAACTGCTTTATTTGGTTATGCTTTGTGTTTTTGTTAGCACTACAGAGCTGTAGTGTAGCCTCAGGGGGATTGTAACCTGCCTTATCATGAGGCAAATAATCTCCTTATAGAGGGAGTTTCTCACTGTATGGACCTTTCTCCTCTCCTTCCAGGCTTCTGAGAAAAGTACTCGGCCCAAAAGCACTGGGGTCTTTCAAGACGAAGAGCTTCTCTTCAGTCACAAACTTCAGAAGGACAATGATCCAGACGTTGACCTCTTTGCCAGCCCCAAGAAGTCAATGGTGAGTTCAAAGCCCTGCTCTGAACCTCCTATTTAAAAACAGTCTTTGAAGTGTTCAGCCTACTGGTGTTCCTTGTTTGGACACAGCTTAGAAGTCACTGATTTCCAGGGAGGGCCAAATGCTAATGTCAGTTATATTCTGGCATCATGGGCTGAAAGAGATATGCTGTGGATCTGTGACACATCTTTTCTTTATCCTTTGTGTCTTTCGTCTGCAAACCGTATCCTGAAGCCATCATCTGGAGGAGGTCTTTTTGGGGATGATGATGAGGATGATCTCTTCAGTACTGCTAAAACAAACCTCCCGGTACCTGTTTCTCTACTGTAAATTGTTTATATAAAAGAGATTGGAAAGAAGTGTATGAAAGGGATTTTCTCCATTTGTATACCCACAAGAAATTAAGTGACTTTCACATCTTTTTGAGAGAATAGAAATGGTCATTGTCAGCTTGAAGACACAGGGAGCAAACAGATGCATTGGGTCTCCCAACACTGGAATGAGAGAATTGGATTCTGTTAGTTTTTGTGTACCACTGGGACTGGCTTAGCTGTAAGAGAACACACCTGAGCAGAAATCAGAGTAGTAGACTTTGTTTTGTTTAATTGCTTAACTTGCTAATATTACTTCCCTGTGCTTTATGCATGACTGATGAGCCTTGCTCTGTGAGTTGTGTAATTCTAGTTTCTGCAGCCTTGGCCAGCAGCACATCCATCTTTGGAGTCACTAGGAATTGGCACTGCTAGACATGGAGAAAACTTCTACCTGTTTCTCACAAAAGCCATCCCTGTAGCCTTACCACCACCAGTACCAAAACCTGGCCATGCAAACCAAATACAACTATGCACAGCAGAATCAAAAGATGTGGCTAGTTGTCTGTTCAGTTAAAAGCAAGATTTTAAAAATTTTTGCTTGTGTTTTTTTGGGGGTTGGGGGGTTTTTTTGAGCTGTACACTATGCTTTTTACGCCATTCGTATTGACTTGTGCCCCTAATGCTTTCAGAAAATGGCTGAGAAGAAAACTCTTCAGACCAGTGTTGGCCCTTCCTCAGTGAGCAGTAACCTAGAAAATGCTTTAAGTGCCAAGCAAGATGAGGCTCTGAAGGCAGCAACTACAGAGGCAAGTACTGAAATCTTGTGCCTTGAGCAGCATGCAAAAAAAGGAAGGTATCATCTTGTTTTAAGTAAGTGTCTTGGAAAGATGAAAACTCACGCCTGGATTCAGTGTCTGCCAGGCAACAATGCATGGCCAAACTTCTCTGGCTATCAGCAGGTGCACTGTTACTAGCAAGAAGCTTAGATGTTATTGATGCAGTGTTTTTATTCATTGTACACACACTTAAAGTGAAATGGCAGTGAAAAGCTACACCCTAGGTCCAGTTGGACTGAAAATAAGTTGTTTCTTCTTCTCTGAAGTGCCAGTGGGTGTTGGGGTGAATGTGGTCTTTAAAGGTAGCCGTTCTCAGAAAGGAGATCAGGGCATGCAACACAAATCTGTGTTAGTTGAGACTCTTATCTTGGAGACTTTATGGTGAGCAAACAAGACTCTTAATCCTTGGTCCTTAATCTTGCAGAGGCAGGGGTCTCTGGGAGAGGTGGTCTGCATCTGAGTTCCGGCCTGTGCTTCACCAGAACTGCTTGATGGATTTTCACGTGTAGGAGATCAGCTTTTTGCTGTAGGGAGTGGGAGTTGTTTATTCTCCCCTGGGCTGAAGAACACAGAGCACATCTGTAGGGCTAGCAATTAGCATGTCTTCCCTTATTGTAAAGTGTGCCTTGAAGCATAGAACCAAGTTCATCTTCCTGGTTTTTTGTAGCTACTGACAGCTTGCTATATATAATGGTTTCAGCCTGTCTGAGGTTCATCTGAACACCATGTGCAATTAAGTAGAGAACAATCTCCTCAGATGCTAGGATTCCTCTGTCATGCTATCAAGCCCTTCAAACTAGTGTCCTAACCCTTGCAAACCCTCAGTTGCTTCAGCCTAGCTGAAGGAGCTCTGACTGCCCAGTCATACTGACAGCAGTATTACGTAGCTCACAAAACCATGCAGACTACAAACTTCCCGAGAGCAAGCCCTGGGAAGAGCACCTTAGCTGATTTGATTCATTCCTTGAGTCCTAGAATTGACCCAAGTCTTCAGACCAAACAGCTGCTCTTGCTCTTTTAGCTTAGTCTTCTAGATTAAAAGCACTACTGGCCTGCTTTTTTTAGAGGAACACTCACTTCTCTGAAGCTGTTCTCCTTGAAGTCTGAGAGGAACAATTTTGAAGCCGTCTTGGCTTCCCTGTGGCCTGTAGCCCTGTTAAAGCCAGTCACAAAGAGAAAAGCTAGTTAGATCATCACCTGGCAATATGGCTTCAGAGGATTTTAGGGGACAGAATAAGCAAGGAGAGAGATGATAGCTGTCCTGGTTTGATTTGACCAGTGGTGGCAGTGACCTGGAGAAGATGGATGTTGTTCAGTTACCATGGTAAAGTATATTATTGAGTAGAAGGAAGGGTGAATGAAATGTGATAATGAAGATGGGGCCATGGCATGTGGGAAACTGAAAACTGAATGACTGTAGCTCTAGTGGTAGAATGTGATCATAACAAGATATCTTCAAAAGAAATGGATAAGCAATTAGCTGCATTCTATAAATGTATTAAAATGAAAACTATAGTCTGGTTGATAACTTGTCAACTTGTTTAATCCAATGTAATTTTGTGCAGAAATCTACAGGTCCTGTTCCCATTAAAACCAAAGAGCCTTCATCTCGGATTGGAAAGCTACAAGTAATTAACTTTATTGGCACTTTAACTTTCAAAAAAAAAAAGAAACCTTCCTTGCCTCACTGATGGCTTTCCCTGAAACAAAATCTTATTGCTTCCTTACCTTACTCTTGCAACATTATTATTTTTTTCAGATGGCATATTTTTGATTGCTTTTTCTGTATTGCATGTTTAATATTTTTTCCTCCTTCTGTTTCAGTCCTGAATCTAAGCAGCACTGTTTACTCATACTGGGGGGCAGAGGGTGGGCTCCTCTTTGAACTGTTATTGCTCTTAGCACTATTAAGTATGTTTAGAGACTCTTAGGGGGGACTGTGGTTATGCCCCTCTTCTGACACAAAATGACTAATAACTGTCTGTATCACAGTTCATTCAAAGTCAAAACCACTGTGTCCTCAGACAGAATATTGAGCTATGTAGGTGTTTGTTCTGGCATAACTTGGCCCTGGTGTTCCTGGAGCTCTTATACAAAATAAGAGTGTTGACCAGTCCACAGTTTTAGTGAGACAGCATGTGGGAGACACAGCAGTTCTTGGGTCTGAGAAAAGCCAGGCACTTTAGAAATAGAACTTGGATAGTCAGATACACTCGTTCTTGCTGCTTCTCTGAGGCAATGCTTGCTCTGGAGCAGTAGTAATGTCATCTCTTTTTGTATGTACATTTCTGTTGTCTCTGTTTTGTAGGCTAACTTAGCTATTAACCCATCAGCCTTACTACCAGGTGCAATGCCTAAGGTCTCCAATGTCAAGTCCACCTTACCAGTGCTGGACACTCCATTACACGAGCCCAATGAGGTACAGAACAGTGAAGCCTTCTCTGCTGCAGGAAGCAATGAAGAACTCGGTGTGAGCTTTGATCAGCCCATGCAAGCGGACACCTTGCACAGCGCCAATAAGGTAACCTTGGTATTTACAAGACGAAGGGGGATTAAAAACACAGTCTGTCCTCATGCAGGAGTTTGTTTTGGTATACAAGTTCTGCTGATAGTGTGGTTTATCTGAGTCTAAATGGGAGTGTGAAAATCTAATCCCCTCTCACTTCTGTGGATCACTGAAGAGAAAGTCTAGCTTAGCACCTATACTTAGCTCTGTAAGGGGCTTATGCATATACCTGGTGCTTTTTAAAAGTACATGTGTACCTTTTCCAAATACTGGATTTCCCTATTGGTTGAAGGTATGTTAACATAACATCTTGTCCTATCCCAGGAGACACCAACCTAAAAAAATATTAAAAAGAGATCTTGCTAGGCTAACAATAGAACAGGCTACAGGCAGCTGCTTTGACAAGCTATCCAGAACACATCACTGCTGTAGGCTGACCTTTACTTTCTCTGTGGATAAAAATGTCATGCTGTCCTGAACTGTAACTCTCAATTCTTTTTCAAAGAAAACTTTTGTTTTCACACAAAGCAAAACAAAAAGAAATGTTACAGCTTTTGACATGGCAAATCTCTGCCTTCTGACTCATATGTTTTTTCACTCATACTTTTTACTTTATGGACTGCAAAAGGCATATTCTAATTAAAGACTTAGTGGTTCTTTAAAAAATGGAAGTGTCAGCCATGTAGTTAAGATTTCATCTAGGTGCTTATGATTTTATAAGTCTGTGGGGTTTCCTGAGAGCAGCAATTTGAGTAATGTAACTTAAAACCTTACCTTTGATCCTTCTTCCTTTAGTGCTGATGAGGCTGTTCATTACTAGATGAGCAGCAGAGATGATTTGGGAAGATGCAGCAGCTGTCACCACAACGGCTGACATGACCCCTTAGTGACAAATGGGTTTGAAGCTTGTACATCAGCCTAGTGCATCACTATGTAGGCATAGTTCTTTCCAATAGCAGCGTGTTCCAAAAGACAAAGCTCTCTATTGTGATACTTTTAAATAGATAGGCTTGCAAAGAATAGAGTGCCTGTAGCTGCATATTATCAACCTTGAATGTTCATTTTAGTGTAGTGATGATGCATGTTTTTTTGCAGAAGTAATCTGAGAAGAAGCATCTTGGTAACTATTCAGTAAATGCTTTTTGTGGCTCAGGTTAGATGTTGTAATTTTGGCATATCATTGCTTCTTCAACCTTTCAAGTTTGAGCATAAATATATCCAGTCAAATGCACTTTTTTCCAAAGGCTGGAGAAAAGCAAGCTGCCCAGCATTCTGCCCACCCTTTCAAAGAACAATGCATGGAGCAATTAACAAAAGGGAAGAAGAGGCTGTAGTGATCCATTTCCTACCCATGTAAATACTCCTGTCCATGTGGGATAGGGGAGAGGCAATAATGGAAACTTGCAGGGGGCTTCCTTAAAAGCAGCAATTAACTGCAATAGGCTATACATAAAATGAAATTGCATGGAAAATATAATTAGTCATGGCATGACCTGCACTGTAAAAGCCCCTAAAATAGCAAGATAACAGGCTGACTAAGGTATTACCTTAGCCAAGGGGCTCGAGTGGCTTGCTGACCTGCTGTGACTCTACTTGTGAGTGCTGTTGCTTTCGTACACCAGTTCCACTGCTGTCGAATGACTAAGGGCAGTAAATCAAAAATCCTGGGTTATATTTCTGAATCTTTCTCCAAACTGCTCCAAGCTTGAATGTCCTGTGGGGCTTTTTCCTTATGTATGACCCTGCTTTGCTTTTCCTCCTTCCTTGCAGACCAGGATCAGGGTTCCAGGGAAGCGCAGACCCCCCAGCAGAATGGCGCGCCGTCTGGCTGCCCAGGAGGCTGAAGTGAGTGAGGAGGTGGACACTGCTAAAGAGTCACAATTCTCTCTACCAAAACAGACATCAGCAGTAGTGAACATAAATGAGCCTCTTGCTGCTGAAGCAGAGTCCAAGGAAAATGGCTTTCTCTCTGGCTTGTCACTGCCAGCTCACAGCAGTGTTTTGTCTGCTGGGACAAACAAACTCCTTCCTCCAGAATCCACAGAAAATGGGGATGATCTGTTTGAATCTGAAGACCTTTTTGCAAGCAGTTCAACATCCAAACCAGCTACACAATCAAAGTTGAAGGAGGGAATGCCAGACAATGTGGCTGACAAACCCATCAAAGGCAGGGAGAAAAAGCCTGATCTGGGCGATCAGGACAAAAATGATCTCTTCCAGCCTATACAACAAAAATCTTCAACAAAAGGCAGCCCTGTACCTTTTTTGGAGGAAGAAGAAGATTCTCTCTTCACCTCTCAGAAAAATGGAAAAAAGGAGTTAAAATCTGCTGCCCGCCAAGCAGTTGACCCTACAGCTCAAGATATCTTCGAGGTAATGGCTGAACCTGCAACCTGTTTTTTTGTTCCTCAGGGCCACATGCAGATCCCTCTAACTTAGGCTTAATGGAGGCTGCTGAATACGACAGGGAGTGAAGTAAACTCTCAATCCTGCTCCACTGCTGGGAAATAGAAACACTTTCTTTGGTTGTTCAGCCCCTAATCAGCAGCAGTGATTTAAAAGGTGGAGCCTTAACACAGAGCAGGCCTGCACTGAATGTGCTGTGACAACATACCTTTTTCAGAATAATAAGGTATTTGATTCTTATTTGTTAACTGTCTGTTCAATGCGCAGCAGCTAAATAACACTTTAAAAAAGGAGTAAAGTTGGTGGGCTGGGCACTTGATACTGGCCTCTGTGTACTGTACTTGCCCTGTCTACAATCCACTACTAAGGCACTTCTGCCAAGTCCCCCATGAGGAAAAGGGTCTCAGACTTCTTGCTGGTTAGGTTGGCAAAGAGCTCTCAGAACACTGAGTTCAACCTTTGTCTGATAAGCCCAGGAAACCCAAGTCTTCTAAACATCTCAGTTGCTGTGTACAGATAATTTGACTATTCTCCTAAAGTGTGTTGTGGATTGATGAGATCTATCTTTTTCTCCAAGGATGATATATTTGCTACTGAAGCAATTAAGCCAGTGACCAAAATGAAAGAAAAAATGCCAGAGACTAACCTGTTTGATGATAACATTGATATTTTTGCGGATCTAACTGCAAAACCAAAAGAAAAGAAGACCAAGAAGAAGGTGGAACAAAAATCCATATTTGACGATGATATGGGTAAGTGTATGTATAAGCAAAAATCTTGCTGCTGGTCTTCTAATATTGTCCTGAGTTGCATTCATCTGAGATGTTTTGGAGCCCTCTGCTTTCTTTTACTTTTCAACTCTTCTGAAATCTCTGGTAATCTTTGGATTTTAACCTTGGATGAGAATTTTCTAGATTTGTAGAACTAGCTTGGCATTTAGGTAGTTTAGGAGAGTGTATAAAAATGTTCTGAAAAAAAGTTTAATTCCTGTAGGGAATTACTCCAGACAAGTTTCTAAGAGACTCATCTCACATTGTTATGGCTCTGAGACAGATTCTGTATTTCAATTTGCACAGCTTTTTGTACTGTGCTTTTAGATGAGTCATTGATATGAATAAATTGGCATCTCTGCCCATCCCACCTTCACTCTTGTGTTTACTGCCTTGGAGCCCATAAGCTTTTGTCTACGTTCGTGTACCCAGGACAATTTACAGGTTACACCTGAAAGCAAAGGTTTGCCATGTATAATTGGTTGAAAAAAAGAGCAAGTAGTAATGTGAAATGAGGCAAAGCATGCTCCTTTCTTCTCCATCAACAGAAATAGTGAAAGTAATTTGAGTCTCAGCTGTGTCTGTTCTCAGGCTCTTCATATTTGTAGCTTTTCTTTGAGATTGCATGTATTTATTTTCCAAGACAAAAAATTTTAAAGAAATTCATTCTTGTCAAGTCTTCATTCTCTCCAACTTACTCAAATTGAACCTGACTTAACACTGTTTTACTTGGACTGCTGCTAAGCATTCTAGCCTGATGGCTGAAATCTGTAAACATGCTAGGAAACTTGCTGGAGACTGAGCATCATGAGATTTTGAAATCTTCTTGATTGATATAAAAAAAAAGACTTAAAAGTTTTGTTAGGAAGGTATTTGAAATACATATTGGATGATTTTTTAAAAAAATCTTATTTTAATAATTTACTTAGTCTGTAGTAAGTGAAAGAATTAGCCAAGCAGTTACCCCTTCCAAATATTCACACAAAAATCTGAACTGGATGTTGAAAAACCAGTTGGAGTGCCACTGCAAAATTAACCACAACAGAACCTGTTGTCTGTAGTTCCACTTTTGACGTCAAGTCTGGTGCTAAAGCTTTGTGTTTGATGTCACATCTGATCTTGAAGCCTATTGCATCTAAAGCACCCACATCTGATGGACTTCATCTTCCTCTACAGTGGTGACTGTTCAGTGGTACAGCCATAGGTAGGCAGCTCCTTAGTGCCCATGGAACTCCAGAATACCAACAGGAGTGCAGGGAGATGCCTGAAGATGAGGATGTCCCACTGGCAGTAGAGTTGTGGAACTGGCACTTGCCTACTTTTCACATTAAGGGCTGGCTTAAGTGATCATGGTAGCACTTTTGGAGGGCTGTATATTTTTGTCTTAGGAGAACCTTTCTGCTGCAAATGAAACAGTAAATTTCAGCTTCATTATAAGGGGTGTGAAGGCTGCGGTCTGTTTTCTTTTGTCCTACCACACCTTCCAGTCACTAGAGTCTGCAGTAACCTTAAAGTTGGTGTCACCTCTGCCTATCTTCAAAATGATGACTGAGCTTTCTTGTACTCTGACAAATGCTGTTTTCCCTGGGCAAAATTTTTCTATTCCTTAAGCCTTTTTATAAAAAATGGGAGTGATAGCTCTACTGATACTGATAAGCTCTACTGCTTATGGCACTTGCTGTGCTTCACCTCTGCTGTAAAGCTAATCCATGTGATAGCTTCTTGCTTTGGAGTGATGCCAGTAGGGGATTACTCTGTTTTCCTGCCTTTCTAAACTGCTCTTGTGCTGAAACGTGGTCCTGGATTATTCTTGTGTAATCCCTGTGATCAGCACAGTAGCAGACTTGTGCTGAATTGGAAGCAGTGAGAAAAGACAGGGAAACACATTGTGATAGACCACATTGTGCTTGGCCTCTGCTCAAGGTGAGGCTACGTGCTGAAGATTGAAATACTAGTTTGTATACTCTGGACTAGTAATTCACTGAATATTCTGACTTGGAAGGGACCCTCAAGGATCATCAAGTTCAGCTCTTACCTGAATGGCCCATACAGGGAAAAAACCCACAGCCTCGGTGTTATTAGCACCATGCTCTGACCAGCCAGTCTCAGTGGCTATATTAACCTCTGTATAACACCCGTGTTTTCTTAATAGGGATTCAAGACCAGTTACGTGCTATTAACATTGGCCTTGTTAATCACTAGTGATCTTCATATCTAGGTCTTGTATTTTTTTGGTTTTATACGCCCAACTGCATAATCTGAGTATCCTAAATTTCTTAGTTTACAGTAAGAGAAACACTGTTGTGTATGCT
Organism: Drymodes brunneopygia; assembly: GCA_013400955.1. Lineage (NCBI taxonomy): Eukaryota > Metazoa > Chordata > Aves > Passeriformes > Petroicidae > Drymodes > Drymodes brunneopygia. The sequence continues at coordinate 4,118 of VZTZ01050346.1, read as the reverse complement.
CAGGAAACCTCATAGCAACCCCTTAGCATGTTTTTGGTAGCAGCTTTGTCTCTTTCCGTGAGCACAGTGTAAAACACAAGCAGTTCTAGCTACAGCAAGAACTGCAGGGCTGTGAGCTCTGCAGCTGACATAGGCTATCTGTTTTGGATGATTTAATTTCTATGTATTATTGTCCTCTGCCCTAATGGCAGTGTGATATTTTTCCACTTTGTGGTCCTAGATATTCACAATAGATATGCTTGTTTTGAGGAAGGTGGTGGGAGACCTTGATTCAGGACTGTAGACAGACCTTTCTGAATATTGATCAGGATGGTGGTTATAGCTGTCTGCCTCCTTGCATCTTAGTAATGATCTGTTCTCAGGGGATTTATATTATGTTCCTAGTGTGCTGTAGATTAGACTCATGGTCAGTGGGTATCACCACAGTAGTTGCTAGCAACTACCATTTTTTCCTCTTCTGATTTTGTTTAGCAACAACCTCACAGCTCTTGGATCTCTCAGGTTCCTTGGACACTAATGTTCTAGATAAGAGACATGTTATCTGGCAGTTGCATGATAGAATTTATTGTGGAGCTTTAATTTATTAGTACTTTTCAAATGTTTATAATAGGCTGAACATGTTACAAAATACAAGTATTATGCTGTCTGCTGAGAAGAAAAAAAATCTTACAGCTAACAGCTCCCACATATGTCCTTACAAATGCATTCAGAACTGCAAGTAGCAGGAAAGCATTTGTTTATCACAGAATGTCCTTGGCAGTCACTACTGTGTGATGGAGTCTCTTGCATACAATGTTGCTTCTGTTTAGTAGTCACTTCTCATTAAAATCTTTTTTTTGTTCCCCTCTTTAGATGATATCTTCTCTAGCAGCCAAGTCAAGATAACTACTCCTAAAACCAGATCTTCCCAAGCAGCCTCAGAAGCAAAATCTGAAAGCAAGACCCTGAGCACGTTTGATGACCCACTGAATGCCTTTGGAGGCCAGTAGTAAAGGGGATGTGTTGCAGAGAAGCAGCTTTCCTTAGCCCTGTCCACTACTAATACCCTGGATTCTCTAATTCAGTAGAGCTGGAATGAGATGGACATGGATATTTAAATGATATTACCCATTTAAAATGGTTCGTATTCTCTTGTGCTAGTCTAATTCTGCTAAATTATATATTTTTTAAAAAATACAGTAACCTCCTGCTATCATGTTCCATGGTGCCGAGATGAATATAGCCTGTGCAATACCTGCAATGAAGTAATCTATTATATAAAGTATAGTTTGTTTTATTGAACAGATCTATAGATAAAATAATTGATAAATAGTAAATGGAGTCTGTTTAAACTTGATCTGTCCGCCTGTCTTACTTTCCTCTTCACCTCTTGCTTAGAACATCTGCATCATGACTTGAAAGCAACCAAAACCACTCCCATGCCTTGTCTGGGTCAGCTGCCACCTACTGAGCTAATGGGAGGGTAAAGCTGGGTTCAGTATCAGGTACAGCTTCCATTATGGAATGAAGCAGTTGGGAAATCTCAGAGCAGGACTTGACACCAGCTTGAATGAGGTATTTCATAAAGGCAGCTAATGGGGGCTATAAAGATAACGACGGTTAATACTTCTCTGCCAGGAAGGGCATGTGACAAATGAGCACCAAGTGGTCCATGAAGCCAACAGAAACCTAACAGTGTCTTCTGTTCAAGTTGTAGGCCATTAAATGAGATTTTTCACCTGCATGGAGCTGCCAGAGTTTTGCAAATAACACTTTTCACAAAGTCCATCTGTACAGAGCACACTTGGCCAGTTCCAGGCTAGCAAGCCTATGTACATACTTTATGCAGAGACTCTTTTGTGCCTAAAGGCTTGCTGTCTGCTTTCCCTTCTCATCCATAACATACTGTAAGCTGTATACAGGAGTTTGCTATTCTGGAATCCCTCTGTCAGATGTATTTGGTTTAACTTTCTTTCCTGTATTTTCTAGATTCCCTTCTGGAACAGACACCGTTAACCATACTTGATACCTAGTGGTACATGCTTGCTCTCCTGCATGCATACAAGCAGGGCAAATGCATAAATGCAGGAGGATCAAATGTTTACTTTATTGTACAAGTGACTGCCTGCAATTCTGACTAGATTCACTGTTTTTATGATAGTGATGTACTACTTTATCTCAGATTCTTAAGACTGTTCTGCTGTGAATTTAAAGCATGTGCTCAGAGGACATCTTTGAGATCAATTCCCACTTGCACTGAAGTCCTCATTCTGAGACATCTGCTTCAGTCTCTTGTTTCTCAAGTTGGATTTCCTTTCTCAGGCACAGTAAATACTACAGCTGAAACATCTACACTAATGAGGGTAAAGCAGAAGGAAAGGTTGGAAGGGATAAAGGAGGAACATGATGTATTGATCTGCACCATAGGTGGGCCTGGCAATGATTCATGTTAAGTGGGGGGTAGGTTGGGAGTAGCAGCTTGAAAGGAGTGTGGGGGCTATTTGCAAATGGGAGTCTACAGTTAAAGCACTTGAACTTTATTTATAGGAATTACATCTGCTGCATATGCCTCATACATGATTTGGACTGCTTCTTTACTCCTTTCTTCTGTGCTTAGAAGGGCTTCAAAGATATGATGGAGAAAAGAAGAAAACAATGGTGAATTCTTCTGTTTCTTTTCTGCACCTTTCTTCTTGGCCTTTCACATTAATAACTTCTATTAACATTCCAAAGAGGGCTGTTCACAAGCTAAGAACCCTGAGAGCCAAAAGCTGAGTAGAAAGAAAAAAAAAGCTCCTGCCTTAGTGTTTCTTAAACTTTAATGTGAAAGCTCAGCTGAGAAAAGCTCTTCATAGTGCACGTTTCTATGATGTAGATCAGAACCTTTCTTCCCACCTAGTCTTTCTAAACTGGCAGAGAGAGTCTTTGTGCCTTTCCCCATGTCTTTTCACATATTAAAATGTATGGTCCTCAATTTCAACAGACAGTGCCTGCTCTAGGCACTTCTCTTCTGAGAGGGCTTGGTCTGAGTGGTGACTTTTTGAACTGAGTTTTGGCTAGAGGGTTTGGGTTGTGTTGGTTTTTTGGCGATTTGGGGTTTTTTGTATGTTGGTTTATTTTTCGGGTTTGGTTTTTTTTTTTTTTGCAAATTCAATAAACTGTGGCTGTATATTTCTGGGAAGGGCAGAGCTGAAGGCCCAGCATTGCAGCATTCAGAAGCTCAGGTACAGGTTCCCGTACCTGCTACATGCTTCAGAAAAGCCACAGTTTTAACTGGACCTGAAACCTAACAGCGAGTCAGGGTATGTGTTGTGTATTTTAAAACCTAAATGGAAAGTAAAGTGGTTAATGTAATTAGCACCTGCTAATAGGATAAGCCTGTTTTCTCTAGCCTGTGATCATCCAAGGGGACCCGCTGCCTCTGGAGCCTGCCCTGGCCACCTCACACTGAAACGGCAGCACAACCGAGCGCTGCCCTTCAGTGAAGGTGCCCGAGAGCAGGGCCTGGCCCGTG
>VZTZ01050342.1:0-35212 GCA_013400955.1 Drymodes brunneopygia | reverse complement strand
CCCGCCAGCCTCCACTCCACCGAAATACCAGAGCTGCAGCATTAATAGCAGGGTTCCCTGCCAGGTGCATAGTTTGACCAGTCGAATCACACATGCCAAACCACAGGTATTTTATGAGACGTTTCCTGTTATGAAGACATTTTTGTGGGGATTCATTTTTTTTCTTCCCTTCTTCTTCCCTTCTCCTCCTCTTCCCAGTGGGATGGTGGCCTGCTCGGGGGGGCAGCTGTGACGCTGTCCCTGAGGGCTGGAGGAGCAGAGCAGGAGCCAAGTGCCAGGGCTGGGCTGCAGTAGGGATGAGGATGCTGAGGGTGCTGGAGGATTCCATCCCCTCAGCTGGAGCCCCTTTCCAGGGGACTGCACAGGGGCTGTGCAGGGTCCAAACTGCTCTGTGAGCTTGGGCTCATTCAGTGACCAAGCACAGACACTTGTGCCCGGATCCCGGTGTGGGATGTGGAGAATGTGCCCTGCCACCACAGGGAGGGACAGGGGCTGCGACCCCCAGTGAGCTGCTGGAGCATTGGGCATCACTCTCCAAGGATCCTGTGCTGCCGGGGCCAGCCCTGCTCCAGGGACACAAAAGTCCTGGTGGGAGCAGTGGGCAGCAGCTGCAGTTTCCCCGCAGTTCCCAGGTCAGACCAGCTTTGCTCTCGCAGCTCCTGTGCAGAAATAACGCTTTCTGAGGCAAACGGGTGTTTTGCAAAGAAATCTGCTAAGCCTGGAGGGACCCGCAGAGAGCGATTCCCGTCTCAGGGAATTTGCGGGCAAGTGGCCACCAACCGCAGACATTTAAATTTCCAGCCTCGTGCTAGGGTCACCGGCTCTGTTATAATGAGCCTTCTGGGGCAGGGTGCTCAGGGCAGCTCCCTCTGGGGGGCTGCAGGCTGGGACATGTGGGGGCAGCAGCACTGTGGCTGTTCCAGCCCTGCCCACCCATCCCACGGGAAGGGGATCCCTGTTCAGGGAGATGCAGTGGGAGCCCCTAACAGCACTTGGGGAGCCCACGTGGCTCCAAGGACCCTCAACAGCAGCACCTGCTCTCCCAAGGGAACGCCGTGCTGGCCTCACACCACGGTAAATACAAGCTCCAGAGCAGTGGGACAGCGCGGGGCCAGCAGCCCCCGAGCTGGCTCCCAGTGCCCCAGGACAGCTGGTGCTACTGGTCAGCAGCTCAGTCCCTGGCACAGCATCCCCAGCACGGTGTCCCCACCCTGTGGTTTTCCCACCTAAGCTCTCCTCTCCTCCCTCAGCGCCTGCCCAGGTACGACAGCAAACGTGTGAATTGCTGTGAAAACATCCCCTCCTGTCTGAAACACCAGGAACATCCCCCATCCCTGCCCCAGCTGCTCGGACAGGAACCTGCCTCGCAGTGTTTATCCTGAGAGCAATTTTATTTTAACGTCAGAGTTTGAAATCCTATCTCCTCGGTTTTGTTGGGTCCTTTGATCTTCATTTCCTCTCCTCTTCCAGCTTTTTAGCAACCCCCCAGGTAAGGCTGGCCGGTTCCAGCGCTGCTGCCTGTGCCTGCCCGCCCAGGCAGCCCCCGCTCCCGCGCATCCTCCCCGGGTTTATCCTCCACAAAACCCCTCTGACACAACACCCACTGAGCCGCGCTTCACCCTCGGAGCTGCATCTCCTTAGGGGAGGCTCCAGAGCTCGGCTCCTGACCCCCAAAAGGACAAGACCCCGTTTGGGGCACCCCTGGCTACACCAGCTCCCCCCTCAACCACTGCAAACCTTCCCGGTGTGGCCACTCCCCGGCTGCCACCGCTCCCTGTCCCGCCGGCTCGGTCACAACCCTTGGGGACAGCAGGTGATGGGACCTGCCCGGAGCGGTGCTGGGGTGCCCCTGCCTGGCGGTCAGCCCGGGCAGGTGCCGTGTGGCCGGGGAGGGGTCAGAGTCCCCCCGCCGCTGTGTCACCGAGCCGGCCCCTGCGCCGCTCCTGGGGTTAACGGGGGAAAAATATTGTTTATGCTTCTCTAATATCGGCCTTCTGTTTTGCATTTGCCTTTTCTTCAAAGATAGGGAGCCGCCTCTGCCAAGATTCCAGAGGAGATATCCTCAGCAATGCCGACCGCGCTCCCCACCGCACTCAAAGAAAACAAATGTCAGGCCAAGGATTGATATGAAATAGTTTAAAAATGAGAAAAAGCTGCCTTACAGCTAGGTTTACATTAAAATAAATTTCAGGAGCGGGAGCCTCGGCTGTGTCCCTCCCTGGCGGGCGGCGCTGGGGGATGGGGTTACCTGCCGGGGCGGTGCCTCGCTCCTGCCCTAGCCTCGGTGACTCGCGGCCCCGCGCCAGCATCGGCTTCCCCATTCCTTCCCCATCCCCTCGCCAAACCCATCCCTTCACCATTTCTATGCCCATCCCCTCCCCATCCTCACCCCTATCCCCCTGCNTTTCAGGCTGTATTTATGTTATTTAATTTAATTTGATTTCTGTGAGCTGATGCGAGACCCCAGCCAGCTCGAGGTGCTCAGTGGAAATTCTGACAAGACACTCCCATATCCCACGCTCCCGTCCGGCACAGCCTCATGCTCCTGGCTGGATTTCAGATTTCCCCTGTGCCCTGTAATCCCTATTTTAGGGGGCATCCTCTCTGCACCGTGGGGCTCCACGCCCTCATCCCAATGGACAGCCTCCACGTGCCTTTCCATTGGGACAGTTGCAAAATCCAGCTGATTTTTTTCCGAGAATTTTGTTCGGAAAAAATTTGCCTGACACTGTCACAGGATGTTTCACCATTGCTGAATCAGCTGCTCTGATTTTTCAATTTGAAAATTCTATTTTTTTAATTTTTATTTATTTCTTTTTTTTTTTTTTAGTTTCCACATTTCCTTTGTCTCGGAGCCGACAGCCTCAAAGGGAATTCCAGCAACCCTGCTTTCCTGGGGTTTATGCCAAACCCTGATGCCCCAAGACCCTGAGCAGGGGCAGCAGAGTCCCACAGGACAGCTCCACTCCTGGACAGCAGGGTGACATGTCCTGGGGAACATGAGGTGCCACTCAGTGTCCCCAGTGCACCATCTCTGTCGTTAACCACCTTTCAACATCCCTTAACAGCATCGTGCCACGACCCACAGGCACACTCTCATTTCCAGGCTCCAAATTTCCAGTGCAGTCGAGCATCCCACTGAATTTGCTTCAAAGGGTTCCAGACACCCCCCTTGCCTGGACCCCTGGACCCACAAATGTGTTCATTTCCCTCTGCTCTTCTCCTCCCAATGTGACACCTATGGGTAGCTCCAACCTGCCCGGGGCACGCAGCATCTGCAGAGAAACCAGACCTGGACAGAGCAGCCCAGAGGGAAAGGGTGTGGATTTCATGTGTCCCAGATCATCCCAGAGGAAAAAGCACTTCTGGACCCAGGATGGAGAAAGGAGCAGCTGCGAGAGTGCTGGGAACTGGCTAAGAAAGGCCCAGAGGAGCCAATGACCTTCACGCTCCAGAGCATCTGCCTTGGGCGTTGCTGTTGCCATTGACCCTTTGCCAAGCAAAACTGGGGACTTGGAGCTCCAGCACCAGTGGAAAGCAGTGCAGAATATATGGAATATTTTCTTAGCAGGACTCATTTGTTTCTGTTAGAGACGCTGGCCCTGGATGGACACACAGCCAGTGGTGCTTGGGGCTGTCCCCATGTCCCTGCAGCGTCCCAGGGGACTGAGAATGGGATGGAGCATGGTCCCCCAGGGTCAGTCCCTGGTTTTGCACCCCTGTGCTCCCATCTACTTTCAAATGCTCCCATTCGGAAGCACCAGGGCGCAAAACCGGACACTGAACCCAGGGACAGGGAGACACTGATTACAAAACCTTTTGTTTGGGCTTCAGGCTGGAAAAACACTCAGCTCACTCCGAGTTCTCCTCTGGGCTGTGTCATGTGGGAACCTCCCTCGGTCTCCACTCAGGACCTGCTGCCCAGAGGGCTCCTCCTGCTGCTGAGCCCGGCCAGGACCCCCTGCCTTGGCAGGGAGGCACCTCTGTGTTTGGGCACAGGTGCCAGGAGGCTGCCGTGGTGCTCAGGAGAGGACTGGCACTCAAGAGATGCAAACAATTATACCAATCATTTCCCCACGTTAATAGCAGATCCAGATCCTGGGAACAGACCCAGACGTGGGAATAGATCAAATCTTGGGGATCAGACCTGATCCAGGGATCAGACCCAACCTGGGGCACGTTGTTGCCTTCTAGGAAATGGCAGCCCCAGTCTGGGCAGGCACTGGGCATCTGCTGCAGGTGCCACAGTGCCACACTGGCCTGGCATTTCTGAGCAATGGAACATGGGGGGAAAATTAAATCGACAAATTCAGCCTTTTTTTCTAGAGGACAGTTATTTTTAAAACCCCAAAATCAGAAGATAAATGAACTTCAAGGACCCCTTCAGCCTTTAGCCTGGAGTTGGTGAGGGAAGAGGGCAGGGAAAAGCTCTGGAGGCAGGGGTGGCAGGAGGCAGTGCCCGGGGAGGATGAGGTGACAGCCCCCTCCGTGCCCCGAGTGGCTGCAGAACCCACTCGGGACTGGCAGCACCAGCCTCAGCCCTGCCACAGGAATAACCGGGGTAAGCAGAGCTGGCTGCAGTTGCAGGGGTGTCTCAGAGAGACGTGGGGCTCCGCAGGATCCCACCCCATCCCAGCTGCCCCGGCAGGGCTCAGCCAGCGCCCGGCACGCCCACGGCGTGGCCGGCTCCCGGGAGCCTTCCTGCACAAGCCCACGGACATTTTCCACCCCTTTTACAGCGAGAGCATTAAAATGCTGTTTTCCGAAGGCTCGGCACGTTGAAATGTCAGGCCCTGGGTGGAATGTGGCGGGGGCGCGGTGGGAGGAGGGCTCTGGTCGCGGCTGTGCGCCAGGAACCCCCCGTTTGTGCTGGCCCTTGCCCCCGAGAGAGATACCGGGGGCTGCGGCCGCCTCCATCCCCCGGCACGCTGCGGGCAGTGGTGAGCGGAGGCGGCTGCTCCGAGGAGCCCTGGACGGGGTCCTGCCCCTGCACTTGGCTCGGGGCGCTGTCTCCTGCCCACTGCCGGGCTCCTTTTGTTGGGAAGTTACGGCTGCCCCTTCCCACGGCCCCCGCTGGGCTCTGCCAGGGCCGGACCGTGGCCCTGATGAGCCAATGGAAAGCAAATGCCGGGCAAGGCCAGTGTCCCACGGCCTCCGGCCACTCCTGCCCGCCCCAGGCCAGCGCCACGGCGCCAGCACGGTGTGCGGCCGGGCAGTGCGGGAGGTGAGGTGGTCAGGCCAGCACTCTCCTCCCAGTTCTTCAGCAACCGGACATGGCCAATGTCCCCTCTGAGCGGTGCCAGCGCACACCGTGCCCTAGGGATGCTCCCGCACCCAGCTCCTGTGGCAAACTCATCTCCGGGCATGGCTGGTGTCTGCTGCCCACTCCTGGGCACACCTACTCGCTGTGGGGCAGCCAGGTCTGGGGACATGTCCCGTTAGGAGGTTGGTGGCAGCAGGGATACATCCCAGCTGGCCAGGGCAGCCTGTCCCAGCACTGCAGGAGTGGTGGGTGCCAGTGAGGTTGGGGAGGGGGACACAAGAATGGCCAGGATGGGATCGGGGACAGCCCCTGGGTGTCCCCCGAACACAGCAGCCACATGCCCTGTGTCAGGGCCGTGGGGCTAATTCAGGAGCTTTCAGCACCACCCAGAGAGGTGTCCGACGCTTTTATTTATAAACCCACTGGCTCCTGCCCAGCTCCAGCCTCTCACATGCAGGAAAAAGCCCATCAGAGCCAAGACAAACACAGCCAGCAGCATCCCTGCACGGCGGGAGGCAGCGCCGAGCGGGCCGAGGATGCTCCGGCCGGACTGCCCGGCCCTGGTGGCCAGAGATGGCCGTGCCCTGGCACCACGGCCCCGGGGCCAGGCTCCAATGGCACAGGCTGCCATGGCATCCACGCAGCTGCCCTTGGTGTGCCTGCTGTGCAGGGGCTCTTTGGAGCAGGTGGGGGGATGTCAGTGGGATCCTGAGTGCCACCCCCAGTGCAGGGGATGCTGCTCGTGCCCAAAGGCAGAGATGGATGTGAATTCCCACAGCTCCTGTCAAGCATTAGGGTGAGGTCCAGCCCTGTCCGAGGGGCCCTGGATGGACTGCCCCAGCACTGGCTCCAGCCCCCAGCAGCATGGCAACAACTGGGTTATTGCCAGTGTGTGCCAGGGGCACGAGTGTGACGGGGAATTCAACAAACCCAGCGCTTTCCACTGGTTCCAGCACAGGCTAATCCCATTAGATGCCCTGTCAGCAAGGAGGGACAGCAGCTCCTGGCCCCCCCATCTCCCCTGGGTACCATCCAGGGGCAGAGCAGTGCCATGGCCCCAGTGCTCCCAGTGGGCCCAAGGTGGACGCAGACAAAGGCGCTGCGAGCGCCAGCTCCAGCTCCAGCTGCTCTGGGGACTCAGCTAATGGGGTCCATTCGCTGGGTAGTTCTTGGAATAACAAATTGTATCATCCAAAAAAGCAAAACCACAAAAGGGGATCAGCTTGCAGCTCGGCTCACAAAAGCCCCTTGTCTGGAGGCCCCCTGCGCCCCCCAATCTCCCAGAGAAAACTCAATTTAACCAAAATAAACAGCACACCCCGCCCTGAGCTCTCACGCTCCACGGCAAACTGCAGAACGACGGGGATCAACCTGACCCTGCGGCTGGCAAATGCCATCAGCCGGGCACCTGGCTGTGCCACACAGTGCTGGAGCTGCTGACCACTCCTCTGGAGTTCCATCCAGCCAAAACTGAGCAGGCTCTGGCCGTGGCAAAGACCCCAGTGCTGTTCCAAACTCCATCTCCCAGTCCATCCCAGTTAGCAGCAAACATGCAGAGGGAAAGGATGGGGCTCGTGCAGGAACAGAGAAGAGCAAGCCATGGATTTCCCTGCAGCAGGATGAAAGATGAGGGTAAACACCTGCTAAACCCTCTAATCCCCCTACCCACCCCTGCCAGCTTCCTGGCAGGCTGGAGCCCACTGGTCTGGCAGGAGGTGGAAGTTTGGAGCAAACAGGGTTCCCAGCATGGCAGGGATGATCCCAGCCTGCAGCAGGACCAGCTGGACAGACCCATGGGCTCCCTCTGGTTTATAACTCCCACAGGGATGTCCCCATGGCTGCTCTCATTGCCCCAGGGTCACCCAAGGTCACGAGCTCCTGTTTGCATCTGAAGAGGACACAGTGGCTGAGATGCTCACCTGGGTCCTGTCCTGGGAGGCTGCAAGAGGGGGAAGGCTGAAGGGAGAGGAGTTACCAGACCCCTTCCCAGTGGGTCTGGGCTCCAGAACTGTGGGATTTGTTGAGCTGTTTCTCCAGTTGGGATTGGAGCCCAGGGACTAAACTCCATCCCAAACCAAGAGGCCTCCAGCAGCAGCCCTGCAGAGGTCCTGCCTTTGGGAAGCTGCCCCTGCCATGCCCCAGCAGTAGTGGAGAGAGGTTTGCTTCTCCCACAGCTCTGCTCTTCACACCTTCTCGTGCAGGGCAGGAGCACCAGCTCCCAACCCTTGTCCCCACACTGCTTCAGCCCCCAGCCCCAGTCATGTATCCCCAGCCCTAAAAATCACTTGAATTATTGGCAATCTGAGCAGTTCTGCTCCGGTTTTGGACTGGGTTCCTTCCCTGGGCCAGCTGCCACCAGGCAGGGGACTCAAGCAGACAATTTGTGATGCCCCATCCCACACGTGCAGGGACAGCACCGGGCACTGGGACGGGAATGGTTGTGGCCACAACTTCACAGAGCTTTGGGGACAAACACACCTGGATTCCACATCCCCTGGGAGCACAGGATGGGATGGGACTGCTGGACATGCCTGGCTGTGTCCCAGAATGTCACTCCAGCATCTCTTCCCAGCTGGATGCCCCCAGGAAGGCGAGGCCGGACCGTGGGCGACCCCGCCGTCACGGCCCATCTGCCGCGGGTAATTCAGCGCCTGCCCGGCAGCTCCCTGGCTGCATTCCTGCCCTAAGTACCGCGGATTTGCTGTGCTTTATGAAAAACGAGAAGAATGTTTTAAATGAAATTAATTCTGACGAACCCAAGATTTCATAAAAGCGCTGCCTGGGCATGGTTTGGCACAGGCCTGCTCTTGTTCGCTCTAGTGCCTCCCTGGGGGGAGGAAAATACCAGGCTTGGCATAAAATAATTACAGACTCCTCGTACAGCTCAATTTATGGCTGCTGGAGGAGCACTGGGGTCTTGTCCTGGCCCGTAGCTGATGGTTGGCAGTGGCATCACGCGTGGTCTTTAATGAACGGCCACGGGAAGTGCAATGGAAAAGAGCATCAGCACCAACCGTGCCAGGCTGTCAGAACTCAGGGACACCTGAGTGTCCCACACCAGGCCAGAGGGGTCATCTCACCCTGCCACCTGAGCTGAAACTTCCTAGCAGGGCACAGCATTGGCACGGGCAGGGTCTGTCCGTGGTGTGGACGTGTCCTTGCTGGCGGTGGGAAGGAGCTTTGGGAAGCGGGCACGGAGCCACCGGCGCTCGGCGCGGCCCCACCAGCTTCCTTTGGATGCAGACAGGGGAACTGCCGCGGCCCTGCCCGGCTCTCCCTTTCATCTTGACTTTAAAAAGCCACTAAATTAAAACCACAAAGGCACCCAAGCCCTGAAGCGACTCTGCTGTCCCGCTGGCCCCCGCGCCAGGGGATGCTCGGCAGGACGCGGCGCTCGCGCGCAGCAGGAGCAGCTCGCTGGGCCCTGACCTTGTTATTTATGTAACACAAAGCTCTTTTCCTCTCTTCATGCACTGCCACATGCTGAGACCCCCACAAGGCGACCCTCAGGGGTCTGTGGGTCCATGGCAGTCACTGGGTTGTGGGATCCTTGAGCCGCTGTGAGGGGCAGGGGGTTGGCTCAGCTCCAGCTGTGGAACAGGCTCCACGGGGATGTGATGGAGTCAGAATCCCTGGAAGCGTTCAAAAAACAGACGTGGCACTTCACAGTATGGTTTAGTGGGCATGGGGTTGAAGGTTGGACTTGATGGTCTTGAAGGACTTTTCCAACCTTAATGATTTCTGTGTGCCTGCAGTGTCTGGGCACAGGCCTGGTTTGGGGTGTGCCCTTGACCCAGGCTGCCCACCCTGGGGCTGTGGGCTCTGCCCCCCTCGGTTATCAGCTCAGCCCAAAGCATCTGAAATTAAAGGCCAAGCAAAGACAAAGGTATCGCCGCCGTAATCCAAACCCAGGCCCAGGTCAGGATCTGCCTGTGGGTTGTGAGTGCCAGATTGGCAATATCAGGAAATATGAAGAAATAGCAATAAAAGTCGTCTTGTTCTTGTCCGCTGGCTCACAGCACATGGAGCAGTGAGAAATACCTTTCTGCAGTCGTTGACAATGCATGTTTGAGGCTGGAAATATGCTCCTCTGGCAAAAGCCCACATATTTAACCCCGGTGGGCACCAGCAGCTCACCCTGTGAGTCCAGAGCAGGACTTCGGGGAGGGCAATGGAACTTCCCAGCCTGCCTGGGCACAGCAGCTCGGGAGATGCTGCTGCAGCCACTGACATGGAGCAGGATGTGAGGGCGATAAGTGCTGAGTGTTGAAATGAAAGCTACAGTGAGAGCAAAGGAGCTGCTGCAGCTCTGTGCCGTGCCAAGCCTCCCGCCGCCTTATCGGTGCTTCCCTGAGAACGATGGCTGTGTTGTCCTGACATTAAATATTCTCCTTGTGCTGATCCATATCTGCTCCGTTCCAGTCGCAGCCCCCGAACGCTCCAGCCCTGATGCACACCCTGGATTCACACTCTCGCCCCTGGAGCCAAGCCAAAATCTCCAAAGGAAAAATGCAGCCAGAGCTTCCAAGTTTCGTGGTGAAACCACATGATTTTGATGGGAAGCCATAAATCAGTCCCAGGCTCTCTCAGCCTCCGGTAACTTCTTAAAACAAACCTGGGCTGAATTCTGGGTCTTGTAATGAAATCTGAAAGCAGGTGAATTGGCCGCAGGGTTTGTGCATCACCACAAGCGAGTGCACAGAGCAGCCTCAGCTGCTCTGGAGAGCCCTGACTCTTGTCTGAGTGGGTTCAATTATCCCACAATGATGGGGCACAACCAAAGCATCTTCCACCTTCTGTCGGTGTTTGAGGACAGAAGAGGCCTGAGTGCTGCCCAATCCCTGCAGCGCTGCTGAGACCTTCCCAGCCCTGGGGGCATGGACACCACTGTGACAGCGGGGACAGGACAGGGAACAGCCCAGCAATGAGATGGGCAGGACCTGCTGCCCTGCCCTGCCCTGCCAGGAAAATGGGCACTGGGGAAAGGGGTAAATCCTCACGTGGCTGCAGGGCTGGGGGCAGTTCCCTGAGGTGGTCTGGCCTCGAGGCCTTAGGTTTCGGCACAAAACAAAGTGAAGGCTCTTATTTGGCTAATGTGCCTCCGAAGAAAGGCTCTATCCTTGTTTGCTCCCACTGCTGCATTGTCTGAGGATAAAGACGGGGATAGTTCTCATCTGATACGGCAATATCATCTCGCCCATCTGGACAGGGCTCTTTACAAGACCCTGCTTTAGAATTTAGATCCCTGGGAACTTGGAAGGCAGCAGTGAAACAAAACCCTCCGCCAGAACAATAAAGAGGCTCTCAGCAACAGCCAGGGCTCTCTGGGGCAGGCACAGGAGCGCTGCGAGGTCCCAGGGGTCCAGCATCGCCAGGCTGCTCTGGTGTGCAGCAAGTTTGCAGAGATCTGCTGGTTTGGGGCAATTTCTGGGGCTGCATCCTACCTGGGGACTGCAGAACTTGGGCTGGGAGTGCTGCAAGAAATAAGGACCTGAGTTTTTGGTGCCCCAGCTGGGCAAGGCATTTCATCAACCACTGCATCCACAGCAGGTGGACATTGAAATCGTTGTTCTCCTCCCTGACTGCTCCCTGCCAAGCCCTGTCCTGGATGGAGGTGCCTGGAAGAGCCTCTGAGGACAAACATCTCCAGATGGGCCAGCGGGATGGGCTCGGCCCCAGGGAAGGTCGCAGAGACCAGAGCTGGCTGCTCTGCAGATTTTTTGCTGCCTGTGATCTGGAGCTTCGCTCTGTGAACTCAGCTGACACTGGGGGCAGAGGCCGCGGGAGCTCTCTATGGCCATTGGGCTGAGGGGACAGCAGACACCCTCACACTGCCACCTTTAGCTCCTTTTTAATCTCACCCTACTTTTGGTAGGACCCATCTTCCACCTGCAGCCCCCAGCTGAGCTCGGGAGTGCTGCAGGGAGGCAGCAGCCAGCAGGAGCCGTGGGGTCCCTGGTGGGATGCTCCTGTGAGAACACAGGAGAACAGGGCAGGATGTGGCTTTGGTGAAGGATCCAGCTCCTGCAGCTCTTTGGGGCAGCTGAGCAATGTCCAGGGGTGAGCCAGGCTTTTGGGGAGCAGAGCATCACATCCCTTGAGCCGCGCCAGCCCCTGCACCCCGCCCCGGCCCCGTGCAGATGTTTCCCGGAGCTCTGCCATCCCTCCAGCCCTTCCCGGCCGGGATGGATCCCATTGCTTTGAAGTCTGCAGCCGATGCTCAGGGTTATGCAGCCAGAGCAGACAGCCCTGGGGAAGAGCCAGGCGGCCAGGGATGTGACTCAGGAACGGCTCCGGTGACAGGGGGAAAAGGAAAAGCGGTTTATTATGTCTGTGCTGGCGTCCAAGTCGCCAACGCAGGGAAGCAGCTGAGCCCTGAGCAGGAGGGGAGAGCTGGGGGGCCGGTGGGGTGGGGTGGGGTGTCACCCCTGCCTCACCAGCCACCCTGAGGGTCCCAATCCCACTGGATTGCTGCAGGACACAGCCAACTTCGAGCAGCACCCCAAATGTCCAGTACAGGGAACCCCTGAGTGCAGAGGAGGGAGTGGGCACCTGTCAGTGTCCCCCCCACTTTGTTAAGGCAGTTAATTACCCTCTCTCATTAGCTGTGACAGAGTGCATGGGACACTGGGGATGCTCAGAGCCCAGCACGTGCCCAACAGAGTGGATGGCCTGGCACCATCTCCCAGAGGGAAAAAGGTGAGATTGGGAAACTGAGGGAAGACAAATGCAATCCGGTGTCTTTTTATCCCTCCTCCTTCTGAACTATGAGATTTTATTGTCACAGATATTTTCTTTAGTGCAGAGGAATGGAAACTCTGCTCCTTCCTGGGCTGTGGACAAGATGAAATAGGAGAGAATGACAGAGGGGTGTGTGGGGACAGACGGGACCGGCCCCACGCCCTCCCCACCGGGTTAATGCCTTTTGCAGGTGCCACTGCCCAAATCCCCTCAATCCGCCGTGCTTGGGGAGTGTGAGGAGCCCGGCCACTGCCGGCCATGGCGCCCCGGTCCCGTGAAGGAGGTTTTATCCCTCACCTCACAGATCCAAAGAGCAGACAGAACATTAAAACCGGGCGGTTTCATCTCCGCCTTCCCGGGAGAGGCTGCACCACCCGCCAGCAGCCGAGCACTTGGATGCACCACGCAGCGCCGGCGTCCCGTGATGGATCAGCACTGAAAACAACACCCTGCTAATCTGCCTCCCCAGCAGCCATAAAACTGTCTGCCCAGTTCCTTCGGAGAGGATTTACAGTGCTTCAAAGCATCCTGGAGCGGCCGGCAGAGGCGAGAGCTCCCCGCGGGTGCTGGCCCCGCACCTGGGGCACCTTGTGGCATCGGAGTGATGCCCCCCACATCTCGGCCCTCAGCCACTCTGCTTGATTCCTCCCAAACTAAACAGAGACTCCGCAGCCCCCCAGAGCAGGTCAGTGACCCCAGGGTCATGCCTGACCCCAGGAGCCCCTCACCAACATCCCAGCACCCCCAAAAAGGCTCCTCTCTGAGCCGTTCCTGTGCCCTGTGCTGAGGTCCGCCCATGGGACAGCTGGTCTGTAGCTAAGGTCACAGCCTTAGTGACCATCACTCGAAGGACAGCACCTTGCCCAGCCATGGGCTCACTGAGAGGTGGCTGCTCACCAGCCCTGGGGCTTTCTGGGTGTGTGACCTCGGGGAGGGGTGTGAGCCACAACCCCTGGCACAGCCCATGCCAGGCCCCTCTGGCACCAGGAGATGTTCCAGCCCAGGGCAGGGGGAATGGGAGCGCTGCCCCTGTGCTCCCCCAGCTCTGTATCCAAGTGGGAAACTGAAAACCCAACGCAAGACAAGCTGTGCTGAGCCCCTGCCAAGAGCCACGGACAGAAATATCCTTGATTTCACCAAGGTGTGAATAACTTTTGACACTTCTAGGGCTTATTGCCTTAAAAAAAATCCCCCCGCAGTCCCCATTCACACTCGGCAGGACTGCGTTTCATATGAATGGAATATATGAATCACTGCAAAGAATTTAAATGCTTCCCTGTACAAAGAAACGCTCTCTCCCCGCCTCTGTGGCCGGGCTCCGCACAGCCTAAAACAAAGGCATGGCAGGAGAGGGGACAAATCCCGATCACCAAACTGCTGCCTCCTTGCACAAGGGCAGCCTGGCCTCTCAGTTTGGCCCAGTGCAGTGGGGGCAGAGCCTACACCACCTATTTCAAGCCACAACCAACTGCCCCGGCCGCGGCACTCGTGGTTTCCAAAATCCCAATGAGCCCCTGACAGCTGCTGCATTCACATCTCCGTGTGCTGTTCGTGTTTCGGCTCTGCTCCTGCTTCTAAACCCCAGTTCTCAGATTGGAAGAGGCAAAGAAAATTGCTTTATTGCCATTTCCTCTGCCCAGTCTGGGATCTGGGACAATCCACCGCCCCTCTGCTGGGGGATCGGGTCAGCCAGGCTGACGGAAACCAGGCGAGTCTTCCTGCAAGAACCTCTCCCAGTTTTTAGCAGTTTGGGTTTTGCTGCTTCTTTTTCCCTTTGGACAACAGGGCAAGGAGGAAAAATGTAACTGGAAGCCTGGTGCAGCCCCGCTGCCTTTCCAGCTGTGATGTTTCCCCTGGCATCGCTGCCTCGGCTCCACACACGCGGTCGTGTCCGCAGCCCCAGCGGAGCGAGGAAAGCCAAGACGGGGCTTCAGGCACTTGGGTTATGTTGGTCTCTAAAAGAGCAGGGACAGGACAGCCCCGCCACGGCACTGCCCCTGCCCGGGGGGCTCGCAGCCGCCAGCCCTGCTGCCAGGTCTGTGTCCTAAATTCGTAGGATCCGGCTCTGAAAGGAGCCGCTTTGTTTCCCAGTATCCCTCGCAGACGGATCAAAACTGCATTTTTACAGAAGCAATAAAAATCCCAGGAATTCACCGGCCTTATGATTTATTAAACATGTTCCTTATAGCAAAGCTGCCCATAGATGAGAAATATCTCCGGTAGGTTATTGCCTGGCCTGGGGCTACCGTACAGGGGGGATCTTTCCTGGCTTATTGAGAATGTTCAAAGCTGGAGAACCTGGTAGCTCAGGAGCCAATTAACAGCAACACTCTTAAAAAAAAAATAAGCACCTTGTATTTCCCAAGGTTTTTGTAGAAGGCTCCACAGTGCCGGTACCCGGGTGCAGATGTTGGGAGCTGTGAGAGGGGACAGGACTCCAGGCAGGGCTGGAGCAGTGAGTGCCAGCAGTGGCTGTCCCAAAGGTCACGGCACTTTCCCCAAAACACTTTTGTTCTCACAAACATATTTCCTAACAGCAGAAAGAAAGGGCCGGGCACTGGGAGACGGCAGAGGCTCTGGGGAGGATTCCCTGGGAAAGGGACGTGAGCGAGATGGGTCAGAGGAGGGAGAAAAGGTGAGGAAAGGAAAAGTAGAGGAAAGCGGGCTCAGACTTGCCCGAGGAGGGATGGCTGGAGCGTCCTGTGGTGTTCTTCGGGGAAAAGGCACCAGAACAGCGGGACTCGTGACTGGGAAATCCACGGGATCAACTCCCGCCCGAGCCCGGCGCAACCCGCGGGATGCGCAGGCGAGCGGGACCAGGAGCGGGACCGGGAGCGGCGGAGCCCCGACCCCATCCCGGCGGAGCGGCGCGGACCTTACCTCACCTCCCGTCGGNGAGAGGGATGCGGAGCGGGATCAGGGGTGCGGGGGATGCGGAGAGGTGCGGGGGGTGCGGAGCGGGGCCGCGCCGGGGCGGTTGCTGCGATTTCTCTCTTTCCCCTCTTTTTTCCTCTCTCCCCTCGGCGGTCCCAGCCCGGCCACGCTGCTCGTTCCTCCGGCGCAGGAGGGAGACTGCGCGCACCGCACCCCCCGAGAGCGCGGCCCCTGCCCCCGCCTCCCCGGCCCCTCCTCGCCACCCCACGCGGGACAGGGGGCACGGCCCCCCCAGACCCGCCTGCCTTTTCCCGGAGCAGGGATGCCCTGTGCCCCGGGGATGCTGATGTCAGCAACAGTAGCCACACGGTGGGAAAAGAGCCCACTCCATCTGCAGAGCCCTCAGGACTGGGTGCTCCCTGCCCTCGGATGGAGAGCAGTGGGGTCCAACCTTCTTTCACCTTCTTGGCAGCCCAGGGCTGGAGCAGCGTTGCCCCCATGCTCACCCAAAACCATCGCCCACTTCCTTTGTGGACACAGGGCCACAGCAGGAGATGATCCCCTTTTCTGTGGTGGGGGAACTTCGCCACCCTGAAAATCCCGTTGCCCTGGGCTGAACAGTTTGGAAATGCGGTGCCGGTGCAGCTGGGTCCTGCTGCCCCGCATCTTGGCACAGTTTTAAATCACACACCAGCACAGAGGTGCCCCAGTCCCAGGGGAGCGGGGTACCCGCAGCCCCCACCTCCCGCGGCTTTCCCAGCCACCGTGTGCTGCCCATGCCAGGGCGGAGGAGCGGTGGCGTCCCGCTGGCAGCCGCGTGCCAGGCACAGCCGGGACACCGCCGGCACTGCCGCAGCTGCCGGGGTGCACGGGCGCGGGGGTGCAGGGCCCCGGTGTGCCCCGGGAGGCAGATTAGGGTTGCTCAGGCAACGGGCACGGAGAAAGCCCGTCGGGATGGAGGCCGCTGGGTGCACAAGGGTGTTTGTTTTCTGTATTAAGCGCCTGAGCAAGGGGGGCATCAGACGGCTAATCCCCCCTCAATGCCTTCCCCCGGCGAGCAGCCGCCGTGGGGCCGGACCCTGCTCCCAGGAATGCTGATGTGCTGTGCCCTGCGCGGGCTGGGGTCCCCTCCGTGCCCTGAGCAGGCAGGGCTGGGGGTCCGCCCGCAGCCAGTCCCTTAGCACAGTCCCCACCGCAGGGCACGGTGAGCAGCTCGGGGCAGCCCCAAGGCTGCTCCAGGCCAGAGCTGAGCCCGGCTGAACAACCACGGCACACGGTGACTGCTCGGGGACCTGCTGGGATGGCTGCTGGCAGCAACTGCTCTGCCACCACCTCAGCAGTGTCCCGGCAATATCAGCTCTCCTGCCCCACCTGCAGCACCCGGGCACAGGGCAGAGCATGGAGGGGCCTCCCCTGGCACGGCAGCTCCCGCAGAAATGAACCAGCCTTGTTTAACCAGAGCTCTCACTGGCAAAGCATTTCCTCTGCTTAGAGACTCGTTTGCCAGCACAGACATTCCTCTGTCCCACAGAGCAAACCATCGGCTGCAGCCTCGCTCCGTGCCGGCCTCTGCCGCCTGTCATCGCTCCTGTGCTGGCTCATTCCTCCCCAGGAATCTGTCCCTTCACCAGGATGGAGCCTGGGGTGCAGCCATAGCACCTTGGCCATGCCACCTTGGCTGTGCTGTGCCACTCTGGCTACTCCTGGCCATGCACAGGCTTCTTCCTGCTGCCCAGCAATGGTCATTTTTGCTCTGGGATCTTCTAACCCCTCACTGGGTTCTTTCTTTTCTTTTATAGCTTGTGGAGTTACAGCTTCTGACTGCAGCCCCTGGTTTGGGTGCTGGTACACCTGCTCACTGGCAGAGGACAGGGAACTGCAAAATATGTAGGACTTCAATGAACATCACCAAGTAACACCTGACCCATCAGTGTGTTATCAATATTATTATACCAAAGGCAAAACCCACCTCTGTACCAACTGTTGGAAAAATGACTCTGAAGTTAACTCTATTCCAGCCCAAAACGTATCCAGGTGTGAGCTCACAGCAGCAATCCCAGCTCCTTGTGCTGAGCAAGGAAAGCAAACAACATCCCGACTCACCCAGTGCCATAACTCCAAGTAGCTCATCCTACTTAAAACATGTTTATTTGAGCTAAACAACTGATACCTCTCAGCTCTGTGCTGAGCCTCTGCTGATGGCTCTCCTTCCCACTGGGAGAGGGAAGCCGGGCTTAGAGTGGGATTTAGCGGCTCTGCTGCCTCTATCTCCTGGCAGCTCTGCACCCACTGCCGTGCCAGGGCTTCACAGTGTCCCCAGCATTGCCAGGGCCACACGAGACCCAAGTGAGAGCCACAGCAGCCCTGGGCACTGCTGCACCTCAGGGTCACAGGCTCGCTGCCTCCCAAAATCCCCATCCCAGCCACCCCGCACAGGAGGAACAAGAGAGAGGGAGGAGACATAATTCAATCTAGGGCTGAAAAATGTCTTAACTTAATTTCGGTGGGTCACGGACATAATCGAATCAGCCCCGTGCGCTGGAATATCGTTTCCATGTTTCCACAAAGACGGATAATTGTGCTCGGAAAGCCAGCCCTTGGTGCTCAGCGGGAAAATCGTGCCATGGGGGTGGGAGGGGGTCAGGGGCTGGGCTGGCAGCGCCGAGCAGAGCTGGGATGTGCTGCTGTGCCCGCTCAGGGTGTGACAAGGGCAGACAAGGGGCTGGGGGCATCGCCCTGGCTGTGGCAGCAGTGACACGCAGGTGAGAGGTGGCCCGGGCAGGAGGACACCGGGCAGGGAGCGGTGGTGTCGGCACAGTGCGGGGCGAGCCACGGCTCCGTGTGGAGCATGGTGCCAGATCCCAGCCTTCGGGAACATTCAGTGATGGATTAAATGCAATCTGACTACCACTGTGGGAGGTTGGAGAGAATTACTTCATACAAATGCACTTCGGAAAGTATTTAGAGTCAAATTTTCAAAAGCCCCTGAACGATTTAAGAGCCAAAATCCCATTTTCCAAAGTCACTTAAATGAGCAAGAAAAGATCAGTTAAGAAAACACGCGAGCAGCCGGGGCCTGGGGGGACGGGCTGCGGTGGCCGCGGGGGCAGCACCGCGTCACGATCAGCCACCGCAGCCCTTGCCCTGGGAGACAGGAGGATGCATCGGCCTCAGAAAGCATCCCTGGGTTTCCTCCTGGGGAATCAGCCCGGGATGGGTCCCGCTGGGTCAGACTGAAGGGAATGGTCCCGCTGGGATCAGGGACAGCGCCTGGCTGAGCAGCTGTGGGGCCACCGCTGCCACCGCCGGCTCCCATCACGGACCCCTCCCGGGCAGGAAGGGTCCCCGGCTGTAACGGGAGAAGGCAGAGCTGCAGCTGGGAACCACAGGGCTCCTTCCCTTACCCCACAACCGCTGCTGCCTCCTAAAAGCGTCTCCAGTTCCCCGCTCAGCATCCTAATGAACCGCAAGGGCAGCTGGGACCCTTTGAGGCAGCAACCATGGAGACTCAACCCCCCCAAAGAGCAAATCCCAAAGCAATTAGCTTTGCAAGGCTCGGCCGGGGCTGGTGGAGGTTCCACATTCCTCGGTGGCTGTAAAGCTCTTTACTGGGATTGTTTTCCTGCGTGAGCCCTGCCCGGGGTACACATGGTGGCTCCAGCTCCCAGCACCTTTGGTGCATGCCATAAAAAAACACTCTCACGTTGCCTTTGCTGGGGCTGAATCGGAGTGAGTTTATACACTTCCCCCAATAGAAAGCAAAAAAAGGATCTGAGACAGAATTCTTGCTCCAGGATCCTTTACAATTCCTGGAGGACATTTTTGGAAAGGGAAGGGTTGTATTTACTTTGGCAGCCGACTCTGCTCCTATATACATATGCATGGAAAAACTGCACTCACCTACGGTTTCCAGGGCTCCCTTGTCTGCAGAGCACCAGCCCAGGTGGTAGCTGGCGGGCCCCCGGACCTCTGTTTGGAAATGGCACGTGGAATTGGAAGCTGAAGTTTAAACCTCTCCCCAGGGCAGCCCTGGAGGCTGCTGGCCCTTCCCGGGAGCGCTGGAGGGGATGCGGCAGCCCCGGAGCTCATCGTGGCTCAACACAACCAGAGGCAGGACCCAAAACCAGAGGCAGGACCATCCCTGGGATGCCCCCGTGTGCCCCCACCACCCCCATCCCCGGGCACCTCTCCCCACCTGCACCTCCAGCCTTCCCGTGGCTGCTGTGATTAATTCACTGACAGTGGGGTTGGAATAAATCCACTCGTTGGCACGTTGTAAATTCATCACGTGCTGGGGACGCACATTCCAGCCCACCATAAACACCCCTGGCTACGAGCTAGTAAATCTGCCTGCCGAGCTGCTGGATGAATGGAGTCCCTGGGTCCTGGGGGCAGCTCCAATCCAGAGCTGGAGTGACCCCACAGCACCCGGCTGTCTCTGAGAGGAGGTGGTTCCAGAAAGGGGCTGTCAGGAGCAGGCTGTCACCCTCCCAGTTTGTGTCCTTCCTCCCTGTGCCATTCCTGCACTGGTGACTGCTGGGTGCTCCCGTGAGTACTGGGGACCCATCCCATGGGATGAGGCAGGATCCTGCAGCCTGTCTGGGAGCTGCCCAGAGCACACAGAGGGAGTTTGCTGCCCTGGTGCTCTGCTGGGCTGCTGAAACTTTTAGGCAGAAAACTAGTTGTAAAACAAACAAACAAAAAACCAAAAAAACCCAAAACATTTTATTGTCCACCAAACAGCTGCTGCTTCATTTTATGGGGGTCATTCTCTGAGGAGGTCAGGCTGGCAGAGCAGAGACATCAGCCCAGGTCTAGGCAGGCTCCAGGCTCCTGGCACCCCCAGCTCAGCTCCTCCAGCCTCCATCCATCCATCCCCCAGCTGGCACTGGGGCCACAGCAGGCACAGGCAGGGAAGGGCACGTGTGGCTGTAGGATTTTATCAGCTGCACTATTGTTGGGGCTGTCAGCAGGTGGCTCTGGGGAGGGGGCATGGGGGGCCCTGCTTGGTGGGTGCTGCATCCTGTGGCACCCTGAGATCCTGTCTGCAGGGCCAGACAGTGCGTGAGCAGCTCCGGAGGGGAGGGGAGGGGAGGGGAGGGAGCGGGCAGCAGGGCTGGTTCCCATCGCCTTCCCCGGGAGAGGAAGCTGGGGCACAGCTCAGCATCCCTTTCCCAGAGGAAGCCAAGTGCTTGGGATGTGGCACTGCCACAGGATGCAGATGCCATCCGGCAGGGTTGGGGCTGCTGCAACCCCAGCTCTGCACAGACCCTGCTCCCCCAGAGAGCTGAATGCAGGGCTGAGGGCCCCTGGGCACCACCAGGGACGGGGTCCCCCCGGTGGGATNGCTCAACACAACCAGAGGCAGGACCCAAAACCAGAGGCAGGACCATCCCTGGGATGCCCCCGTGTGCCCCCACCACCCCCATCCCCGGGCACCTCTCCCCACCTGCACCTCCAGCCTTCCCGTGGCTGCTGTGATTAATTCACTGACAGTGGGGTTGGAATAAATCCACTCGTTGGCACGTTGTAAATTCATCACGTGCTGGGGACGCACATTCCAGCCCACCATAAACACCCCTGGCTACGAGCTAGTAAATCTGCCTGCCGAGCTGCTGGATGAATGGAGTCCCTGGGTCCTGGGGGCAGCTCCAATCCAGAGCTGGAGTGACCCCACAGCACCCGGCTGTCTCTGAGAGGAGGTGGTTCCAGAAAGGGGCTGTCAGGAGCAGGCTGTCACCCTCCCAGTTTGTGTCCTTCCTCCCTGTGCCATTCCTGCACTGGTGACTGCTGGGTGCTCCCGTGAGTACTGGGGACCCATCCCATGGGATGAGGCAGGATCCTGCAGCCTGTCTGGGAGCTGCCCAGAGCACACAGAGGGAGTTTGCTGCCCTGGTGCTCTGCTGGGCTGCTGAAACTTTTAGGCAGAAAACTAGTTGTAAAACAAACAAACAAAAAACCAAAAAAACCCAAAACATTTTATTGTCCACCAAACAGCTGCTGCTTCATTTTATGGGGGTCATTCTCTGAGGAGGTCAGGCTGGCAGAGCAGAGACATCAGCCCAGGTCTAGGCAGGCTCCAGGCTCCTGGCACCCCCAGCTCAGCTCCTCCAGCCTCCATCCATCCATCCCCCAGCTGGCACTGGGGCCACAGCAGGCACAGGCAGGGAAGGGCACGTGTGGCTGTAGGATTTTATCAGCTGCACTATTGTTGGGGCTGTCAGCAGGTGGCTCTGGGGAGGGGGCATGGGGGGCCCTGCTTGGTGGGTGCTGCATCCTGTGGCACCCTGAGATCCTGTCTGCAGGGCCAGACAGTGCGTGAGCAGCTCCGGAGGGGAGGGGAGGGGAGGGGAGGGAGCGGGCAGCAGGGCTGGTTCCCATCGCCTTCCCCGGGAGAGGAAGCTGGGGCACAGCTCAGCATCCCTTTCCCAGAGGAAGCCAAGTGCTTGGGATGTGGCACTGCCACAGGATGCAGATGCCATCCGGGGGGGTTGGGGCTGCTGCAACCCCAGCTCTGCACAGACCCTGCCCCCCCCCAGAGAGCTGAATGCAGGGCTGAGGGTCCCTGGGCACCACCAGGGACGGTGTCCCCACGGTGGGATGAGCATCAACAGGGACAGACAACCATGGGGACATGCCAGCTCTTGCCCTGCTACTCCCTTTTCTCGTTCTCCATCCCTTGTGCCCTCTTTGCTGATGCTGGTGGGAGCTGTGTGCCCCACATGGGCCCATTTTGGGGACCCTGGGTCCTGGCTTGTGCCAGCACAGGGGAGGGGGCCTGGGGGTCTGTGCTTGCCCCAGTGCAGCACCATGGCCCGAGAGCTCCCGGCAGCTCCAGCCTCTATGAAATAATTTGTTATTTTAGTTGTAAAACAGTAAGTGGCCCCTTTCCAGGCAGAGAAGGGAAAAGCCAAACGGCCCCACTCCTGCTAATGACTGAACCAGTCAGTCAGCATGGGCAGGACTGGCATGGGAGCCTCCCCTGTGCCCCCTCTGACACCCCTGTGCCCCTTCTGACACCTCTGTGCCCCCTCTGACACCTCTGTGCCCTCTCCACTGCCCTGCCATCAGGGCTGAGCTAATGATTAATTACCAGGGCTGCCACCTCTCAGAGGAGCTGCTGTTCAGGGCCACGCTGCCACAGGGCTGCAGGGACACAGCCTGCAGGGACACAGCCTGTCTCACCGTGCTCTTCATCATGGGCTGCAGGGGCTCCTCTGCCTCAGAGGTGACACTGGAGCTCCAGTGTGTCCAGTACAGCACCAGTGCCCAGCCACCCCCCAGCCATGGCTGTCACCAGGACGTTCCCAGGCACAGCAGTGAGGTGACAAACCTGTCACAATCTCAAAGCCTTTGTGCCCCATGTTGGCTGCTGGGACAGGTTTCCCCCTCTGAGCTTCAAAGGGGATGAGAAGCCCCAGGAGGGAGGTGGGGATGGATGGGACTGTGCCATTCCCTAGGCCAGGTGTGGGTGTCAGCTGCTTCTTGGCATCTCCCCTGGGCCCAGGGATGGGGACACCTGGAATGCCCCCTCCTGTCACTGTGAGCAGGAGCCCGGGGGTGCAGCAGGGTCTCAGCAGGGCCCTGCTCATGGGTTTGACCCCCCAGCAGAAGCAGTGCCTGCTCTGAGTGCTGGGCACAGACACAGAACCCAACACCATCATTCCCAGAATCCCAGGGATCTTGCAGCAGTGCCAGGGCATCACTCCCAGAATGTGGCAGCACGATGCAGAGAGCTCCAGGGCTGTGCAGGCAACACCCCTCCCGCTGTCAGGTTATAGACTCGAGTCCTCAAAAATGCAAAAAATGCACAGGGAATCAAGGTTGGCCTGAAGAGTTTTGATCTTCCTGCAATTGCTGCAGTATTGCTGTAAGTGCATCCAGATGGCTCAGACCACACAGACGCAGAGCCACCGCTACCGTCACCTTCGGCCACCCTGTCCCACCCTGCCTGCCCTGCTGGGTCACCCCCGGGGCTGGTGGCATGTGCCAAAGGGCAGCACTCAGGCAGGTTGAGCTGCATGTCGTTAGGGTCAGCCCTAAGGGGTGGCAGTGATGTGATCTGTCCCCTAGGGCTGGTGGCTTGTCATGTGGCTCCCAGGGTGACAGGGACAGTTTGTACCTGGGGTGAGGGATGTGACCTCCAGTTGTTTTGCTAAATGTAACGGAGACCTGAGCACCTTGCAGCCAAACTTCAGAGCAGCTGCTGAGAGGGGATGCTGAGCTGTGTCTCAAAACCCCTGGCCTTGTTCCCTTAGCTCTGGCACAATCCCTGCATGGCCCTGATGGGCTCCTCAGTGTGTCAGGTCCCTGCCTGGCTCTGTGACTTCACAATCTCAGTGAGCATTGCTACTGCTACTTCCAAGAGAAGGGAAGATGGTCGTGGTAGTTTACAGCAGGTGAGTGTTGTGGCTACAGGAAGCTGGGGCAGGGCAGACCTATGCTTATTTTGTTGCTTTTACAGGATCTCAGAGCTGAGGAGCGAGGGATGGAGGGGTGGAAGGATGGAAGGATAGATGAAGGCTGGGAAATGCCCTGGCCTCGAGTTGCTCCCCAGAGATGCCTGGTCCCAGCTCAGTGCATCAGTTCTGGCCCCATTGCGGGCACTGCTGCCCATCCTCCTCTTCCTGCTCCCCAAAATGTGGTGAGCAGGTGATGCTAAATCAGCCAAAGGCTCATTTTGACCCACCAATCATACTCAGAGACACAGTGGCGAGACAGTGCAGGTGCTTGGACTTGGCCAGGGGTGCTACAGTGGGCAGAGGGGCACAGGCAGGGCTGGGGGTCCCTCCTGCCCATGTGGGGTCCCCCAGAGCACCCTGGTGCTACCAGTGCTGACTCCTGGTCTCGCTCCTCGCAGGAGCAGGAATGTGTTTACCCAGAGCTTGCCCCTTAGGGAACAAACCCGCGGTGGCTTTTGTCAAAAAGCAAGAGCATTTCTGGCGAGTTCAGAATTTCCTTTCCTGAAAGCCAGTTCCCAGGAAGGAAAACATGTTTTGACAAAAAGCTGATGCCCAGTTCTGTGTGGCTTAGCTGAGAACTGAGAACAGTGTCAGCAGTGAGAGTGCCTTGCCCAGCTCTGCTCCTCCCCACCGAGAACACCAATTCCCCCATGCAGGGGACAAGGGGCTGTCCCCACCTGGAATCACCCCAATGCCAGCCCAGCTGTGGGCGTGGGGCTCACGTGGTACCTGCTGGGGATGCTCCCAGCATCCAGCACGTTCCTCTCCCATCACCTGGAGCAAGATCCTGGTCCCATCCCCGCTGGCCTCCTCACCCCCGGTCCCGGCTGAGCACCCGCAGGCCGGTGGCCGTGCTCCCCCTCCCCTGCACTGCCCACCAAACCGAGGAAGTCGCAACCGCAGAGCTCTTGAAAGCATTTTTTTGGTGGAGACCACCGGTACTGAGAGATTAAAATTGCTGTTGTTTCTTCCATTACTCAGCTTTCCTGAATTATGGGGTGTAATACTCAGGGAGTGGGAATAATTAGGGGAGAACAATGGCAGGCTTGAAGGCTTAACTACGCCTGTGTGGTACTGCCGGCCAGGCCAGCCTGCTGTCACATTTCTCTAGGCCTCCATTTTCCACAGCCCGTGCCAAGCCCTTTCCACCACGGTACCCGCTCCGGCTTCCTCATTCCTCGGTCTCCGCTCCCCGGCCCGGCTGTCCCGCTTAACGCTCGGCTCCCCGGCTCCCGAACAGCGGCACGGAGCTCTGTGCCCCGCCCCGGCAGGATGCGGGAGCTTGGGGGATGCAGGAGGGTGGGACAGAGGGATGCTGAGCCCTGGGGTAAAGGGATGCAGGAGCTCAGGGGATGTGAGATGGGGGAGGCTGAGGGGATGCAGGAGCTCAGGGCAGCCCCATCGCCTTTCTGTCCCCTCCAGGCTCCTCAGCATGAGGCGAGCAGAGGTCCTACCAGGTCATCTCAGTGTTCCACGCTCGAGGAAGCCGCTGGATTTCTCCCCTTGGCAGGGAACACCCTGCAGCTCCTCGGTGGCATCTTGCTCAAGCGCCTTCCCAGCAATGGCTCGGCGCTGCGGGGCCTGGGGAGCAGTGACAGCCCCGGCCGAGAGCTTGGGCAAGAGGCCACAATGCTGCTCCCAGCCCCGGGCAGTCGCTGGCTCCAGCCGGGGCACGCGGGCAGCTGCGGGGGGCTCTGTGCCTGCCATGGGACAGGGATGAGGAGCCACAGCCCAGGGCAGAGCCAGCCCAGCGCCTGGCAAGTTCTCCCTGAGCTCTTGGATGTCAGCGCTAGCACTAATTAAAATAAAATCAATATTTTTTCGCTGTAAAAAAGAGACATTGTTCTGGCGAGCACTTTCCCCGAGTCAGCTCCTGTGTCTGTGTGACGGGCAGGGAGAAGCCAACGGGATCCTGGGGCTGCAAGGAACGTCTGGGGCTTCGCTTCATTCGGGGAGGGGATTGGTTTTAAATTTTCAAATTGTTTTCTCGTCTCTCTGTTAACTGAACTGTTTGGAAGTCTTGACTGCAGCCATCCCTGGTCATCCAGGCATCTGGTTCAGTCCTGCTTGGGTGAGACGCCCACCATGGCAGGGACAGGGTGGGGTTGGGGATGGGATAGGGCGTGGAGGACGGGATGGGATCAGGGACAGCCTGGCTCATTAGGTCTCCACTTTAATTAATGTTTGCTGGGCAGGTGGCTCCCCTTGAGCTCATCAGAAACCCGCTATGCTCCCAGAATTCCTGGTCTCTCAGGAGCTCCTGTTTTCTCTCACAAACAGCCTCAAGACTTTATTTTCTGCCGAAAAACAGCCTGAGTGGAATCATATTTTAGCTGTTGGACACTTCGAGGAAAATTCCCGTAGCTCCCAACTGGAATTGTGGCTGGGATGGGAATTCACTGATGGCTGAAGTCGATCGTCTCATGAACCTGCAACCAGCGGTCCTGGGTGACACCCTTGGAGCTCTCCTGGGCTGCAAGATCTCCCTCAGGGCAGAATTCCTCTTGGAGCTCATCCTGTCCGTGGTACCCAGAGGATCAATGATGATGATGATGATGGAGCCTGACCCCCAACCCCACGGGGCTCTACCCTTCACCCTTGAGAAGATGCATCAACGTGAGTATTTTGCTGAACTCGAGGGGAATTTCTCACAAGTCTGTTCCTTTGTGCAGGCTCTTTATGTCCATGTGTGTGCACAGTAAGGATGTTGTACTTTAGATTTATAATTCAATTAGAGCGATGGTTATAGAAAATCCCATTTGAATAATTTTGTAGGAGTTAAATTATTCAATTGATCAAGTGCTGCTATTGCTGTGTTAATGAGGTATTGTTATGATTAAATGCTGGTAAATCCTTTAGACTTAATCCACTGATCCAATCTGAGGCTAAATTTAGTAAGGGGATCCTCTCCTGCACCTGGTGACTCAGTCTGGGAGTGTCCCTTGCATTCCTGACTTTTTCCTCCCTTCCTTTTACCCTCCCCATTTCCACCTAAATCATTGTAGGTTGTTTTTAATCGGATTTTCCTTGGTGTGATTTATCTACCCCATAAGAAATAGAGTGACAAAAGTATATCAAACCTGCTTTTGCCAGCAATTCAGCCCCAAACCCCTCATTCACCACAGGCTCAGGGAAAGAGCGACCATTCCAGAGGCTCCCTTACTCAGAAGCCACAATTAAAATGATTTTAAAAAAACCCAAACATTTCTCATCAAAATTCCTGCCTGGTTCTGGCTCTTGTCGTGGGCTAAGGCTGCTCAGCACCAGCAGCTTCCTCTGGGCAAACCCACCCTGCTGGGCTCTCCCAGTCCTGGCTGTAGCTGGGAAAATGGAAATTTTCCTGTGGAAATTCAGGAAGGCTGGAGCAGCACTGCCGTGGGGGTTCCTAGGGTCCAGTGAGCTCATGGCTTCGGGGTTTATGGTGCAAAGCTGATTCCTGAGCTGTACCCATCCCAAGAGCACTCCAGCACAGTTTTGGGTGGATCCGGACTCCACGGGACGCTGTCCCCGTGTCACATCCTGCACAGCTGAGGGTGGCTTCCAGAGGGGAATTGGGGTGCTGCTGGAGGGGCAGTGGTGCTGTGGGGTGAATTATTGGGGTTTGGGGGTGAGGGGTGGAATGAGGTAGGGGGGACTGGACAGTCCCCACGCAGGGAGAGCACCAGCGTCCTCACTGGGTCGTGCCATGGGGCTGGCAATGGTGGCATGGCCGATGTCACCCTCCTTCCCTGCGGCTGGATCATCCCTTCCCACTGCAGCTGGCACGAACGGCCGCTGCCTAAATGGCCACATAGAGGAACAAAGCACCACGGAGACCCGGCAGCACGGACCCGACCGGGGACAGGGGGACACTGAGATGGGTCGTGTCCCCTCCGCAGCCTCTCGTCATCCCTGCGCGTGCTTCTGGTGGCCTGTCTGTGCTGGAGCAGGGATGATTCTCCCTGCATTTCCCTTCGCCCAGGACTCAGCAGCCGCCTCCGGCACAGCCTGGCTCTCACAGAGCTGGATCCGCTCCGCAGCCGGGCAGAGCGTGGGAGGAGGGTGCCGATCCCGCCTAGGAAACACAAAACAATAAAAGAGGAACAATGGAGCTTCCTTCCCGTCACCCCAAATACCAAACGCCACCAGAATGTGGCTCAGCTCCGAGCGGCGCTGCCGGGGCTGCTTCTGTGTCCCCTGACCCGAGGGAGGAACTGCAGACACCTCCGCCTCTTCCTCACCCTGGCAAGGGATGCTGTGGGAGGGCGGGTGCCAAGGAGCATCGCCAGAGGGCTGCCCTGACCCGGCGCTGCTGCCAGCGGCATTCCCAGCCTTGGAAACTGCGTTTGGGCCAGGGCAGGGGGGTGCAGCGTGGCCGTGCCTTGAGAGAGGATTTTGTCAGCTGCCTGCGCTTCCAGGGTAGCCAAACACGTGTTGCAGGGGCCCAGAGTGTGTTGTAAAAACATCCAGGTGCCCAAACTCGCCAGGTCATTATCAGGCACAGAAGACGTTCTCATAGATTTGGTGCCCGTCTGGTGCCAAGCATGGGGAGATGCCCGACCAGGTCGGCATCTTGGGTGGAGTTGGATCCACACCTGAGTGGTGCCCACACCCCGAATATCCAACACCTGGCTGTGGCAGGTGCTTAGGGACACGGAGCCAGAGCCCCCTGAGGGGCTGGTACCCGCCTGTCCCTGCTGGCTCCACCCGCACCTCGGCTGCCACCGGCACCGTGCCAGCCCTGCCGTCCCCCATGCACGAGCCCTCGTGGGTGAAACAGCCTCTGCACGGCCTCAGCGAGTGCCCGGCACCCTGGCCAAGCACATCTGGCTGAAAGCTGTGGGAGCTGCCCCGGCAATGAGGACACCAGCCCGGAAACGCTCCTTTCCCACAGAGATTCTCTCGTCCCATCCAGGATCCTCACCCGGCACCATCCCTGCCCCTTCAGCAAGTGCTGGACTGTGGGGTCTGGACAGTGCCCAGGGCTGTCACCCACCCTGTTTTGGGTGACAGGAGCGGGGCTGGGAGCTCTGCTTCCCAGCAGAGAGTAGAGAAGGGACCACCTGGCTCATGGCTGGCACGAGGTTGGGAAGTGTGGCTGGGATCACCCTCAGCCAGGAGCAGCAGCCAGCTTGTCCAGGTTTTCTAACACTGGCTAGGTTGTCCCCATGCTGGGGACATGAACTGGTTTAAACCCTCACCCTGGACCCTGCGAATCACACACAGACCTTCAGCTCCTGCCAGTGTGCTCCATCAGGACACCAGCCAACGTCCCACTTTCCTGCAGGAGGGGGACAAGGGCTGGAAAGCTCCTTCCACCTCTGCAGCAAACAAAACTCCTGCATCCTGTTGCTGTGGGAGGCTGGGATGTGGTTGGGACACGGTGCTGTGGCCGATGCATCACGGGGTGCTCACGGGGCTGGATGAGGGGCTCACCCCAGCATCGCTCCCACCCTGCATCCCATGTCCCCCCCCTTGACTTGTTGCTATTGTCATCTCCAATATCACGCAGGGATGTGAGAGGCTGGAAGTCGCCTCTTTTCCTGCCAGGTTAAATGGCTCACTAGGAATGTCTATTATTCCCACAAGTCAACTTTCCCCTCCACGGTATGTGTCAGGGGTCAGGGCTGGCACCACATGAAAGCGCCGGGTATTCAATAACCGAGAGCCGTGGAAAGGCTTCAGTCCAAGCCCAGCCACGTTGGGGTTTATTGATGCAGATGCCTTTCCCCATTTGTTTCCTATAAACAGCACATGGTAATATTTAGTAGGTTTCAAACAGAGCTTTTTGCATATTCTCCCTTGTCTGCAGCGAGCTGCTCAGTAGTAGACAGTTTTAATTTACTTAATGCAATTTCTGCTTTTTGTTCTTCCAGAAGGTCTGGGCTGGTTTTGACCCTGTCGCCCCAGCAAAATACTGTAATTCCCAAGGGGCTGGGAGCAGGAGTCCGGGATCCACTCTCTGCAGGGGTGAGGACAAGGGATCTCACTCCCCCCATTCCCTCTGGGACACAGCCTCAGGAGCCGGGTGCGTGTTGGGGCTGTTTGGGGCTGCCCTGACTGGCTGCCACTCCTGGCCAGGCCAGCAGCACATGGTGCTCGCCAGCTCCAGAGAAAAAAAGCCACTTTATTGCAAAAGCTGCCACTTCCCCATCCTCGGGGCTGGCAGGCACATCCCTGGGCACTCAGTGCCCGGGATGGAGGGTGACTGCAGGGTGACCCCAGAGCAGGGAATGCCCACGAGCACGGAGCAGAGATCCCAGCAGAGCAGGGTTCCTGAGGAGCACTCACACAGGAAAGGGAAGCAGGAACTCCTGCTCCTGGAGAGCAGGCATTGCTGTTCCTTGTCCCCACACTCCTGGCAGCAGCACTACACGGCCAATGCCAGCCAAGGAGCAGCACTGGGCTGGCACAGAGAGGAAGCACACATGCCCCTCCAGGTGATTTTTTGCCACTGTAAATCCCCACGGAGAGTTTTGACTCTGCAGCAGAGAGTCCCAGCATTGAGCACACAGTGGATTCACAGACCCCAAACCAGCCACACTGAGTGTCTGCCCCCAGTCCCTCCGTGTGTGGAATACTGGGCAGGTTCCTCCAGGCAGCAGCTTCCAGGCCTGCCGACAGCCAGAAATTCTTGGTGCGGTGCTGCCGTCACCCTGCCAGCCCTGGGCACCCTGTCACCACTGTGACCCTGTCACCACTGTCACCCTGCCAGCCTCAGGCAGGGGCTGAGGCCCTGCTGCCACTCCCCACCAGCACCCACCACCAGAACACAGGCAAGAGGAGACCGCAGAATTGACACCGCGATTCTTTTAATGCAATTGCTTCTAAAATGCAGCTTTAAAGTGACTTGGAATGGTCAACAATGAGAAATAAGGGATGGTTTTGAGCTCTGCAACGTGACCATGTGGCACCTCTGCCCCCAACACCCACCTGCCACTGCTGGGCCACCACTATGCCTCTGACTCCTCTTACAGCCACTCACTGTCCCTTCACAGGGCACATGTCACACAGGGCATCCAAAGGGACTCTCTGGGGCCAAAAAAGGGACAGGGCAAGCCATCCAGTGCCAGATGACCCAGCATTCCTCCAGAAAAGCCAAAAAAGAGCAGCACAAGCAGCAAGTTGCTCCCTCTCACCTCACATTCGGGCAGCAACCCACACAGATTCTGGAGTTCCCAAAGACCAAGGGGCTGTGCCTTCATGCTATGTGAAGTGATTTGGGAACCCAGTGCCCTGACTATGTTCTCTGGGTGGCAGAGGAACCTGATGTTCCAATTTCTTGCTTTTTGATATCTAATACTTATTTATGTATTTATTTTTCAGAGCAGCAAGTGCCACAGGTCAAGTAACTGGGAAATTCTGAAGGAGGATCAATGCCAGTGAGAACAAACCCCAGCACTGCCTTCACACCACACAGCCTTTACACCCCCCAACAGCAGAAGAGAGCCTGAAATGCCTTTAATAACTCCCAGGCCTCAGCCTGAGTTTGATTCTGTGCCCACTGTGGAGCACTGATGCCGTTTTAGACACTCTTTCTCCATGTAAAATAATTCCTGCTGCTCCACTGGAGTTTGACCTCCTCCCCTGAGGCTTCTGGGGGAGGGACCGTGGAAAGGCCATGGGACTCCCAGATTTCTGTGGTGCCTGAGCAGAGCAGTCCCCACCCTGGTGCCAGCACTCCAGCAGCTGTCCTTGGTCACCCCTTTGGATCTTCAGAATCAAGTGCAGGAAGCCAGTTTGGTCTACAGAAACACTACACACATCTCCAAATGGATTTTAAACACCTCATTTAAGGAAGGACAGGGTTTAGCAGGGAATCAGTGGGCTCTTGTAGCTTGGTCTCCAATTCTGACGATCTCACACTGATCCAGATGTGAAGAGGTCAGAGCTCTCCTGGAGTCTGAGCAGTTGTTCTCACACAACCCAGGTCACAATTGGAAACTGAGCACAGAAAGCCCCCAGGGAGAAGGAAAAGGACATCACCTGATGAAAAAGCTTCAGAATGAACCTGGGAAATAAACACCAACCAGACAATGGTCTTCTACAGAGGATGGGAGTGAGAGTAGAAGAAAATAACATCTGAGACAGTCAGTGAATCAGTCTGAGTGTGCAGGGGCAGGAGATCCCTATGGATCTGTGAGGAAAGCTAATGGGCAAGCCCAGCTGGTCCCTCCAGTCCCCAGGGAGATGGGGCCATGGTTCACTCTTCCCCAGCTGGAAGGTTGTCTTCAATCCTCCTGATGAACTTCATCCGTATTTCCGTGACGCTGTCGCCCTTCAGGGTGTCCTGGACAAACTTCACATCCACAGCCATCTGCACCTGAGTAAGGGAAGAGGAGAGAGAGGAGCTGCTAACTCCTCTTCACAGCAGCTTCTCCAGGGACTCAATGATCCTGGAGCACCAGTTCAAGGGCTCTAAGGGCATGACATGACATACAGGGCTCTACATAGTCCTAAATCTGAGACACAGCTGTTCTCTTGTCCCAGCCAATTCCCAGCTAGGGCTCACAGCAGCTGCAGAGTCAGGATTTTGGAGTTTCATACAAACTCAGTGAGTGCTTGAACTTGGGTTGTGAACTGAAGGGGCTCAGGCACCATCTCTGGGCCTCAGCTGCCACACATGACAGGAGCCAAGTGCTCCTACAGCTCTGCCCTTCTCCTGGCAATGCGTTTCAAGTCCAAAGCAAACCCAGAAGTCACGAACACAGAGCAGAATTCAAATTTCTGCTGACACCTGGCTACCCACACACCCATCCCAAGAGAAGAGAGATGGGCTCACCATTTCCAGGGCACCTCGCAGCACCCCACAGAGCAGGTTGGAGTAGATGAGGGTTGAGTGGTTGTCAGGGAGCTCCACAAAGTCCACCAAGGGGTTGTTTTCTAGGATCAGGGAGAACTCGTCGCCCCCAGGACTCCAGTTGGTGATGCTTGGAGTGATGCCCAGGTACATCTTAAATGCAATCTGTTGTGGCAAACAGGAGGAACAAGAACAGGTGAGGCAACAGCACAGCTCTGATCTTTGTAAAATTACTCAAAGGGCTTGCAAACACCTCTCCTTTCTTCCATTTCCCACCAACCAGCACTACTTGGGCTAAAGCTTTTTCTTCCCTCCCCAAAATCTTTATCACACTCTCAGAAGTCCTATGAGCAGCAAATATTCCATCCTCACATGCAAACCTCCCCCCAAAAAACCTGACAAAGCCATGCTGGGACATTTACCTTTGCAATAACATCTGCAGTTTCACGGAAATCGTGGCACCTCCCAACATTGGAACGGGCCAGGAAGTCCTCGATGAGCCGGACACCAATGTTGTAACCCCTGTGAAGGGACCAGAGCAACAGCTTTAGGAAGACAAGAAATATTTATCAAAGAAGCAAAGCCTAATGTGAGAAATGCCAGCGTTAAATAACTTCAGCCTGCCAGGATTTTGCTCCTGGAGCAGCGCACAGGGATGTGGCTGTGATCCCTGCTGTGATTTCAGCTCCCACATGGACCCAGCATGGCACATCCACTCCCACTTGTGCATCCACTCACATTTTGTCCAGCTGCTTGTTGACATCATCATCGTTCTCGTAGTCCTTGCAGAGCTGGGTCACCAGGGCGCCGTAGGTCAGCGTGAACAGCTCCGAGTTCTGCACACAGGAAAAGGGATTCACCCACCAGAACCCACCCAGGCTTTGCTGCTGCCGTGTCCTGTGCCACCCTTGGCATGGAGAGGGGAACAGGGACCTGCTGCCTCAAAGGAATCTGGTGCTTAATAAGGAGAGATCCCAGCTCCAACTCTGGCAACAACTTCATTCATTCTCCTCAGAACAGGGCTTGGAGGAACCTGCTCTACTGGCAGCTCCTGCCTTTTGCAGGGGGTGGGACTGGATGAGTTTTAAGATCCTTTTTAACCCAAACCATTCTGGGATTTTGGGAAAGAGACCAACACCTCCTGGATGGATGGAGGGCCCTGAATTTACCTCAACCACTGGCCCAGAGCTGAGATCTGGCTCAAACTCTTCCCTCTGTTCCATGAACAAGTTACAAGCAGGCAGTGCCTGTCAGGCTCCAGCTCTGGTCCTTCCAACAGGCCCAAAATGCTCCTCCAGTCAGGGATTTATGAAATTCTGCACCAAGAAAAAGGACTCCTCTGATCCCCAGAAAGTTGTCCAGGCACAGAATTTGTTTCACAGATTGAAATCAGCTCCTCAGATCCAGAATGGGCTCAGGGAGGCCAAGCCCAGGCCAGCTCAGTACACAGGTGCTGTGCACATCCACTTTGGGACTGGTCAGGACCAAAGCCACTCATGTTTTCTCTAAACAATTATCAAATTTGCAGAAAATTTGCCAAAAAAGGGGAAAGTTCTCCCCTCCCAGCCACCACCTTTGATCCTTACCCTTAAATGATGTCAAAGAGCATTTTTTGGGAGCCATTAAGCCAGACCAGTGATTAACAAGGTCTTTACAGGCTGCAGAACAAAACTCTGCAAAAGGAAGAGTTTTGGGGAGCAAACAAACCCCCAGCACTGGTTTCTGCTGTCAAGTTTTGGCATGCAGAGGGATCACAGGGGCTGACCTGGGATCTGTCACCTACCATGAGCTGCAGAGAGGCAGAAGGTGAAATGAATGGCAAATACCAATACTAGAGAATGAAAGCAGCAGCAGGCAGGGAGGGAAAAGAGACAAGATCAGAGTTAAGTGACGACACAGATAAGTTCACACAAAGCCACAACAAACACACAGAGGAAAATCACCCCCAAACGAATTGAAACTGGGTTTGTAGAGGACACGGGGAATTCCACCTTGTCTTCTTCCTGGATTAGGAAAAAATTCCTCCCTGTGAAGGTGAAGCGAAGGCTGCCCAGAGAAGTTTTGGCTGCCCCTGGATTCTTGGAAGTGTCCAAGGCCAGGCTGGACAACCTGGAATAGTGGAAGGTGTCCCTGCCCATGGCAAGGGATGGAATGGGATGAACTTTAGGCTTCAGGTATGAAAATAACCAGTCAGGCTGCTTGGAGCTGCTGCCCCACTTTGGACCCAAAAAACCGACACATTCTTTGGGGGTTTTACTCAAAAATTTGCTTTTGTCTCAGAAAACTAAAGGTCGGGAAGTTCACATCACCGGAAGGACAAGGTGGAAGTTCCTTTGGCTCAGCTGGAGACTTGGCAGAGAGTTTCACAGACATGCAGAACAGGCTGTGTTGGTTTTGAGGGTTTCAAGTCGTTTTAGAAAAGAGAGAGGTGGAGAGGGGATGGGGATGGATGGAGGGGATCCAGCTGTCCCCAAACTGAGGTGCTGTCACTGTGAGAGGCCATGGAGGTGTCACCTGCCACCATCAACACACCCAGAGCTGACCTCAGTTATTGCCGAGACGTTGCTATTAAAAGCAGCTTAAGCTATTACAGCAAGGCAAAGATTCAGATTCGGACAAAAAAATTTTAATTTTCAGCCCATTTGATGCAATTAAAGCGCCCAAAGCTTTTCCAGTATTTTTATTATTTAACACTGCAGGGCAGTGTGCAGTGTCCACACTGTGCATCTCCTCTGTGGCTACAGAAGTGCCAGAACTCCCGTGAGTTAACACAATTCTTTACATAATCCTTGTATTTAAAGAGCTGAATCCTTAGAAAAGAATCCCCTGGGGTGTGGAAGAGGCAGGAAGGGGCAGCCTTTCCTGACGGCCAAAGAGGGAGAAAACCCCAGGTTTTATTTTTTATTACCGATTCTGCATTAAAAATTAACGAATTCGACATGGTTTGCCCGAGAATCCGAGCTCAGCTCTGGAGCTTTGGGCTCCATCTCTCAGTTCCTGCTTCAGCCGGGCTGATAAGGCGGAATGAGTTGGAGAAGGGAAGTGAGACACGCCAGGGAAGCGTTTTGGGTGCGAGCTCCCCACAGACGGGAG
>VZTZ01050338.1:0-11286 GCA_013400955.1 Drymodes brunneopygia | reverse complement strand
TGTCATGAAGTGCCTTCAGGATAGGTAATAAATATGGTAAAGGTTTTAACTGCATATCAAGAACATTACAGAGCTAAAAAGAGATTTCTACTGACAAAGACTTTTTAAAGGAAGCAAAGCATAGCTGCAATTGGAGAGTATATGCTAATTAGTAAACTGATGTGTCAGCACCATCACCAAGTTTCTCAGTATGGGGGACCATAGTTTCACAAGTTGCCTTATGGGCTCTTAAAAAGAAGCATAAATAGAACAGTCAAACCCATGGAAAATACTTTTAATATGTCTTTTTATAGATCACTTTAATTTTTGCAAGGTAGAGGATAGATAATTGCACTCGGTGACTCCTAAAATCAAGTAATGTTTCCCTTTGTATTCTGGGGAGTGGCATGCACGTCTGATTGTCTGACCTTGCAGATAAAATCTCTGTCTTTTGCATGTTCTGCACCTCCTGTAGCCATTGACATAAAAACCATTATCAGTAGTGTGTCACCAGAGAGCATTCTTGACTTAAAAGCTGTTTCTTCTGCGTTGCCAGTTAGTTTTCCAGGCTGGATTGCCCTCGTTAAGTAATGAGCTTGATAGTGCTGGTGGCTGTTAGGAATGCAAAAGGCTTCCCTGGCTTGAAGGCAGAATTCTCAAGGCTAATCTAAATTCTCATTCAATAGTTTCTCATTGGCTTTTCATGAAGACTTCCATTTATTAAGAGAGCAGTTTGGTATGTAATTTCACAGAAAGAGTAATGATCTTTCTAAAAGTTTTTGAATTTTCCTCCAAGTAATTAATCTCATCTATGCATAAGCTAAAAGCTTGCATGAATATGTTTGCTTCTGTGAATTTTAACTGATTAGAAAAATGTTTTCATTGTAGAAATTGTGGGGATGCTCTGCTGTGTCTACTCTTTACTATTCCAAATAACATTTTTAAAATGTAGCTAGCAAAATTTTCGGAAGTATTAGAATACCATGATAGATTATGATATATCTAATCAGTAAAGCATAAATTAATATGTGTTTAAACTGGTATACAATAGACCTTCAATACATGTACCCTTAAAAATGGACATTTTTTCTTTTCAGTAATAAGCCCCAGTATTTTCCTGTGGCTCTCATCCAAACCTTTTTCTTCAGTATCTTTGTTACAATCATTTCTTTGCTCAGAACAAGCTCCCTGATACCTTCCTGCTGGATGTTCCTTTTTTTTTTTTCCCACATTCAGAAATAGCTGATGTTCAATGTTGATGGAAACATGAGTCGCCCAGAAGCTGACATTCAGTAGGTCATGGCAGCCTGTAGGATGCAGGAAAGGCAGCCTGATAGCCACATTTCTCTCCATATCACAGACATACTTAGAATTACAACCTGCATTTTTGCAGTGTCACTTTCTATAAGCTCAGTACAGCCAGGGGCAGGGAGTTGGACTTGGTGATCCTTATGGGTCTCTTCCAACATGAAATGAAATGTTCTATGATTCTGAGAAACAGTTTTTAACAAAAAACCCCATTATTCTATGACTGCTATGGGAAAAGGTTCTTTGTCAATTTTGCATTAAGCTTTGAATATAAAATAAGCTGTGAAAATTGTGAGTTTGGGTATCAAAGACTATTTATTTAAAGGGAAACTGTAGACTCACGTGGCCCTCATGATTTTGTTTTTGCTGTTCAGATGAAGACTGGGGGTCAGGTTGTTCTTTGTGAAAAGAGAGAAATTGCAGACAGATTTGGGGTTATTTTATCAGCTACAGAGTCATTTGCTTTCTTGATCTGAGGCAATAAATTCTTAGACATAACTTTGTGTAAATAATCATTAATCCTAATAATAATGTACAGTGGCCTCCCTGACCTTGCAAAGAGTCCTGACTTTGCTGGATTTATCATGGAGAATCAACAGCAATTACGAGGAAATTGCAAATGTCCTTGTGGGGTCTTCAGTCCTCCAGTGCTAGTTTTTCCCAGTCTTACAGGATAAATATTTCAGCTTATTACACTGACTTGTTTGGAAGCTATTCTGAGGAAGAAGAGGGGAAAAAGGAGATGGGGGGCAGAAAATGCAGCTTGGTTTCTTGGCTGAGGGATCCATTTGTGTTTTCATGGTCAATTATCTGTGCTTATACTCTTGACTTTATGTAAAGACTGTTTTTATTTAATATTTAGAGCATGATCTGGGCAGCATCTGAGATAAAAGAAATACTAATGATTTTAGATGCACAGGCAGAGCTATTTCCCTTACAGGGGAAGGCATTCTTTTAAAATTTGAAAAGATGAGAAGAAAAAAGCCCCAACAACTTAACCTGTATGGTTGTTTTTAAATAATGCACATGGAATGTATTACTAAAAGCTGCACAGAAACCTAATGTTGGTTGGAAATATCCCCCTGAAAATTTGGGGTGTTGCTTTTTACAGTGCAAGTCTTCTACCCTGCTATTTTAATTTTAATAACACTTTCCCCCCCCACTGATCAGCTGGATGTGATTCAGATGGAAGATGGGAAGAACAAGATCATAGCAAGTGGATGCTAACAGATTCTGAAATATGATCATTATCAGCTGTTTGAGATTCAGTGGCTGTAATATGTTAATGAACTATTAAATTATGCAGATAGGAATCACTGAAAGAGGAATGACATCAAATGGAATTATGTGACAAATATGACAAAATCTCATTCTTCACTCTCCTGTTCTTTTCTAATGGGAAATATTAAATTAAAAATTTTAATTCTATGTTTATGGATGGAAATTCTGTGAAGAAGCTTGCATACATCCAAACTAATTAGTTTTATTTGTCAAGTATGGCTAAAAGACAAACGGATGATGATGCTAAAAAGTAGACCTTAGAAATCCAGTTAAGCACTGGCAAGCCACGATCATCCATCATCCAGTCACAAGGGAAACAAAGTTTTGGGTTATCCCTCCTTAGTTTGCAATGCTTTTTTCTTCTGTCAGTGTGGCGTGTTACCTCTTGGAAAGATACATAATAACTTTATGAGTCCTGTCGTTTGAAATTACTTTATCTAAAGCTGCTCATTTAACTGATACGTATGAAAGAATAGCTCCTTTTCCTTAAATGTTAAAATAACGTTGGAATTACTGTTTCAATGTTCCTTTATGTTTTATCTTCTCCGTTAAAGACCATTTGCTTTGAAAGTGTGTTTTAGAAATTACGACTTAAATTAAATATTGGCAAGGGCTGAGTTGGTCCCCAGTAGGAAGATCTGAGTAGTCATTGCAGAAAACACAAGAAGGAGCAACACTGAGGTGTGTAAAGTGTCCTTTTACTCCAAGAGAAAAGAGATTTACATTGACTTTTATCTCCCTGCATAATTCACTGCTTTCCACACAGTAGCTCTGAAGGAAATGTAATGAAAGTGCTTCCTCTTCTTGCTCTTGCTCTTACCTGTCCTCTGCTTCTACCATTCACTACAATGGCAAAAATATATTGGAAGAAATATATCAAGAGATATCCTAATACTCAGAGTTATGCTGATATTAAGGTTAATAATCAGAAACAGAAGTTTTAAAGAAGTTTAAAGATTTATAGAACATGGCTTTTTTTAAGTGTTGGAAGCTGTGAGCATCAATATGAGAGCTACCAGAGGAATACACCTTTAATAAGAAACTCCTATGAGTCTGTTTAGTGTATTTAAATTAGGGGGTTTCTTTCC
Source organism: Drymodes brunneopygia (assembly GCA_013400955.1). Classification (NCBI taxonomy): domain Eukaryota; kingdom Metazoa; phylum Chordata; class Aves; order Passeriformes; family Petroicidae; genus Drymodes; species Drymodes brunneopygia. Next base: position 7,630 of record VZTZ01050338.1, on the reverse strand, counting down.
CCCAAAACATGGAAAAAGGGGGTCTTTTTATGAAACAGGTTTTAGCTTTGGTCAAAAGTATGTCTTGGCTCCTCCAGTTGCAACACTTGTTTGTGGTTGAAAAGCTGCACGAATTCTTTACATCAGTAATATTCAAATTCAGATTATGTCAGTGTTTCTCCTGTAGTATCCTAGTGCTGTTTACTAAAGTTCTGGCTGGTGGGATGACTGTATAAGTAGAATCTTACTTAGGTATACCCTTTCACAATTACTAATTTATTTTTAAAAAAATAACATGAAGATTTCATCTATATATCTAAACCAGATTCCCAAAATATGGTCTAAGAGAAAACAGTGTAGAAATTTGAAGACAGACACTTTCAGAGACTCTAAAAACATGCTTTGGTGTTTTGTGGGTCAAGGATGTATCTTTTGACTCTGGAATCTTCCTCTTCATGTAAATGGAGCATGTAAATTCCCTGGAGTTTCTTTAATTATCCCAAACACTTAAATCTTACAAAAAAAAAAAGGGATAAAATAAGCATATGTTTCTACACTGTGCAAGTGTTATGAGAATAAAATTTAAGTATCTTTTCAGGAACACTTCAGAGAAGTTTTGAATGCTCTAGCATAACAAGAATTAATCATAACACTTAGTAGCTGGTACTGTTTGGCCTCCCAGCTTTGGTAGTGTCACTTTCAGGGGACAGATTTGCAGATAGTTATTAGACCAGGTTATCTGCACAGATGGTTTGCATACCTCTGAGCAAGACAAAACAAAAAGGGGAATGGGAAAAGAGAGGGGTAAAGCAGGCTGTGTAATTAAGCAAAGAAGTGCACGTGTTGTTAGGACTGAAAGACAGAGTTTAAAGAAGGGATTTTGCCTGAACAAAATTATTTGTGTGCAGTGTATTCAAACCTGCTGTATCATTAGGTCAGTTGGGAATGGAAACCCTCTTGGTAGCAATTGTTCACAGAACCAAATTTTTTCCAGACTGTAAGACAACAAACATCAGAGTCCATGTGACTCTGCAAAGGGAAAATGGTGCTACTGAAATATCTATTATTCCTCACCAGCCACAGTCTAAAGAGGATGGAAAAATCTAGTAACTCTCCTTATGCACAAAACAAATCCTCTGATACCAGTTAAGGAAATGAAATTGTAACATAAGCATCTGCTCCTTGTAATGCAGAGAGTGTTGGAGCCTGGTGGCTTGGAAACAGCGAAACCAACGTTGTCAGGATTAACTTCTTGTGGGACAGGGACAGCGAGCAATTGAAGATTGGTGGTGGTGCAGCCTGCCTGCTGATGCAGAGGAATTTGTGAAAAGTGGCTGATCTTAACGTCTTTGCTAATGAGAAGAAAGAGGATTTTTATTGGTTTTGTAAGCATTTCAGTGATGGCTGGTACTGAGCAGCTCTGAAGTGTAGCTTTGTTTTAATACTCCTGCAAGGCAGGGGATATGCTGCTGTTCCTGTTTCACAATGGCAAAATGAGATCCACGGGGAAAACATTCTGGCTTTTCTGCAAGAGCTCAGTTGTGCAGAGATAATCAAGGAATTATTTTAGGAAGAAAACTAAATCCTCTTTTTCCTTTACCACTGCTGAAGGGTACTATGAGCAGCAAGAGGGGAAAAGCAGTCTAAGTCTTAGTCTAAGTTCCCAATTCAACCATCATCCTCCACAGGAGGCCAAAGGATGTACTGGTGGCTGGGGACAGTTTGGCTTATGACCATTGTGTAAAATTAGACCAGAGAGTATATGGGAAAATACCAGTGGCAAATCTTCCATTGGCTGTAGGTGAAGCTGAAGACATAAATAAGTGGAAATCTGGTATCTGTGGTTCCACTTTTTGGAGTATTGGAGAACTGGAGAACCTGGTGGTAAACAAAGCCAAAAAAGTGGTGGTGGAAAAACAGACACCCCTTCCTTCACAGCTTGCTAGCTCTTTGGCAGGAAATTGCATAAACAAAGAAGTGTTAGCAGTGCAAATGTCCGAAGGGACAGAACCTACTGTAACAACATTTGTTGGAGGAGAAACCATACAAGATTTTGCTCAGTTCTCTGATTCTGATCAATCTATTCTCATGTAAATTATATGGGATGAGCAAGATCTCAACAGTATTTCCTTGCATTTTTTTTTTCAGACTCCTGCATTGGCAGAGATGCAGCTGCAGGGAGATGCTAAGAACAGTCAAAAACACTGCTCTGCTGAACCTTTTAGCAGGCTACTCTTCCAAAACTAGGATGGAGCCAAACTGGTGTAGGAGTTTCCTTGGTATCAGTGTCTGTTTCTTTCAGGAGTGTTAGGATAAGCATTGGCAAGTTTTCTGGCTCTGGGTAGCACACCCAAAACTTGTCATCTGGGAGCATTAAGCTCTTAAAATGCAGATTATATATTTTTCTGGTGAATGAACTTAACATGCACAAGAAACCTGGGAGTTAAATCTCCACCTCTTGTGCTGGCCTCTTTCACACAATGACCATTGTCTAAACACGGAGAGACATTGCATGGGTGCATTTTAGGCAAGTGGACAGAGAAATAGACGCATTACAAAACTCCAACTGAATTGTGGCTCTGCTCATGGAGGAAGCTGTGCCTCCTCAAATCGTCTTCACCAGGGACACAAAGAAACACTAATGGAGGGTTTGGGAAATTTTTTCTGGCTAAGCTTTGGAGTTGTTTGTTAGGACTAAGGCAATGAGCCTTAGTTCCCCTGCTAGGGAAGTCACCTTCTGCTTTCTAATTTGCGTCAGTTCATCTCATTATTATTTATTTTTATTGGATGAAAATATCCCATATTCCATTTTCCAGGTAAGAAATGTAATTCTCTGGCATTGCCTTGAGCTAGGATTTGTTTACAAAATTCCTGGAGCCTTTACTGCCATTACCTTCACTTGTCTGCCAAATGTCTTTAAGTGTCAAAGTATTAAAGGGCAGCTTTTCTCCAGGGGTGAAGATTAATTGGACACAAATTGTTAAGAAACTTCATTTGCTGTTAGAGAAAATTACTTGCACTTTGAATATAGAAAATCATTGGTTTTATTGATGAACAGCTATTCCAAAGGAACATCAGCTCCTCCCTAGTCTTCTGTTCAGAGCTGGCTGCTTCTAGAACTTCTTCCTTCACTGCTACTGTGCAGTTAATATCCTGACTCTTATGGTAAAATGATTTCATTCTTTTCTTTTTCAAATAGAGTTTAATTAGCCCATCCCACCCCAGTGACTGATCAGTAATTAATTTGCAAACCCTGCGGATTTCAAACACCTGCAGGGCAGGTGAAGCAAATGAAAAAAACCACTGCTCATTTTGGACATAACCTTGGGATTAATGAAATCTGTTATCATGCTTAACAATTCCTAAAAGCATTGTATAAATTCAAAATTGAATAGCTCACAGTTCTCAGCTGTTTTATCAGAGTTTATTCTTCTGGTATCTATCCAAAATAGTCTTTACAGAAAGTAATAATAATAAATAATGATGTTTCTGATTGCCTAATACTAAAGGTATTAGTACAAAACTGGTGAAAGTCTGTTTTAATTACCCATTTTTTTTAAGGCATTTTGCTGATGTTTGCTAACACTCCTGGATAATTCTGTTTCAATTTAGAGCAGCCAGGATTAGTTAGCACCTCTCTGGGATTATAGGTATATGAGATATCTCCTAAGTGCTTTACTCTATTTAATGCAGAGACTGTAGGATTCTGCTCTCTTTTACAGTGGAACAGGAGAACTGGTAGAAAATATTTCTGTGCAGCTACATGAAATGTAACTGTGGTATCCTTCAGCAGCTTTTAAAAATAAAGCAACTTCTACTTCTGTCCATTTTAATATAGTTTAGATGCAAATTTTACCTGTAGGTAGAATATGCAAAATGCTCCTCTAGGTCTTTACCTGGTAGAAATCAGTAGGAGCTCCTTTGTTCCCAGTCACTCAAGCAGCTTTGCCATGGATGCCAGTGCATCCTTGATGCACCTGTGATTACTGGACAGAGGCTCAGTGGTAAGTCAGTGAGATGGGGATGTTTCTGTGGCTGCAGTGCAGGAGGCTCAGTGCTCCTTTGACCTGGATTAAATTGAGGTACAGTGCTGGCGAGGGATGAAACCATTCTTAACAAAGATTCTCGATTTTTATCTCAGACAAAACAAGTTGATTTTCTCTTCAGGATGTGGGATACACAGGGTTATTAAAAAAAAAATAGAAGAATATTTTTGCACAATTTCAGAATATATGCCAGTAAGGGATGGAGCCTTTTTCCCCTCATATTTTTTATTTTGTGGGTTTACCAGAAGCTCATTGTCAGGTGTGTGGTGAAGACAGGAAGCAAAAAGATGTGGCTGAATTTCACCAAAGTTTAACTTTGGTTTATGTTGCAGGAGAGGTAATAAATTAAAAAGCATAGTAGATGTTTCTACTTCTCTTCTTCTGTGTTGATTTAACTCATTTGCAAGAGGTTGATATATGAATCTCAGACCTTTTCAATAATGCTTCTCACACTGAAGTCACTGAGATCTGCTGGGAAATCTGTAGTCTTATGATGAGAAATTACGAACTAAATTGCCCATTGTATCTTCCATAATAAATTGAATTTTCCATTATTTTCATTTAGTTTCCTATTTTGGCAGTAATTCCAGTTTTTCTTGGCTTCCTCATTTTTCCTCTTGCTTCTTATTTCTGTTTAAAACTGTATTTCTAGCTATACGTTTGATTCATTCTCTAATCTAGCTGTATTTTGGAGTTTGAGGTTTTTTTTGTCTTGTTTTGTTGGGGTTTCTTGTTTCTTTGTTTTTGTTAAAATTCTGACAGTGCTATGATGACTTTAGAGAACCAGACAAGAAAACCCAAAAAACCAAAGCAGAAATAACCCGCCAGCCAGGTGCTCCCATTCTTCACACAACTGAAGCAGAGGAACAGTCAACTTAATGCAGTTTCAAAAAAATTTTTGTTTAAAGTTAGTCTGCTTTTTAAAGTTGCAGATGAAATGCAGAATGCTGTAAGTTTGAGGCCATTTTACCTGCAGTTCTTAGATTAAGACAATAGAGGAAAATTCTCAGGTAATAGATATTTCTCCACGTTCCTCGTTGTAGGATAGAGAGTGAGCTGAGAACAGTAACAAACCAAAGTATTTGATGGGCGTAATCTGGAATTTCCTCTTTGCCTTCTGTTGATGCAGGCTGTTGCTTGTCCACATGATTTGTTGTCTCCTTTCAGCATGTTTTTCACTTACTGTCCTACTTCCAAAATTAAGCTAAAGCATCATCTTACAGCATTTACCAAATACCTGTTAAACCAGAGAACTTAATTTGATTGCATTTTCTTTAATTTTTCTTACCATTTCAGGGAGAATTCTTGACACCTTGATGGGCTCAGTGTATTATTGATGTTAACATTAGCACAAATCATCTTCTTGGTATCAGAGACAGGAGAGTGCTTTTAATTTGTCGTTCATGCTTTTCTTCCAAGAGGAGAAGCTATGTAATGCTTAGGTTTCTTTTTTTTTTAATTAAAGTGTAGTTTGCAAACCTTTAAAATGTACCTGCTCCCTGCTGCTGCATTTGTCTGTGCCCAGTGCTTTAAGCATGACAAGGGCAGTAGCACATGGGGATGTTAGATGCTTTTACAGAAGAGCACGCTGGCTCTTCAAAACAGCCTTGTTCTTCATAATTCTTCAGCTGAAACTCATCTCTGTCTCTTGGGGTAGCTCAGGAAAATTCCTGGAGGTGTGAAGTATCTCCAATGTGCAGTAACGCCTGCAAGTGTTTGAGAAGTGCTTTTTAAGTAGGAGCCCTGTCAAGCACAGCCCACTTAGCGAAGTGTTGGTGTGTGCCGGTGAGAACACAGCGTGGAAGGGGTGAAGCAGCTCACAGTGTCTAGTGTTGGAAGCACTTAGGAAAAGAGAAGAGGAAGTCTTGAGTGAGGGAGCTGCTGCTCTCTAAAACTTCCGTGTTTGCGAAGAAGTGGCCAAAGCAAAATTGCTCAGAGGACTGAAAGAACTGAATGGAAGTTGCTGAAGTAGAACTAATCTGAGGGAGCTCAGTACAGCCCGGCAAGCAGAGAAAAATCTTATTTTGTGTGATTATGGAAAGAGGAAGCCTATTTTTGGTGCATTGAGTTGGGTGGCTGTAGAAGAGAGTTCTGTTTCCTTGTGTGAACTTTACTTTTGGTGTGAATACTCGGCTCTGCATAGAAGGAAAAGCCATATGTACATGACTAATTAGCTGTGTCACAGCCTGACAGCTCCTGGCAAAATAGTTTTCAAAATAGTTAAATGCTTTTCATGTTTATTCCAGGTGACACAGATTTGGGTTTATGATGTAAAACACACTGAGCTTTTAAAGCCTCTCAGCTGCACAGATGCAAACTCCACTAATCCCGAAGAAAAATGTGGTCTGCTATTCATTAAATGCAGATGAGTTTCCTTTTTTAGTAAGCCCATTAGCAGATGCCTAAATTTAGGAACACGTGCGGTTCAAATCAGTGGGATATTCGGAACCTTTTAGTCTTCTTTCTTGCACTGGAACTCTCTGTGCTGTGTCTTTGAGAGGTCTCAGACCCCAAGCCCTGATGGTGGAGCCTGGTTTATTCAGTTGCCTTTGACGAGTGCTCTCCATGTATAGATTTCCTGTGTTCCCACTTATTCCTTTTATGGTGACAAGGAAGTGAGGAAAGTTGGCATAAGAAATTCAGCTTTCTGCCTGAGCATCAAGTAGAAGCAATGTCAGTTTCTGGCACAGCTCTGTTTCCTGGATGCAAACTGGTCTCTCATCTGTGGATTTCTATTGTCTTCCACTCTTACCTGGAAAAAAATACTCAGTGTAACCAACTAACCTAATGAAAAACTGTTGGTTTTGCAAAATTGGGGTTTAATTTGTACATCGTTTTAAATAGTACAATACTCACTATGATGAAATTCCCGGGGCATTTTGAAAATATTATCACAAATAATTAAAAGAATGGCAGTTGTGTGTGATGATAAGGTGATGTCTTTTTCATCCAAGACAGGAAACATTTTAGGCCAGTGCAATAATTCTCACAAAATTGCACAGATCAGGGATTATGAGCTTAAATTGGTTTAGCATTTTACTTGACAATCTGACCTAATCAGAACTGCAGGAGGTTTATTCCTCCTAACCAGAAGCATGACCTGAGACAAGGCTGTCAGGCTGCTTGTCTGAAGAATTAGGGAGGTAACTGTGCCCACCTCATTCTTCTCTTTCCATTGCAGGTACCACTGCTGGTTCAGGGCACTTCCACTGCAGTTTGTGATAATGAGATTTGTGTATCACAACTGAATGAAGTCACCAAATTAATTTTCAGGCAGTTTTTGGCAGATTATTAATTTACTGTTAGACTGTTATTCCAAAAATTGTGGTATGTTTGCCTACAGGTTAAGTTAGTGCCTTAAGTACAGAATTGTTTGAAATGAGAAAAAAATAACTTTGCCATTAAAAATATATTTCTTTTAATGAAACAATGGTAATCCTTTAAGTTATAGTCAATAAATAATTATTCTGACCACCCTTTGTCTTGGAGGTCTGTAGTTAGACAATTATGTGTTGTTTTGAATGAATTGATGATGTCTTAAAATCTGGTTTCCAAGTAGAAGGCATGCAGAGAGGTATTGCTTAGGACAAGCTGAAAATTGTGTT
>VZTZ01050329.1:84820-97007 GCA_013400955.1 Drymodes brunneopygia | reverse complement strand
GACATGAGGAAGAAATTCTTCACAAAAAGAGTGCTTAATATTGGAATGGTCTGCCCATGGAGGTGATAAAGTCACTATCCATGGAGCTGTATAAGTAAGTACTGGATGTGTCATTCAGTGCTATGGTCCATTTGACATGATGATGTTCCATCACAGGTTAGACTTGATGATCTAAAGAGGTCTTTTTCAACCTAAATGATTTTATGAAATTCTCCTAAAAGTTGTCTGAAAATCAGCCTATATTCTTCCGGGTAAAAACAAAAGAAAGTGCCAGTTTCAGGTGTTTTTTGGTGAAAATTGCAGAACCATTTAGGCTGGAAAGGTTCTGTGAGATTATTTATCCAACCTTTGACTGATCACCACCTTGTCAATTAGACCACAGCATGAAGTGCAACAACCAGTTGTTTCTTGAGCACTTCCAGGGATGGTGACTACACCACTTCTGTGAGCAATCCATTCCAAAGTTTAACAACCCTTTCCAGGAAGAAATTCTTCCCAATGCCCAGCCTGAACCATCCCTGGAACAGCTTGAGGCTTTGTGCTCTTGTCCTGCCCTTTTCAGTCCAAAAATCACAGACAAAACCAGGAGGCAGCTTTTCAAAACTCAGCTGAGAGGCCAAAGTAAAAATGTTTGTAAACAAACCCTGTCCATTTTTATGCATAGCAGCTAAGTATCTTGAACCCTCTTCCTAAGCTGTTCTAAGGAAGAATGAATACTGACGCAACTTCAGCAGATTGGGCTGCGAGATAAGAGTGCTCTTGGAGCAGCTGACCTTTTCAGAGAGCCAGTCAGCCGGAAGATGAGGAGTTGTGCAGCCCATTCACATCTGCAGGGGTAATGTGATTTTCACACACCAGCCTGTATTAGAGAAAGATGCAAAAAAATGACGTGTCTTAGCAACTGCAATTTGAGCCTTGACTACACATAAATCTATCCCGAGTTTTACAGAAATCTCTCTTGGTTTTGTATTGGGCGGTGCCATAGAAGGGAATAAATTTGGGCTGGGTTTTTTGATCAGTTTTTTGCACATTTTTTGTTGTTAGATTTCTGACAGATAGCACAAACCATTTAAAATATGTGTATATATCAAACACACATGTATATCTATATACCTATACACATACATACATATATATTAGCCTTTGCACAATATTTAAAGGATAAAAACTATAATGAAATGCTTAGGTGTACCTTTTTTATTGACACAGTCTTCCTGTTCCTATGACTAGTTTCCTCTAAGGAAAATGTGATGTGTTGGATGATTTCCCATTTTCTGTTCAGACAGGAAGTATACAGGCCAACCAGCATTTGGATTTTCTGCTAATCTTTAGTCACTAAAGAACACCTGCAGCCTAACTGTTAGCTTGTTCTGGTACTCAAGGTCTCTATCAAAACACATTGTTCAACAACGGAAAAAGCTGACATTACACCACCTGGGAATACAGGGAAAATCCTAATTTTTATGTAGCAGTACAAAAGAGTCACACAGAGAAGAAGAGAATCATAGAAACATAGAATCCCAGAATGATTTGGGTTGGAAGGGAATTCTAACAGTCACCTAGTTCAAGTCTCCTGAAATGAGCAGGGACATCTTTGACTAGATCAGATTGCCCAGAGTCCCTGAGTCAGACCTTGAATTTTTCCAGGCATGTGGCATAGAGTAACAAAAGAAAGTCTGTTTGTTCTTCCTAATCTGGGAAGACAAAAAGTCTTAAACTAAATAAAAGATGTTACATTGTTCTTTCATCACAGTTGTAGCAACAGTAATAGTACTGCTGCAGTCTGCAAGAACAAAATTTCCCTCCCACTTTTTATTTCATCACTGGCTTGTGTAGTATTGCACATATTAAAACAGCTTTCTGATATAATGAGATGCTGTTGATATGATCAAATTGCAAATAAATACAGGCAAAAAAACCAGGTACCTAGAAATTCCCAGAACACCTCCACAAATGATTCTGCACCTCAGAGGTTGAAAAATTCTCTGCTCAAACACTCTGGCAGAAGTAAGGTCATGGAGATACCAGTGATATAAAAGAGCACATGTTGATATTACACATTTCAAAGCAGTTGACCACATTCCAAAGCAGGAATATGTCTGGACCACATATCCTCTTTACTTCAACTGAACTTCATACTCCTTGAGGTCACACTTTTTTCTCGTGCCTTGTCAATATTGTAACATCCAACATCAGCCACTGGTGGGTTTTCTGTCATACTTTACAATCTACAGACAGACAACTTCCTGGAGTTTTTGTTCTTGCCCTTCACATCTCATCCTATGAATTGATTACATCACTGGGATTTTTATGACTGTCTGAATCATACTATAGAGGTATGCACATTATTGTAGAATATCAGCACTGGAAAGAAAACTCTCAGAAAATCAAATTTAGGATTAGGATTACACTGAAACTAGAAGAAGCAGAAGCTAATCAGCAACTCCAAATGCTCCAAAGCGTCTTTTAAACTTCTGAAAGCTTAGAGTACATTATAACCATACGGTATTTTAATTAAGAGCAAAACAATTGCTTGTTGTTTATTACAATTTAATTTTTTCCCTACTAATCTTACCACATTGTTATATTGATATGTTGTACGAACATAATTCTTCTACTATTTTTCTATAACTGTGTTGAACTACACATTGCTTCTTTTTAGGCTCTGTGCTGAAGGCATCTTGCTACCCTTAAATATGAGAAGGAAGTAATGGATATGCTGCATTAGAGGGAGGTGAAAGCCTTTCATCAGAAGTAATGCAGGTTTGTCTTTTTAGAAAGATACATGAGATGAAAACAGTACTTTCCAAGGAAACTGGTGACATTTTCACTATTAGACCTATTAGAGTGGGAAAAAACGTCAGGGTGATGTCATTTGCATGGGTTTCTGCTCACCAGTCAGCTGGTGTGCAGAGGCTGACTAGAGAAAAATCTAATACTTGTGTGTCAGTAGTTCTTCCATACATGTACCTTTATTGCACCAATAACTATGTATTTATATGCAAAATGACCTCTTTAATTTTCTGTTCTGATAGTAGTGAAGGATTAAAAAAAAAGAAAGAAAAATCTCATGCTGGCATTTTTGTTTCAGTCCTGGCCTTAACAGAATTTAGTTTGCTTTTATTCATCGTTGTGATCTCATTTGATTTATTTGACTGCTTGTCACAACTATGTTCTTCTCAGAAGTAGATCTTCTGTTGGCCTTTGCAACTGTGCTGCATTTCATGTCACGTCCTTCCAGGAGTTCAGGGTACTGCAATGGGACACTATGCATTTTCAGATTACCAGTGGCAAGAATTGAACACACTCTTCTGGACGAAAAGTTACAGAAGATCCAATATATGGTTCAAAATGTGGGTTTGATCCTGAAATCTTTACTTGAGTGATGCTACCAGTGAAATTTTATTTAAACAAAAACATAGATCCAGGTTTCTAGACTGCAAATTTATATTTAGAAGCATCAGGACTATATAAATATAAATACATGTAAAAATATATATGCATGCATGCATGGGTTTTGTTGAGTAGAAGGAGGTTGTCAGAGCTAGGAGTTGGAATTAATCATGCAACTCCCACTGATTCAGTATAGAGCCTGTCCACCATCACCTACTTTTTTTTCTGACTTGGTGGAGCTGTGGCAAAGGGGACATTTCTCTGGTGTCAGCTGTTGTTTTACATTTTTCCTTTAGCTGGCAGGTTAAAGGAACAGAAAAAAGAAAGCAAAGACCCAAGGGAGCATTGAGAAGTGGGGAGTGCAGGCAAACAGACAGAAAGCAGCATCCTGACAGTATGCCTCACAAGGGGAGGAAAAGCAAGTCTGCCAGCTGTTCCACAGAAATCTGTAGTCTCTAACGTTCCTTTTATACACTTACTTATCAAATGATACTCCACCTCCACTGAATGCAATATTTATTTTTTTTATTTTAATATATTACTTATATAGTCACAGCCATTGTCTTTTGTGTAGATGCAGTTATTTGCCCATTTCACTGAAACACAACAGACTATTTACCCTATAAAAAGTAAGTTTCCCAAAGTTTCAGAAGACTGATTTTTAAATCTACATTATTTAATTCAGTTCAGTAATTGCATTTTGTTTGGTCTACAATAACAATTAAAGCTCTAGAGACCGCATTGTTAAAAAGTGTGACCTGTTTACCCAAACTTTTCTGCAATACATACAGGACCAGGCATGATTTATTCAAATTTTGGTGACCTTGCAGTCCTGCCAGACTCTGACAGAGCAGAAGGGCAAATGACATTCAAGTCATGTTTTTTTGAGTGAAGAGTAGAACCTTTGCCCCATTGCACTGAAGTGGGGTTTAGTATCCTGACAGCTTATTTTGCACTGGTGATGGTGTATTACACTGTGTGGCACAGGACTGTCTAAATCTGTACCATGCATCCAAAATTTTGAATTGTCCCAGCTTGAGTAGGTAAACCAAGAGAGGAACAGTACTGCATCTGCAGCCTGTACTTGCCTAATTTCAGATCCTACACTCTGGTGTGTGACTGTTTCTAGAGCATTTATTTTAAAATATTCCTGAAATTAAATGTCATTCTACTGCTGATTTTTTTCTCTTTAGCCTTCTTCCTGTAGAAGGTTAAGTATTTCTTGCTTGTTTCCCCCTCTCCCACAAAAATAGAAAGGAAATTATTATTAAAAAATGATAACCCAGCATGAGAAACTTCTTCAAAGGAAGTGTGAAATTAATCAGTGCAAATGGTGCACAGCACCTACAACTGAGAAATAAAGACCAATTGATACAGATTCCCAAGTAAAAGCACTTGGTGCACTGTCTTGTTATGTCTGTCCACTCTTTGCTAATAAATAAGCCTTACATACCCCCATATGCAATTCTGAGATCATTTATTTGTGCTACTTGCATTTGTATCAGTGACATATTGCAAATATTACCTCTTCTAAAAAGATAGTTGACATTCTCTTGACGTTCTTAGAAAGCTTTTCTTATTAGTTTTCCTAAATGAAATGCATTGCTCAAGCAAAGGCAGAATACTTTATATGTTTCAGGATTGTCACTTGGTGCATATTTAAGGTAATGAGGATTTGTCAGTTCTAGTTCTTTGCAGTAAATCTAATAGTATTCCTCATCCCTTGGACAGGCTTGCTCTTCGTTTATTAAGCCTGTGATGTTTATGTAAGTCTGTTATCCAGTGCATAGACCCTGGCAAGCTGGTACCCACGGGTTTAATTTCTGTGTTTTTAAGTAAACTCTAAGTACATGAAAAAAAGGAACCAAATATTTTAAATGATCCACCATTCCAATTAGTAATTTTTACCATTAATTGTATTTTGAAAGAAATAAAACAAAAGCCCTTATGATGCTTGGCTAAAATATTCTGTATCCTTTGAGTGACTTTTCAGTAACAGAGTTTTAATTGCATACCACAGAAATATATCCTATATTTTTCTTTATCTGTCAGCCTGTAGCCATTGTTCAGAGCTTTCTTCTATTACAGACAACTGTGTGTAGGAAATTACAATGCTACATGCAATGGCTTAGTGATTGCAAAAAAGCTGGTGGAACTAAACACCCTCAACTTTGGAACAGCAGTCCAAAACTGCATTGTCAATGTCATCATCTTCACACAGCACCTTTATATAGGACAAGTTTAAATAAGCCATAACACTTTTGAAATACTATTCCACTTGCACAAGTAAAACGATTTGCATTTTGCACACTGCTGTTCCAGATTTCACTGATTTATTGCAATGTATTGCACTAGGCTGAAGGATAGAGATCCTTGTTAAAGGTGGGAAAAGAAGTTGAAGAATCTCCTACAAGGTTTTCAAATACATTGTTACAAGACAATACACAAAGATATATTTGGGAGATTTTTGTTTGCTTTTTTGTTTTCTAGAAAATGAAATGCCCCTTCACTTAAAAAAAAAAAATTAAAAAAGGAAGATTTTTTTTGCAAAAGTATCCAGATCACTTAATATCATGAGGTAGTATCTGAAGAAAAAAAAAAGAAAAGAAATTACTCAGTGGAGTCATTACTGGAAATATTCCAGCTTAAGAGGAAAGAATAATGAGAATATATGTAGACATTAAAAGTCTTCAAAATTCTTGGACTAAGAACCGCATCACTTGGAAATTTAGGCGTATAGTATTCCTCCACTGCACCCAACTTTTATGAGAATTCCTGAAGGCACACTGAAACTTTTCCATATCTTATGTTCCAGACTTTAACAGTGTGAAAGTAATAGAATTCCCTACCCTCTTATAGAAAAGAAGTTAAGCAAGACAGATTTCAGCTATGAAGGCCTGGAGGCAGTCTACTACATAGATCCTGCTACTTTTATCTGCTATATCTGGAGTGTTACCTTCTGAAGCAGGTAACAAATGTGTGTACCTGTACATCCAAAAATACAATCCTGTGCTGCATTCTATATGCTGTGGCTAGCTGGAAGATCTTATACTTTTAAAAAACTAAAGCAGCACAGCAAAACCAGTTCTGCTCAGCCAAAAGACTGCAAATGTTGAAAAGACTGTGCATCAAGGCGAAAGTTTTTGAAACAGATTTTGGATTAGTTCCAGTGTTACTTAATAAATGAAGATTTTTATGCACATACAACATTCATGAAACTCTTTTTCCCCTATCTTGCTGCAGGCCCTACTCCACACCAAAAGGCACAGTGAGAGGGAGGAGGTGCCATGTTCTCTCCAGGCTGGGGGCATGCAGTGTGCTGCTGATGTTCCTTGCATCGCCACAGAACCCAAAGCCTTTGCCAAGGACATTGACGAGTCACATTGTCCTGGTCCAGGGCCAAGCCCCCCTGCCACATCTGCCCCGCTAGGATGTTGACTGTTTACACAAGGTTGGCGTGGTCTGGTTACTGTCTGCAGTCAACATAATGCATTTTGACCAAAAAAAGCCCCAAAAACCCAACAGAGTGTACTCAATGATGGTAAAGAAAGTTTTATCTGCAGCACCTGGCTTCCAGGCTCTGGATGAGAGAGGGGAAACAGGCTGTATATCTTAAAGTAGGATAACCAACAGTAAACCAAAAAAAATGCTTTTGTTGACTTTAGGAGATGGAAAGGTAAATCATGTATCATTATCACTGAGAAATTGCTGAAGGGAAAAAAAAGATCTGTCCTGGCACAAAACCTTCCTGCTAACTTGGACATTTTGCTGTTCCTCGCTGAGTGTTCTGCTTGTGCAACCCCTCCAAGTTTCCCCTACGTCACTCTTGCAGCCTGTTTCCTGGTCACTTTGGCCTCTGCAGGAAGTTGGCAAACCTCTTCATGTGGATGCTTATGTGTCATAATAAATTGTCCCCTCCCATCCATCCACCCACCCACCCATTTAATAAATGTGCAGGATTTCCTCCACAGGGAATAGACAGCAAATAAATTGCATGTGGCAGCAATCTCCACATTTCAGTGACTTAGACACTTTCCCCTACAATCACAATGTGACAACCCACTCACACATAATGCTGTTTTTGCAGCAAAAACACAGTTCACAAAAATCATCTTTCCCAGTTGCTTGCCCTTGAGCAAATATCATCTTTCCCAGTCATTCTCCCTTGACCATGTGGGGACTGATCTTACAGACACAACGAGTGGGTTCCAAATTAATACATTCTCTCATTACCCCCGATTTCTAATAAATAGCCCAGTTTATAGACTGGCAGTCTATAGGCAGTCACAGACCAATTGCCCTTCCCTCATATTTCTCCCCAGAGTCCACAACTAAAGCAAGAATGCCTTGACTTCAGTGGATTTTTAACTTAAGAAATGGGTGAAAATTTCAAGATTTACGCTTATGCAGAAGAAAGTTTGCTTAACATGGGATTACTTTGACTGTTTTTAATAATCTACATTTTAGTTAGTTGTTTTACGAACGGATATTGATAATCAGTGAAGAGATTAGGCAATTCTAGCACTTTAGTGACTTCATCCTAAATTAGACATAATATATTATTACAATTACAAATTTGTCTCCACTAGCTATTAAAAGTCTGGATAATCTGCAGGTTTCTATAGTGCAGGCAAGTAAGACTCCTGTGTCTCATGTCCTACATATAAATGGTTAAACAAATACTAAACAAAAGGCTAAACAAAGAGACAGGATATGGCAATTCAGAGCATATGACTCTTGATTTAATGCTTAGATTTGAGAGCAGCCTCTGAAATGGTTCATTAATAGCAATGCAGCACTTGACCCTCTGCCAAGGAAGAGTGGGTGGTCTCTGTCACCGAAAAAAATCTTTTTCAAAAGTTCATTCAGTCACTGAGAAGTTGAGCAAAACCCACACAGACTAATGCAATACTGGTGTGTTTTAGGCAGACCTTACAGATCTGTTGCCACCAGTAATAAGGGTCACAAACAGGCCATTCTTTGGGCTGTATTCCAAAGGGTGCAATTTCTGCATACCTCTGCATGTTGTAAGCAGTATTCATGCAACTGTCACTTTTACAATTTTGCAAAATCTGCCTCTTTGGGGTTTTGCATTTTATATACTTATGAATATAGGTTTTTTGCTCCTATGTCTAAATTCAGTAACCCAGGAAGCGAATTTATAATTTGAAACTGTACTTGCTGTTTTATGTTCTGCACTGGAAAAATGGAAATGAAGATTAAGAACCCAGGTCCAGATACCAAATTTTTATTTGACTACCATCCAAAGTGGTTCTGAAGAGTGAATATACATAAAACCCTCCTAAAAACAGTCTTCTAAGAAGAAAACTCTCCAAAATGTGTCTTAATGAAGTTTTGCAACTAGATTTTTTTCAAATATGGAGATAAATAATTTATTATTTAATCATTAACTATTTAATCATCTGGGAACAAACTCCTTAATAAAATGTTATAGACCAAAAAGACAAGATGCAAATAGAAAAACAGGCAGGGGATTCATTAATCTATAAACAATTTGTATAAAGTAACCCTGGTATTAAATACATTCTGCTTTAAATTACATACTTTCCTGGATTAGAATAGGAAGTAGAAGGATATGTGATGAAGTGGACATCCTGGAATAAAATGTGAGTGAAAGTAGAAGATTCGGAAGAGTCATCTACAGTGGGAAAGGGGAAAAATGAGAATTTGAGATGGACTGAGTCAAAAAGAATCAAACATTAATCAATAACTAAATCAAGTCAGCCCTGTCACCACTGAAGAGGAGCTGTTAGAACACCAAACAATGGTATTAACCCTGGTGATATAATTTGTTGAAAATTACTGTTTAAGCTCAAATGACAAATTATTCAAATGTACATTGTTTCAGATGCTTCCCAAGCAGATTTCAAGCCAGAGAAAAAATGCAAAAGATACTTCATATGTATTGAGCAGGGCTACCCTGCAATCGTCTTGTTGGATCTGATTAAGCAGTCTCCTTGCAGAAGAGAGGGGAACAGGTGTAAATTTTCCCTTCCAAAAACACACAATAGTGAGCCCTGGAATTGAGATGCAAATATTAGTCTCACAGATTTCTTAGTACCTGAGATTTACAGATGGTAGCCTAAATTTGCTTGCTCAGGGCACACATCAGTCCAGAATTCACAACACAGAGCTGTCTAGAGAGTAAATCATCATGGAGAGTCTCATGGGAGGAAAGTACATCTTCAATTCTTAAAATGTCCAGCCTCTTGCCAAGTCTGTCTCAGCACTCTTGGCTTTTTCAGTGAGTAGAAGGGATCCTGGTGGGAGAGACATAGAAGAAACACATCTCGCAGAGGACTGGTTTTAAGACTCCAGAAGATGGTGTTACAAAGGGTACGAGAGTGATTTGACCATTGAGAAAATTTGTGCTGGTAGTCACTTTCAGAGAGGAATATTAAGACCATAGGATAACCTTGAAAGAGATCATCCACTGTTGGGAGAGGAAAATCCAAGGTAGGTATAGCCAAAATCAGGGAAAATGAGAAAATGCCTTGCTTCTCCTGCAATTTGACACCATGGGGGAAGTGGATTTAATTTGTTCAAAGTTCTTCAGACTTTTCCCTTTTGAAAGAGTCATAGATTTAACAGCGCTGTTTTGCATTTGGTGGTGTGGTTTAGAGTTTGAAAAAAAATTCAGAATTTCAGTTACTTCAGTTACATTTTTCAGCATTTTACAATCCCAGACTCTTAGGACAACAGTTCCTGTTTTAAAATGAAACAGTAGACCCTTCTCAGACTGCAGCTTTGCTTTCTGCTTCAATATACCAGATCTCATATTTAGTGATCTTCTTAGTATGTTGCAAGACTTTGCTTCCCACATACCCCTCGTATTTCCAGAGCATTTGGAACCCTAATAATGACATATTTCTGTTCCATTAGATAATTTTTTCAACCCCACTATCATAAAGTTAACTTTCTCTAATTGCACGATAATCTGATCTAGAATAAATAATTACTCAAATCCAACCTTTCTCAGAACTTCATATGAAACTCATTAGTCAGCTAAACTGTTGGAATCCCAGAGCAGCATTATTAAATTCAGTGATGTTTCTGTAGACTTGCAGTAGTTCATGAGGAGGGTCTCATCTGGCATGAAATATCTGGATGTTGCTCCTCATCTTGTCTAACCTATTTATTCATTACTACTGCCTCTTAGCTTTGGGGCATAATAAATTGTTTTAAATTACTGTCACTGTAGGTCTTAAATAAGGGGAGCAGTAGTGCTTTGTGTGACAGGAGTAAAGGACAACAAAAGGAAGAGTGAAACCTTGAGAGCACGGTGCTGAAGAGAATCATGGGAGGAAGCTTGTGCCAAGAATAATGTGCTGCTTAGCAGGCCAAGGGCATCAGTGGAGTTTCTGGGATACCTGAAAGAGAAAAGGCTCCATACTCAAGTGCAGCTGTACCATCAAACACAGGGTTTTTTTGCTTTTCTGAGAGGAAGGCTCTCTATCTCACTTCCACCGCTTTGATTACAATGCCAACAACTGCTTAATTAAATGCAACAGTTTTTCTCTGAGGGGGTCTCAAAGATGGAAACATTTACATATTAAACCAAAGAATAGTAACATGGTTGCTAGGATGACATTTTCTTGGAATTATGTGTCCAAGTCGTGTTTACTATGGGGCAGAATATCCATGTGCTATACACTTCATACAAAACTATTTCTTTACAGAACTGTTTGTTTGTTTGTTATTTGTTTCCTTAAACAAGACCAATGTATGGAGAAAGAGCCAAAATAAATGTAAGTCTTTCCTGAGAGATGTGCAAATTTTTAGACTTTTTAGTTGATTTTAAATAGGAACATCTGCCTTGGACTCATTTTAGTCTTACGAAGGTTGTCACCCTTCCGAACGGAATTCCTGTTTCCCTTCCTTTCACACACATATGCAATGCTTATCAGGGCATCTAGAGGAACACACAGATCTGTGTGATTGAGAAAAAAAAAGATAGCCTGTCACTCATCATATCCCTTGGATTCAACAGAAAGGAAATTCATTTTAGTAAGCATTGAAACCAAACAATAGCAAGTCTGCAGCTGTTTCAGGGGTCTGATGTCAACAGTGCTAAACACATTTTTATCTCATTTGAGATTTATTGAAAAAGCAGAGTGCTTGATAAACAGTGGCTGACAAAAACCAAAACAGATTAGCTCAGCAAGTAAAAGGGGATAAGAGGAGAATTGTGCCACATATACTTTGGAACCTATCAAATAAATCCATTTATTATAAAATATTAGCTAGCTGAAAAATAATTTCTGTTAAGATTTATTCACAGAGTTACATTTCCTGCTCTGTGTATAGGAATTATAAGTTTAACTTTGAGGAATATTCCATTTTTTGAGATTTGTCACATTTAAACATATTAGAATTTAGACCAGTTTCATTAATGTTTATTAATCTCCTTGGCTAACAAACCAATCTCCTCCTCTCAGAGTGACAATGTTCAAAACAGAAAAAAACAACCACTTTTCTTTGAAGCTTTCAGTGATGACATAGTAAAGAATTAGTTATAAAATCCTTTTGCTTGCTTGGAAGAGGCAGTATGATCCAAGCGCTTTTTCTATTCTCTACATGGGATCTTCCTGTTTTCTTTAGCTCCCACACTACTCTTTTTTATCTTCTATAAAAAATCCAGATGGCCACGATTTAGGACAGCCCATGCCTGGTGACTAATGCCTAATGCAGAGGATGTTACGTTGCCTGAAGAATAAGCAATGAGTAAACAATCAAAAGATTGTTTACACTGTCTGACAAAAAAAAAAAAAAA